>LR812527.1:39199972-39287472 GCA_903798195.1 Danio kyathit | reverse complement strand
TGATTTATTTATTTATAAGATTTATATATGATATTAGAATATTTGTTAGCTTTTGTAAGTGATTTTATGTTTTAGAAAAGAATATGTAATGTTCAACTTTTCAATAATATTATTAAAGCAAACATTGGCCCTATATGTGCCATTTACATTTATTTGATTTAATATGGAAAACGAGTGCATGTTTTAACCAAAACTAATATTGGATTTTATTTTAAACGTGTGTGCGTGTAAAACAATATAGTTTGCACAAAAAAATGATGGGGTTGTTCTCTAAAGAAGTTACTCCACCCCGTTTAGAGCATCATTATGGGCGTTTTACGTTATAACTAACGTGGTTCAAGCGATGGATCTGCGACAGAGAAACTAGGGGTTTAGGGAAACACTTGTCACTACATAGTTCTTTTGCCAAACGATGCATCGCACTATGATAGTTCAGCCGCGAGTTACGCCATTGTTTGGGAAACGCACCCCAGAACGGTTGTGTAATACACACATCTTATGTCAAAAAACTTTTTTTGAATGCAATTAATTGTGATTAATCTTTGCTCAGCACTAATTTATTTATTTATTTATTTATTTATTTATTTATTTATTTATTTATTTTATTCCAGTTTGTTTTTCAGTGACTGTTGTTAGTCTCTTTAAATTTTAGTTGTTCATTTATTGTGATTTTTACATTTTTATTTCAGTTAACAATAATGTTTTCTGACCAATAGCTTTAGAGTTCGTTTTAGTTTTCGTTTACTAAAATAACGGATTGGAAGCATTGTAGTAGTCTGATATTGCTGTATATTTGTGATCTTCACGTGAGGCAATGGTGACCAGCGCTTTTCCTCCACCTT
The DNA here is from genome assembly GCA_903798195.1 of Danio kyathit. Taxonomy (NCBI): domain Eukaryota; kingdom Metazoa; phylum Chordata; class Actinopteri; order Cypriniformes; family Danionidae; genus Danio; species Danio kyathit. Next base: position 39,286,630 of record LR812527.1, on the reverse strand, counting down.
TGTGTAACGTCAGTCTGCACCGGTCAGGTTGGCACAGGAAGTGTGGTAGGACGTCAGCAGAATTTGACCCAGATAGCTTTCCTCCACTTTGAGTGCTCCACACATCAAACCAATTTATCCCCCTCCTGTTAGTGTCAGAGCGTATTAGCACTGACTGCGTGACTGTGAGTCTGCCTGATGCGCTTCAGTAACCTACAGGGTCACGCGCTTATCTGGGAGAATATGACTGTGAGTTTGTACCGACACAGGGTGCGAACACGCCGTCACCCACCCATAATGATGTCTAATGGCCACTCTGAAAACCATACACAGACAAAGTTTGTGGTGTGATATCCATTTGGAGTTACTATTAACAGGTGGGAAATATTTTTGCCTTCATATCCTCCTGAGAAGTTGCTAATTATGAATTTAGAAATTGTGATTACACAGTGATGTGCTTCATTCTGAAAAACTGGATGTGTTGGGCAAACTCATTTTATTTATTTATTTATTTATTTATTTATTTATTTATTTATTTATTCTTTACATACTATGTTATGATTATCTTGCAGCCACAGAAAATGATAGGGGTTTTTTGCTGGGAAAGTTTTCTTTCTTTCTTTCTTTCTTTCTTTCTTTCTTTCTTTCTTTCTTTCTTTCTTTCTTTCTTTCTTTCTTTCTTTCTTTCTTTCTTTCTTTCTTTCTTTCTTTCTTTCTTTCATTCTTTCATTCATTCATTCATTCATTTCTTTTTTATTTCTCTCATTTCTTCTTTCTTTCTTTCTTTCTTTCTTTCTTTCTCCATTCATTCTTTCATTCATTCATTCATTCATTCATTTCTTTTTTTATTTCTCTCATTTCTTCTTTCTTTCTTTCTTTCTTTCCAATGTTCGTTCTTTCTTTTCTTTCTTTCTTTCTTTCTTTCTTTCTTTCTTTCTTTCTTTCTTTCTTTCTTTCTTTCTTTCTTTCTTTCTTTCTTTCTTTCTTTCTCCATTCATTCTTTCATTCATTCATTCATTCATTCATTTCTTTTTTTATTTCTCTCATTTCTTCTTTCTTTCTTTCTTTCTTTCTTTCTTTCTTTCTTTCTTTCTTTCTTTCTTTCTTTCTTTCTTTCTTTCTTTCTTTCTTTCTTTCTTTCTTTCTCCATTCATTCTTTCATTCATTCATTCATTCATTCATTTCTTTTTTTATTTCTCTCATTTCTTCTTTCTTTCTTTCTTTCTTTCTTTCTTTCTTTCTTTCTTTCTTTCTTTCTTTCTTTCTTTCTTTCTTTCTTTCTTTCTTTCTTTCTTTCTTCTTTCTTTCTTTCTTTCCCTCCTTCCTTCCTTCCTTTTTTCTTTCTGTCTTGTAATGTAAATACTAAAAGTAAACATTTAGCAGATAAACAGTACAATAGATGCATCTGTTGCAACATCCCATGCTGTTTGCTTTAAGAGTCACTTGTTTGTGTAGGATAAACAGAGAGTGAAGAGGCGGCGCAGCTCACAGTTCAGCAGTGCACAGTATCTACTATCATTCAGTAGTGAGTGAGCAATAGAGATTGTAGAGACAGGAGCAGAGATGAGGTGCACTACCTACACTAGTGCACTACCTACACATCCTACACTAGTGCACTACCTACACCACCTACACCATGCAACAACATGGTGGATGTTTGTGTCATTTGATTTAGACGGACAAATCCTGCATTTTTTAAATTTGTTTATTTGTTAAAGTCATTTTGGGATTGATTTTTCTTTTTTTATTGTTAAAACTGTTGGATATATTTGACAGCTATTTAACATAATCTAGCCTGAAACAGATCTTGACCTTCTCCATTACTGTATATTCGGTAATTAACTATATTCCCTCCAGCAATGAATTTTCTGCTCCCTCCACGTAAATTACTTGATGAAAATTGTAGTCAGTAATGCAATCTAGATGACTTATTTTAGGTATTGTAATCAAACTGTTTTTAGATTACATTTGACTTGACTTATTTACATTTAGTTTGTTTTAGTTAGTCCCCAACTGTAGAAACCTATACAACAAGCTAGTTTATTTGACATTCACATGGTCATTCTATACATCGTAGCTTTATTTTTTAAGAAAATAAAGTTCAAGATAAAAAAACAAAAAGAGAATTTACTTTAGTAAAGTAGTAGTATAGTATAGTAGTATATTTATCCCTCAAGCACATTACATTTTGTAGCCTTGAGTTTTCACTAGTGCCCAAATTTGGGCACAAAGTTCTCAGGTGTTCTCAGGTGTTTTTTTTTTTTTTTTTTTTTTACTTTTTTTGTTGGTGTGTTTGGGTGTGTGAGTGTTTGACACTTTAAGCATGTTGTAAAGGCTCAGACAGTAGCCCCTCGGCTTAGTCCCTTTATTAATCTGGGGTCGCCACAGCGGAATGAACCGCCAACTTATCCAGCATATGTTTTACTCAGCGGATGCCCTTCCAGCTGCAACCCATCTCTGGGGATACTGGTAAATATCTGGAAAATTGCTGGAACGGCTTTACCAGTAAATTAAAAAAAGCACTGTTCACACAGGCAAGGACGTTCTGGAATTTTTCCGGAAAAGACCACTCACACATCCATTCCAAAATACCGGTAAACTCTGACATCATTAACCTGAAATGAGCTCTAAACGGCTGCGCTTGTATTTGTAAACATAGAAGAGGTCAGACTTTGTTGATGGTTTTACATTTATTTAAAGCTTTAGCATTCATGCAGCTGCTTTGTGAGACATCCAAAGGCAGAAGCGCAAACCGCAGCTAAATGTTTACACATTTGACTACATTACAAATTCTGTGTATGGATAAGTACTGTGAGCAACTTCGACGAAAACATATGAAGGAACACTGTCGCATGTTGAGATGTACCTAATATATGTGTGTGTGCTGGCAATCACCGGAGCCCTTCTTTATGTGCACACCCGTCAAGCATTTTATTAATAATTTTTTACACAGTTGGCAGGAAGGAACATAGAAATGTTATCTGACTATCTAGCAGCTACATGTAAATGTGTCTGAAAAAATATTCAAAGGCATTTATTTTCATAAACAGCGTGGATGTGAATGCGTCTGAATGTTCTGATTGGCTGGAGTAGACTTCTCACGTCATGCTTCATGTTTAGAACGCACTCTCTCCGGCAATTTTCCTTCTGCGCTCACTAGGGTTGGGCTGATAGACGATGCCATCGTCCATCATCGATGGCCGACAAACTTCCATCGCCCCGCCCCACATTTATATTGATATATAACTTATTTTTTGCATGTCATCTTAATAGCAATAATGGTCTTTTCATGAGCTGTGTTAAATTAATCACTAATAAGATGCGCCATTATTAGTAACTTTAGGTGGTTTTTAAAACAAAATCTGTCAGTGTTATTTTCATTCTCTCATCTTCAGAGCTTCACATTTTCGCGGTTGCAGCTCCTGTCATCTGAAGGCACAAGGCATTGACTGAGTGATTGACAGCTGATATTAAAAAATCCATTCGCGTTCAGTTCTAGAACAGTAAGTCAATATGAAGAGCACAAAGGCAGGGCAAGCATTGCAGGCTTTTTTTACTTCAGCAAGTTCACATAACAACTGTTTTATTCTGTTTCTGAGCGCTGCGTTTGGCGTTTTAGGTGCATCGATGCATTCTGCATAAATGTCTGCTAAATCCGCACACGCGGTGAGGATTTTGCAGTGAAAACAGTGAAAATGTATGCACTCCCACAAATGCTTCCAAATATATTTTTAGTTGCATAGATAAAATTTCGGGCGCATATGCGACCAAAATGGTCGAGCCCTAGCATCTTTACTTGTTATTATTTCCTCATAATAATAAAAATACAATAAGGAAGTTATCATCAATCACAATACAAATTACAGTGAACTCCAAACAAACTCTCGTCTCCTCCACCAGCTGTGGGAAAAAGTCATTAACGACACAAATCACTGTGCCAGAGTCCCGCGGAAAAAAGTGATTGACAGGTGGTAATTTGTGTGTAACTTTATTTATTTATGGCTTGGTTATGGGTAAAGCAAAGACCATGTGGGTCAGGTAGTGAAAACGGTAGGCTACAATTAATTAATTCGTTATAAATTAATTGATATTCAACAACAACCACCCCCGCCTACGACGACGATGCCATCGCGATGTTTCACATTAGACATCGTACAGTGCTAAATTGGTCAACATCGCCCAACCCTAGCGCTCACACAGAGCAGCATTCCGGCAAATCACCGGTAATGTTACAATTCTTTTTCCAGAAAATTTGACTGTAATTTTCTGGAAAGGTCTGTATATGTGAAAGGGGCTATTGATTTAGGAATATGTTTAATCAGCATTGTATTGGATTTATTGATTTTTATTGGACAAATTTAAAAAAAGAATGCTTTGCAATTTTGTATTTCCTATTCATTTTCTATTGGTGCCTATTTTTGGGCACAAGGTTAAATAAACGTTTTTTTCCCAACCACTTAACATTGTTAAATGGCAAATGGTGTTCAGATGGCAAACTTAGAAAAAAAAGCCAAGACTTGAACTGCTCAGAAAGTATTTAAAAAAAAACATCTAAATAAAACGGCTTTGCTGAAAAAAGACTTTTAGCATACTTAAGGGTTAAAGTATTTTAAATGTTTTTCGGCAACATCAGTTGTGTATTATCAGAAAAGGATTTTGTTTTATTTATTGTAAGTGCTGGAAACATTTGGCAAGCTCATGATCTATTGAACAGATTAAAACCACTAATATATATATATATGACCATTTCACTGATTTTTATTTCAAGCTGTTTTTAGTAGCTATTTGTGCAAATAAGTTAACTCCTCTACTACTCTCCTTCCTGTAAAAGATCGATTGACTTTAACTAGACCATTGAGAGGACACAGGTGACGTCAGCCCTGCAGAGAAAGAAGTCATAGTCCAGCACACAGATCGCTGTTACATGCTCACACACACGTTTACACGCTGCATTAACATTTCTGTCTGTCACCTTGCAGAAACGCACATTCACTAGAACTGCATGTCAGCATCGGTATGTCACATGCAAGCATGGCCATAGCCAGTGTTAGGAAATTAGCAATGTATGTTTTTTAATGAGTTGTGCAATAATAATGGCTACAAATGCAACTCATTATATACAATAACACAACCTAATTTTTGCATCACATTTGGTTTCCATCTATCCCTGTTAGCTTTTTTCATCCCATTCATCCATCCATCTATCCTTCCATGTTAGCCTTTTTTCCATCGCATCCCATCCACATATCCATCCATCCACATATCCATCTATCCATCCATCCATCCATCCATCCATCCATCCATCCATCCATCCATCCATCCATCCATCCATCCATCCATCCATCCATCCATCCATCCATCCATCCATCCATCCATCCATCCATCCATCCATCCATCCATCCATCCATCCATCCATCCATCCATCCATCTATCCATCCTGCAGCAATATGTTGAAACCGTTTTGCTGTAATCATTTTCATTCTTAATAATTGATGTATGAATGATAAATCAGAACTTGTGCTTATACATGAATGTTTATGAATGTTTGCACGGCTTTGTAAGTGGTTCTCTTTCAGCTTTCAATAGCACAGCCTTCACCCTGGCCAGTGTTTTCAGTTTCTGTTGTTCTACAGAACTGTTGTATGAGGGTTATTGTACAACTATTGTGATTTGTGTTTAACAGTTTTGTTCAGATAATAGCAGGAAGACGATTGCATTTTTCTTACTGAATGTGGTTTCATCAGAATTAAAGGACACCTATGATGAAAATTATCTTTTGTGAGCTGTTTGGAAAGGACTGTGTGTAGGTATAGTGTGTCCATTGTCATAATGCAGTCATATAAAGACAATAAGTCTCTTTTTTCAATTTCCTGATGTTAAAATAGGATCCAAATCCTCCCCACCGCAAACCTGAGCCGCTTATTAGCATGTCTCTGTAGTAAGACTTTTACATTTAGCCCTGTAAAAGTCTGAAATTTGATTTATAATTGTTTTAAAAGATCTTAAAATGTCTTAAATTTGACTTGGTGAAACCAGCAGAAACCCTGATACAGAATCAATAACTTCAATCTTCATTTTTCCACTTTATTAATGCAAAATTACTTTATTAGCACTTCCACATTATGCTTTTTAAAACCAGTCCAGCAATCCGAAATTTATAATAACTAGATCTGGCAACATCTCAAAGAAACTGACATTAAGCAGAGACAAATAAGTATATGAAAAAAAAAATCAGCACACTGTCACTGTTGCACTTAAAAACAGTTTATTGAGATTAAACGTTTTGACCTACACAGGCTTCATCAGATCAAAAAAGTAATCAAAAAATGTTCGTTTTTATTATTTCACCCAAAACCAATAGCTATCTTAATAAGTCAACAAAAAAGGTGAGAAAAACAATAAGAAAAGAAACAACGCTGTACATAAAAAAACACAGTTAAATTTACATTAAAAGCCTCGCAGCTTTTGTTGGGGTTGTACCATTAAAAATACGGTTGAGCCTGTAAAAGAAATTTCACATTTTTAAGGTAAACTATGGATTTAATTTAATATACTGTAATGTTAAAACACCAATGTAATACTGTTGTTACATAGATAAATACACAAAGTTAAGGATGTGGGGATGAGAGGGGTTTATGAGCGCATAATAAAACAACTTTTCCCACAAGCAGAGAAACACACCAATATATAAAAAGAGCTCAGTGTCATTCACTCAACTACTAAACACATCACATGACACTAATGTAATGCAATAAACATTATTTTAAAAAATAGATATTAACAAAACACTCTAATATACATAGCAACTGAAAAGAATCATTATAATGTCAACAAAAATCTCCTATTCACCATTAATACCGTATATGTAACTGTCATTGGATTTTATTGAGTATCTACCGATATCGAAACCCGATCCGATACTTCTATAATACATAAAAAAAATAAAGATGAGCGAAGAAACCGATCCAGGAAGTTTCTTATTTTAATTTAATTCACTTTATTTTAACATTCAACAAGTCTGTTAACAAACAGAGCACTTCTTTGAGGTAGCTTGAACAATCAAGTAATAAATAACATAAATTCTTCACTTTTAGATTTTAGTGCAACAGTAAATACATATAAAAAAAAAAATCGGCTGTCAGTAAAGGACCGCACACACACACACACAAACACACACACACATCGCGAAATGCGGAAGTTTTTTTCTTTCTATTTGTTGTGCGTTATTAAATTCCATAACACTCTCACCAGTCCTTTACTCCTTATTTGGGTCTAATATCCCAGTTTGTCACGAGGGCATGAATGAAATGTTCGTGAGTAAAAGTGAAACTGCCAAACTGCAGTTAGAGTCAGGCATCCTGCTGATTTGATTCAAAAGGGCACACTTTTGTCACACGGCTCACCGGTCAGGTATACATCCGCGCTAATATATCAAGGTGAAAGTCATCATAGCTTGCGTAGAATAGATATATATGTAATTTAAGATAATGTTATTTTCTGAGAACTTCCTGACCCCAGAGCTGTGCATGCCATATTAATGAAAGTATAAAGCAATGTGTTTGCTACTTTTGTACTTTTTGTCTTATTAGTTAAGTAAAATCACTGGCCATTGAGACAATCCCCTTTTTTTTTTTCTTCGATGCATTCAAAATAAAGAGAATACTGAATACTCTGGCCTGCCATCTTCATTTCTTTCTGTTAAGGGAGCACATTTTCTCATTGAGTGCGTGATTCAATGTGACTAAGTTAATTTTAATTCAGCGATTTATTTTTTAAAAGCTAATTAATTCAACTAAGAAGTAATTACATTTCCCATTACATTTTTAACTCAAAAATGATTGCCTAATTTTTAAAGTAATGAGTTATGTTACTTGTTACCTCCAACACTGGTTAACCACTTTACAGATTTGTACTGTAGCTTTTTTACTGTTGAAAAATATATACCAAAAAAGTATTTATGGGCGACGCGGTGGTGCAGTGGGTAGCACTCTCGCCTCACAGCAAGAAGGTCGCTGGTTCGAGTCTCGGCTGGGTCAGTTGACATTTCTGTGTGGAGTTTGCATATTCTCCCCATGTTCGCGTGGGTTTCCTCCGGGTGCTCCGGTTTCCCCCACAGTCAAAAGACATGCGGTACAGGTGAATTGGGTAATCTAAATTGTCCGTAGTGTATGTGTGTGAATGAGAATGTATGGGTGTTTCCCAGTGATGGGTTGCAGCTGGAAGGTCATCCGCTGCGTAAAACATATGCTGGATAAGTTGGCGGTTCATTCCGCTGTGGCGGCCCCAGATTAGTAAAGGGACTAAGCCGAACAGAAAATGAATGAATGAAAGTATTTATGCACACAAAAAATTAGGTTACCAAGACCATGTTGGTCGAAACGTTGTTTTTATCTCAATAAACATTTTTTTTTTGAGTGCAATAGTATTGGTGTTCATATTTTTGTTTGTTTACTAAGAACTCATACAACATCATGATTTTAAATCATTTTTCATTCACATCAATTCAGATGTACTTTTAAACATAGAAAATTAACTGAGGTCTGGACTTTGGTGAACTCATAACTGGCTACAGGCCTGCATGCAAATGTGTGCGTGTGTGTGTGTGCATGCATACAGTATGACCAAAACTAAGATTACAGCAGTCATAGTGTTGAGCATCAGTGTCCTGTGGGTACCTGCGCTGGATGGCTGTTTCTCCGCACACTGAATGGAAACTCTAAGAATAGGCATGTCACCTGATGGAGGCTGATAACACACTATTGATGGCTCAGTGGCGCTGAGTGAGACTTGAGGGTGGCGAGTCCTGGCTGTGAATCACCCTGCTGTCTGCTGTTAACACTCTCCTATAACCCCGGCCTTGTAGTGCGCATACATAATAAATGCCGGCTTTTAAATCAGACATAGCAATTTTCTAATATCGTTTGTGTTTCTCTTTTGTTTTCGGAACGCTGTGGTCAGATGCTGTTTTATCCCACAGTTTTGCGGTTCATCTGTTCTGAAAAAGGAGTTCATCTCCTAAATATTGTTAATCCAATCCAAGCCCTATTTGCCAGACGTAATCCAGAGCCATTAGATGAAACAAGAGTGTATTATTATGACCTGGACTGACTGTACCACACACACCTGCCCATCTCAGCTTTATTCTGGCCTATATGTTTTGTTCCATGCTGGTGTTTTTTTTTACACATGTTTTATGTGTCTGCAAGTGTGTTGGGAAGTGATATATTTTTGGTACTCAAATATATTTCACACACACACACACACACACGTTGATATAGGTGGTCTATGAGGACTCTCCATAGCCATTGTTTTGTCGCTATATATTTTGGGATATGAACATAATTTTACCAGATGATCTGAATAGCTCAATTTGAAAAGATGTCGTTAATTTAGATTGACTGCGATGATCGAGTCTTTTTCTATGCAGTACATCTGCATAAATTATACAAAATATCAAGCAAAAATAAATCAATGGTAACACTTTATTTTGATGGTCCAGTTGAGTATTAGTAGACTGTCTGCTTAATATCTGTTGATACTGCTCCCTCAACAGACATTTAACTGACTATAAACTTTGCAAGTACATGTCAACTTACACTAATCCTAACCCCAACCTAACGGTCTACTTATAATCTAATGAGAATTAGTTGACATGTAGATGCAATGTAACAAACGGACCACCAAAATAAAGTGTGACCAAATAAACAAACAGTGCTTTATGGTTTTCTGCAGAGTCTTAACAGTATTCAAGTACAGAAACTGAACAATCAAATGTAAAATAACATAGTCATCATTGCATAAATGATTATAAAAATAGCAATATTGAATAATATCTTTATCTTTTAATCTTTAATAAATAATCTAATCGTGCAGTGTGACTATTGCCTATACACGCATTGCAATATCGATGCTTAAACAATATATTGTTCAACCCTCATACAGTCTTCATCAGGCCAAACATATAACCAAAAACAGTATTTTGTGTGTATAAATGTTGCTTTTAGGTAACATGTTTGACCTAATTAAGTGTAACGGAAAACAATATTTTGTGTTTATACATTTTTCTTTTGTTTATAAATATTTTTTGTTTATATATTCCCTCTACAAATGACCACTATTTTAACAATAAAAACTGTAAAAATGCTATAGTACAAATGCAGAACCATGTTAACTGCATGTTTCTTCAATTTATACTGTATATATACAGTTAATAACTGTTAATTGAATTTCCCAGATTTCCCTGCATGACACTTCACTTTTTATGCTTGTTTTGTTCAGATTACTACAGTTCTTTTTGGGTTTTTTTTTCCAGTAAAAACTCATTGGCCCTACTCTACCCAAAATATGAATGTCAAAGACCTCCGATAAGTATGATTAAGCATTTTGAATTTTGAGGACCAAAGGAATGTCCTCGTAAACCAGCTTAATAAAGTACAACTAGGTATACCCATGTCATTATACAACTTTCTGTCCTTGTAAACCACCAAAACCAGTACACACGCACAAACACAGTAAAAAAAAAAAAGATTCATTTTACAAGCAAAAACTAATTTAGCTTTTCTAATCCAAATTTACACGTTTAACTTAACTTAATTTTAATTTAATAACTGTCTCTAATTTCACTAATTTTAAAAGTCGTTTTTAAATCAAAATAGTTTCTACATTTAAATCTTTTGAGTGTGTGTTTTTAACAAATATCATATACATTTAAATCAAGCTAGTTCGTTGGAAAAATCACTTTTAAAACACTTATGCAAATTATGATGATATGCTGCAGAATAATGAATACTCATTTCTGCTTGGTTCCTTGCACTGTAATGTATAATTAGCATCACACATTGATTACATATTGACATATTACAGGTTGATGGTTGGATGCGCGGCAGGCCACATTTGATGCGATCACGGTGCCAGGACAGATTGACCGGTGCTCCCTATGGCCAGTCCGCCACAGCAGTGGTTCTCCAACTTTTTGATTGGTTCCCATTGGTTCCCAAACCCCCACCTCACCTCTGACCACCAAATAACTTCACTTAAAAATCCTTTCAATGTGCTTTGAAATGTGCATTTTTTAATTCGATGTTTGACGTAATCTCAACCGAAACACAAAAAGAGGGTGGGACATGGAGTAGCTCCTCCCCTTTTTAAAAGATAGCTAAAAGTGTTTTGTTTTTATCACAGCTCTGCCATGTGAGTGGTTGAGCTGAAGCGCGTCAAATTAAAAGCAAATGAGAAGCGTCTTGAAGGGGGCGGGGCATGTCAGTGACTAGAGAGCAATTGATTGGTCACGATTTGATGAGAAACTGAAGTACGAGGGAATGTGAATAAAATCGTTGATCCATTTTGGCAGAAGTGACAAACTACAAGCTTTACATGTTTATATTGGTTTTATATCTTCTAGACGCAAATGGTCACTGTTTTGGAGCACACTAGCTTGTAGATATCATGAAAACTAACAATACTGATACTAACATCTAAAAAATCTTTATTTAAATTTCATGGGAGCTTTAAATCTATGAAATTTGATAGATTTTTTTTTATTTTTTATAAAAACCTGCTCTGAAAAAACAAAGACAGTTATTTTAATTTGTTATACTGCTGAAACGTATTACAGCAATGCAGAATTATTGACCAGCACATTTCATATAAATAACATATAATTATGAATTATGTATTATATTTTAATATTTTAGTGATGCTGCTTTGTATGAACAATATATAATAGGTGGTAGTCTGAATTACATTTTTCCATTAAACAGGTACAATTTGATTTCTAAGGGCTTCATAATTTCATTTAAAATGAAATGTATCTCTGCTGTCATTAGTGTCAGAAATAATGGCAAATATCATCATTGCTGATTAATTGTTGAAATTTTAGTTTTTTATTCTACTATAACCCCTGTTCTTTGTGGCTATTTTGTGTAGGGACATGGAAATGTATTCAACTACAGTATATTTACTGCTAAATTAGATGGAAAGCTAATAGAAGGTTGTTGCTCATGCTGCGTCAACACTGGACAGATACACTGTGTTGCAAAACAAAACTAGATGAGCCTTATTATCATCAGCAGAGCTGTCTGGTGTTGATGTGCTCCACATTCACTCCAACCACTTTATTTTCGACATCAATCTGCTGCAGCTTTTATCTGCAGAAATCATGAGTTGAGTGCTGTGAAGTTTATTTGATATATATTTAAATACCCTGAAATTAAATATATTTTAATGTGCCTCGAGGGAATTTTGTCTTGGATCTGTGAAGATAAAACGCTGATGCTGTCTTTCAAATCATTACATAAACTTCTGTCCTGCTCGTAATGTTTTTAGTCGCTGGCCTACTTTTCTCATTTTTGCTCTTAAATCATATTTCCTCACCATTATTTTCAATGTTGACAACAAGCTTCTGGCTCATTAGCAGCTATATACACTCCAGGTAAATAAATAACTAGAAGTTTAAAGGGAGAGTTCACACAGAAAAGAAAATTCTGTCATCATTTACTCACACTTCACTGGTTCCAAACTAGGGCAGAACAATACATGTATATCATTTTAGCATCGATATCGCAATGTCTGTTGCAAGATATGCAATGTTGAGTTAGGATTATAGATGACCAGGAACCACAGGTCAAAGCACATAAGATTTGTGGAGACTCTGCAGAATTTAAGCATAATAGTGTGAAAGTTAATTATCTGTATGTGTTTTTAAGGCCTATGACTGTAATTCATTTTAGGAGAGTTCAAAGCATTTTAAATTAGCATAAATATTCATTTTAATGAACAATTTTTATAATGAAGACTATGCATTGTTAATTTACATTTAATTAATTTAATTTCTGTAACCAAATACTGTTAGACTCTCCCCAGAAAACCATAAATCATTGTTTATTTAACTTTAATATTTGCTCCATTGTTTATTTATGACTGTGTTTTGTTAATTACATGTATATAATAAATTACATAAAATATATTTAGATTTCACTCCCCTATAAAATCATCCCAATCAATCAAAAGTCTTTGCAAAAAGAGTTATTTAAGTCATCTGGTGAAGGTATATTCCAGGATATTATATATATCGTAATATACAGTTGAAGTCAGAATTATTAGTCCCCCTTTGATTTTTTTTTCTTTTTTAAGTATTTTCCAAAGGATGTTTAACAGAGCAAGGAAATTTTCACAGTATGTCTGATAATATTTTTTATTCGAGACAAAGTCTTATTTGTTTTATTTCGACTAGAATAAAAGCAGTTATTCATTTTTTGAAAACCATTTTAAGGACAAAATTATTAGCCTCTTTAAGCTTCATTTTTTTTTCCATAGTCTACAGAACAAACCATCGTTATACAGTAACTTGCCTAATTACCCTAACCTGCCTAGTTAACCTAATTAACCTAGTTAAGCCTTTAAATGTCACTTTAAGCTGTATAGAAGTGTCTTGCAAAATATCTAGTAAAATATTATTTACTGTCATCATGGCAAAGATAAAATAATTCAGTTATTAGAAATGAGTTAGTAAAACTATTATGATTAGAAATGTGTTGAAGAAATCTTCTCTCCGTTAAACAGAAATTGGGGAAAAAAAATAAACAGGGGGGCTAATAATTCTGACTTCAACTGTATCAGAGAAAATAAATTATTGAAATGTCAAATTTATCCAATATCGTGCAGCCCTGTTCCAAACCTTTTTGAGTTTCTTTCTTCTGTTAAACACAGAAGAAGATATTTTTAAGAATGTTGGTTGATGGCAACCATTGACTTCCATAGTATTTTTTTCCTACTATAGATGTCGATGGGTCCCAGCAACCAGCCTTCTTCAAAATATCTTCTTTTCTGTTCAACAGAAGAAAGAAACTCATAAATGTTTAAAATGAGGGAGAGTAAATGATGAGGTAATCTCCACTTTTGGGTGAACTGACCCTTTAAAATTAAAAGTGAAAGGAACAATTTTTTCCATTAATGAGTGTGGTTTACGAATATGAATTCAACTGTAACAGAAACCGGTTTGCAATATTAAGCAGCAAAACAAACTCTTTATTTGAAGAGTTTATTAGCAAATGATACAGATACTGTAACTCTGCTTTTTAGTCATTTTCATAAATCATGTTTTTACAGTATGTTGTGTATTAAAGAGTACAACTACCAAAAATTTAAAATACAAAAGAATTATGTATTTTATTAATGTTCATAAATCATATTTTTTGTTGCATGCTGAGGAGTACAATTGTAAAAACAAAATTTCAAATTTTTGCAAATGATTTATTTATTTACACAGCTAAATTAAGTATAGCTGGCTGAAAACAAAAGTGATTGTGCTAATAGTAGTGTGACGATGGCGGTGGTGACAACATGGAGACAGATTAGATCCAAGTGCAAGAAGTTTAATAGTTTTCAACAAACAAATCCAAATCACCAGGCTAAATCGTAGTCAGTTAAGCATGCAAGTTTCAGAGTAACAAACTGTAAGTCCAACAAGGCAGTCAAGGCAAAATCAGCAATCCAAAAATAAGTGATCAACAGAACAGGTGCAAAGGTCAACAGAAAGGCAGAACAAAACATAAGGCAGTAGATACTAGGGATGGCTGAGGTGAAACTGATGTTTCGACACAGTATGGCAAGTGTTTCGAAACACTGCACCGAAGCATGATCCAAAACATCCAGGTCAAGTGACTAAAGTGTTTCGAAACACCTGGTCACGTGACTAAAGCGATTCAAAACATAGATCATTTTGGAAGTGTTTCGAGACCTGGCAAATCTCTTATAGCCTAGTGGACCGTCTGTGTGCACATCGTTACTGTGCTGCAAATGGCTTTTGGGTTCGAATCCTGTACAAATACTCCGAAATTATGATTTTATGTATTTTAATAATGTTACTGTTTTATGGTGTAGTCTAGATAGGGTACAGCTGCGGATACGCCATCAATATAGCATCATTTTTGTATCACTGTATAACAATAATTCATATTTTTACAGTACTGTGATGGTTGGGTTTAGGGTTGGGGCAGACGTTAATAAAATACAATAAATGGGAAATTTAATGAATAATTAAAATAATTCTCGTTAACTTTCGACCGCAACTGTATTTGATCTAGCAACAACTCTGTTTTATGAATAAAACAAGACATATTTATTAACAAAGGGTTCATTCAGATGTCAGACCAATGTTAAAACAAAACACAATTCAAGAACAGAGCATTTCAAACCTAACATCTATAGCTGCATCTCCCTGGGTTCGAACCCATTATCGCTGCATGCTATATGCTATAACTCTCACCGCTTCACTAAATCACTTGAAGCTTCAACTCTACAACGTGGGGTTTAGTACCTCAATTTGCTTAACTGTTTTTTTTGCTGAAGCCGTTCCAGTGCAATACATAAAAAATGACCACTAGATGTCACTGTGGAGTGGGACGTTTTAGGCTTCGACGCATTTGCTTCGACTGTTTCAGTGTTTCATGAAGCCTCGCTTTGCCCACCACTAGTAGATACTGGCAGTACTTCGCACTGAGTGTTTGGTGTGGCCAGGTTAATATGGCCACAAAAGAGGAAGTAACCAACAAAGTACTGGCAGGCAGAATTCGGGCGAGGGCTCCTTCTGCTGGCTGGATGAGTGGTCATCCGTTCTGTTTGTTACAAGTAAATCAATATTATGCAACCTCACTGACTTGTTGAATTTGAATATATGTAATTTTGCATATTTCTAGTACCATATTTGCATATTCCTAGTAGCATAATTTAGCAAATTCCTAGTTTTACTTTTATAAAATGTCATTATTTTATAAATATTACAAATATAATAAAATAAGTGCTTATTCTGACTTTATAACATGCATTACTTTTATAAACTGTGAAAAATGCTGAGTTCTACACAATTCCTTCCACAAGTCGCTTAAGTTAACTTAATTGTTTTTACAAGTTTAAGTGGATTGACTATAAAACTATTAAGTAGTCCCCAAAAAAGACGAATTGTCTTGTTTCAACTCATTTTAAATAGATAGTTTTGAACAAGCAGCCAAAGTATTTTTTGAGTGTAGTAGTAACTTTCTTTCCCCAATGATGATACTTGTTCATTCATGAACATTGACATGTGGGGCAACCTATGAAAAGCACAGTTGTGGAGTAATGTTAAGATGTGTGCAGAATCCAATTACGAATGTCATTATCGTAGCGCCTCGGCTTCCATCTCTCCTCTCGATAATAGCCGTCTCTAACGGCCACAAATGCATGCGTCAGCAAAGGACCCCGCAGCCACTGCCCCAAGACACGTTCAGTATGGATTTACAGTCAGTGGTAAGAGCGCAACGTGAAATTCTAATCCCTCCTGTTTGTTTTTATGACCATTGTTATACCTTTGTTTAAAAGAGTAATGGAGTTGGTGAGCAGCACATTTTCTGTGCACCTAAGATAAGGTGAAACGCAATGCAATTTGGGCTGGAAAACGTGTTTTTCTGCATATGTTTTACAGTAGCAGAAGCTGCATGTCGGTTAATTGCAGTCTGATGCTGTTTTCACTTTCAGCTCGCTAATGATAAGTGACTGCAAGGGAATTACAAACCTCTTATTACTGACTTCATGACTTATTCATGACTCTCCAACATGACAATTCCAGTGATGCATGCTTAGTTTAGTGGGTATGCACAAGGGACAGCATTATTTTCAATTGTTCTTGTTTTAAGTTTGATGTGCACATATATTTAGCTTTTGAAGTTTTGCCTAATTCTGTGTTCTTGTTGCAGCAGCGCTTATGCCCTTGCCCCTATGTTTGGAGTGTCCCAGTGAAAAACTGCACTGGCATTGCAGTTAATGAGAATATGAAATGACGAATGTGGAATAATATGAAATATTGAATTATTCGCCATTGGGGTGGAGGGATTTTCATGTTCATGAGCATTCAGTTCTTCAACTTCAGCATTGTTCAGCCGATGCGGTTGGCATACTGTACAGTCATGAAATACTCTCACAGTGTATTCATTCTTTATTCATTCACATACAGTTGCAAAAGAAAAAATTGCAGTGATATTTAGACCATGAGCGCAGTTTTAAGTGTGATATTAGCTGGGTTTTCACCACTTTGTGTTAATGCACATTTTAAAGTATCACATGAAACATGAGTAATGGAAAAAACTAATTTCAAATAAAAAATCCCTTTTTTTTTTTTTTTTTACATTTTTCTTGAGATGGTTTTGGATTTGTGCAAAAAAGGGTAAATGTGAATTAGAGGAGACGGAAACTCTTTTGCAGAATAAACATTACACCGATTTGACTAATCACCTGTCTCCGTTATGGATGGTTGTTGCTAGATTGGATATGGTTGCAGCCTGAAGTTAATGAGAATTATTTATATTTACATTTACATTTCCCATTTAGTGTATTTTATTAACGTTTACCCCACCCCAACCCTAAACCCAACCGTCACAGTAACATAAAAACAGTAGTTGTACCGAGTATTATTTATGCAATCTTTTAAATTACCCAATAAATTGTATTTTTAACGCCTACCCTCACCCCAACCCTAAACCCAACCGTCACAGTACTGTACAAAAATTAATTATTGTTATACAGTGTCATGAAAATGCTGCTATAATTGATGTGCTTATTGCACTTCCGGCCGGCCACGAATCCGATTTTTTTTTTTACCATTATGGATGCCTTGTTTACTGTTGGTTATTAGGTTACCAATACTACAGTCAGCCGCTCGAACAATTTGAAGAAACAGATCTAATTCACATCTGGAAATTTTATTTTTATTTTTAACTTTGAAAATATTTGCTTCACATCAAGATGGATTCTTGATTTTTGCTTTGATGTGTGGGGCAGCGCAGTGGCGCAGTGGGTAGCGATGTCACCTCACAGCAAGTAGGTCGTGGTTCTGTGTGGAGTTTGCATGTTCTTCCCATGTTCACGTGAGTTTCCTCCGTGTGCTCCGGTTTCCCCCACAAGTCCAAAGACATACTGTATAGGTCAATTAGTTAAGCTAAATTGGCCGTAGTGTATGTGTGTGAATGAGAGTGTATGGGTGTTTCCCAGTGATGGATTGCAGCTGGAAGGGCATCCGCTCTGTAAAACATATGCTGGATAAGTTGGCGG
Source organism: Danio kyathit (assembly GCA_903798195.1). Lineage (NCBI taxonomy): Eukaryota > Metazoa > Chordata > Actinopteri > Cypriniformes > Danionidae > Danio > Danio kyathit. The sequence continues at coordinate 39,268,573 of LR812527.1, read as the reverse complement.
TTGACCTCTGATAAATAAAGGGACTAAGCCAAAAAGAAAATGAATGAATGAATGCTTTAATGTGCCAGTTCGGTAAACAATACATTTACAACAATTTAAACTAAATGTTTAAGTTTAGCTTTTGATTAGCTATGCTCCTTTATACATTTGACATTTTTGTGTACAGTTGATGTTTTTAAATAAACTGCTCATCAAAAGGAGCAGCACAAACCTTATTTGACATTAAAACTTTGTGGATTTTCTAAAAACGTGTAGCGAACGGGGTTGGAATTGTTGTACTTAATGTTTGAAATATTCAACAAATTCACAAATTTACCATATCAGGTTCAGAAATACTGTACTGCGCGTGATGAGAAACAAGGCAATATGTTGACTTTTATTGTAGGCTATAGGCTACTATAGTATGTAATAATTTAGTTTTTTACAAATACTGTAGTATTGCATAAATTTGCATATGTTTTATAGTTTATAAAATGAACGCCTCAGTTTGGTCATCAAGCAAATATCAAGTTATTCATTGGATTTGCTTGTAGGCTATTTTTAAAATGGATCTTTTATAAGAACTATTATTAATAACTGTAATTTTCCAAATGAAAAAAACTTTGGTTTATTGGTTGTATATGCTGTATGCTTTTTTTGATGGCGCATTACATAGCCTTCCCCAGCGCTACACACGCTGCGCATGTCTGTTGTTAGGCTACGGGCTATGGAGCCCTGATGACATGCAGACAAAATCACGGGTACAAATTTAGAATAGTTCTCTTTAAGCTGCATATTATGACTTCAATTAGAAATTCATATTCGAATCTATTTGATTTTAATTTCATATGTGTTCTTTTGTTCATGCAGGCTAAAATGCCATGAATTATTTGTGAGTTAATTGTTTTATTTAATAGATTTAGTAGGACTAATCAAGAAACAAATTATTCAATTTTATAATTAATTATTAAAAGATAACATTATTTAAAACAAGGATACGCATTAATAAGATACGGTCGTGGAAGTGAATTTGTAATTCAAATTATATTCAGAGCTCCATAGTTTAAAATAGGCAAACCGTCAGTTAAACTATAGTATAAGATAACACACACAGCTGTCTAAATAAATAAGCTATAAAATACACAGTTGATCACTTAAAATATTATTATAAACTGTACTGAAAAAAAACCAGAAGAAAGAATTCCGCTTTGAAACAGAAATGTTATTAAAAATATTTCAGTTAGCCTACTAGGGAAATTTTATGTTGGAACGGGATCTGAGCGGTATTGGTTTACCGGCGAGCGTGAGCGGAATGTTAACGGAGCGATTGCTTTGGGCAGTTAGTGGCTGAGTGCAATGTACGACCATGGAGCGAATGCTTAGGGGAGCGTCACACCGCTCAGCTCCGTTCACATTCTCTGGCTGCCACAGTTTATCAGTTCAGTATGTTCACTATAGCCGCTTTTCCACTATTGTGCTGAACCGTTCTTTATGCTGAACCGTTCCATTACGTGCCAAACCGGGCCAGACAGCACGGATACAGTTTCATTTTCCACTGTCGTGCTGCAACAAAGCTCTTTGAATGGTTACACAAAACGGATCAGTAGTTGCCTTGGTAACATGTAAACGGCTGCCTTTGTTCAATTAAATTTAAATAATATCTGAAACTGGTTTTATCATGTTCATGTGTAAAAGCGAAAGCAACTGTGTGACTAAGCACTGTTATGCCGCTTTCTCATATGGGGTGCTAAATATAGGTACATGCCACAGCACCCACATTTATTTAGAGGTCATATGTTGCGCAGGTCTGGGCAAATTTTATTTGGAGGGAAAATTACTAAAATGTAACGTGATAATTGAAAATGATTGGAGGGAAAATAAATAATATATTTCAAATCTCTATACATAACAGAAAAATAAACAATGATAATGCCAAAATAATAGTGCATTTGTATTATAGTGGCAGAAATATATTTCTGGACAGGCCTTGTCAAAAGTGAGCAGGCACTTTCACTAATAAAAATATAGCACTTAAATTATTTCATTTTTAACAATCAATTAAATTACACAGCGGTTTTATATCAAAAGTTGATAATGTTATAAAATATAGGCATACTACATTTTGATGGTAAAATATAACCTTTTAAGCTATGGCTTTTATTTGTTTCAGTATTCAAACATTAAATAACGAATGCATCAAGTTAAATAAAAAACGAATATGAAACAACTCATAGCAGGATATAAAACATATAAAGCACTATTATATTTAGCAAAATGCTGCTCTTTTATCTTTGTATTTTTATCATTTTATTTCTGTTATTTTAATTATTTTTTTCTCTTCATAATTAACTAACAAGCTATAGACAAATTCCTACTTGACGTTTTAGAAAATATTTTGCGTAGTACATGTTAAAGATCACCGAGAAAAAAAACAAAAAAAAAACACACAAACATGTTACATGCCACTCATAAATGAAAAACTTATATTTAATTGAATCGTATAATGGCCTATAGCTGAAATGTTGAAAATTGCTCATTTTATTTTTATAAAACATTTGTCAAAACGTATTGATATTTTGGTAAGTAAAAACAATATCGACATTTAAGAATCCATATTTATTTTATTTATTCATTCATTTGACTTGTTTATTGGTGTATATATAGACTATAATATAAATCAAACAACAGTACCTTGGACAGCTACAGTGCCACTCCGTAAAGCTTTCAAGCAAAAGTCCAAAAAATTAAAGAAAGATTAGACTTTCTCCACCGACATCACAACCCTCCGTAACCGTCCTTCAGGTGATCTAGCTGGCATTCAATTACAAAACAAGCCGTCTGGGCTTTGAATTAAAAAGTGCAATTATTTCCTCGTTGATCAAAGAGTCTGCAAGTTCGTGTTCCATGGATATAGCAATGTTGTTGTGGATAGTGGACATCGATGATCTTAGGCGCGTCTTTATTCGATGCGCAGCAGAAAAAAAGTCTTTCAGCACGCAGTCGTTGGTAAAGTTCTCACCCGGATCAGAGCGAGTTTTTGTGCTACCAAATACAACGCTGCATGCAATAAACTCACGCTTCGTCAGGTGAAATAAAGGTCTCATTGCCTAGGATGTCAATCAAATTAATCAAGCTCTAGCCACAAATAAAACAATAGGCTATTTTATTAATTTAAGATTTTAGATGATGGGTTAGTAATTATACCATACACGGTTAACTATATTCAAGTCAGTGAAATAAGAACTTTAATAAATAAAATATGTTCGTAAGATTCCCTTCTCTGCCAGAGACTGCTCTATGGTTTTAAAACCCTTTTCAAACGTTTAGACCTGTATTAGTTTTTTTATGTTAAATGTAGTGTAGTTTACTTGTGGATGTCTGATGACTAGCGCGCCTCCGCTGAGCCAGCTGTGGTAGCTTGGCGTCTCTGACGTCAACACACAGAATCTGTCGGCACAGTTCAGCACGGTTGTCTAACCGTGCAGAGAATTCCGGGCCAAGAACGGTTTGTAATCGCACCGTTCCAGGCTCAGTGGAGAAACAACCATAACCGTACCGAAGTGTTCTTAGAACGGTTTGGCACAATAGTGGAAAGCGGCTTATGTTACATAACTGCCCCGTGCTGGTCATGTCTTTCTTGTGTCAGACCATTTTGTGTTGTGCCCCGCAGTACTGCAACACTGCGTGTGGTCACGTTCATTCACTCACACATTTTCACTAGCCACATCTGTATACAGGCAAAGCTTAAGTTTTTTTTTTGTAAATCTCATTTCATTTATGTGTGAAAATGTTTGATATTTTTCTTTTTACATGTCACTTTACATCTGTGCATCTAAACAGTTCTAACCTTATTGGACTGTGTGCATTAAGAGCACTGAACGTCACTCAAAAAGAGCATATCCAGCATGGTATAATAAATGCTCTGAGAGATATCTTTAGCTGTATGTTCAAAAACAGATTCTGGAGACACCAGAAAATTACAATGTATATAAAAAAGGGTATGATATGACCAATAAAGCATTACAAACAATATATAATTCTAAGGAGTATATGTCCATGTGCACTGCTTGAGATAACATGCTTGTCACCCTGAATTTAGCACTTGAATGTTACTTTTAAAGTGGTAATAGCTGAGCTCATCTTAACATCTGTTGACCTTTACTCAACTTTATGGTCATATCTGTGTTGCTTTGAGTAGCTCAGACCCAGAAAATATCACATTCAAAACTTTATGGAAGTAAATCATATCTCAATGGAGAATTTTCTGCTGTTCTTGCAGTGCCATACGGTGACTCATGTACAGTGAGTCAATGATGGGATAAGTAGACTCTTCTATGTTATTTTGAGCCATTGGGAGAGAACAAGAACAAAATAACAGGCTGGACTTGAGCATGCATCACCTCTACCTGCATCAGCCACAGCTCCACAGGACTCTCACTTTCCCTCTCTCATCAACACTTAAATAATTTCACCCTGTTTTGCACATTCTGAAAATATACTGAAAGTGCTACCTTCCCATTTTTCCTTTTGCGCTGTGAATAATTTGCAATTTAATGACTAAACGGCTGTGAATGGCAAAGCGTGATTTTTCTTTTACTCTCATAACAGCAAATGTGTTTTTACGTTCCCAAAAGGTGAGACGAAATCCTCAGAAAATACTTCACTGGCAGCTGCCACTGGCCTTTTTGTGTTCTTCTTTTTTGCCACGTGTAAAGGAAGTATGTTTTTTTTTTTCTTTAACCATCTCTCTAAATTACCCATGAACACATTTAGTCGCGCCGTCAGACACACATTAGACACAGATGAACAGATGGCGTTATGAACAAACATTTAAATGTGTAATTTATTTGTAATGGTTGTTAGAAGTGCTGAGCACAGGAAAGAGGTGGTTCTAGACACGTCTGAGCTTTAGCTAAAGATCTGTTTCTACAGTTCGATGAGCAAAGATGTTTTTAAAAGTGTGAGCGCTGAAGACGTTCTTTGTTTTTTTTTTTGCTGTTCATTCCCAGTTTGCTCTAGACATAATTAGTGTTTTGCAGAAGTGTAAATTGTAACTCTTGTATCACAGTTAAAGACAGATGCCACCTTTTTCTTTAACACAGGAAAAGAAAACATTTATTAAAAATACAACACCTGTATGAATGTTTAGACAGTTGCTGTGATGACTGACAGATGAAAGAAAAGTAGTGTTTCTAAAGTGTTTTACTCTTAAATTTTCACTGAGCATGGGCCATGTTTGATGAGGTGTTAGTGGTGTAACGGATCACAAATCTCACAGTTTGGATCACATAATGGTTTTTAGTCTTGGATTGGACCATTTTTCGGATTAGCCAAAAAGGGGAGGAGACAAATGTAATTTGCTTTCCATTTATTACAAAAACAGTACTGCAAGAAACTTTTGGTTTTAACAAACAGAACTTAGATCCTGTAAATTTATAAAAAATAAAATAAAGAAATAATCAGCTGAATAAAAATAAATTGTAAAATATTCAGTACTGTGAAAAATTCACTGTTACTACTACTGTTGCTGATGACGCTAAATGTATAAATTATAATTTGTACAACCCATTTTTATTTTTAGTCTCATTTTTAATAAATGATTCAGTTTTTCGCTCATTAAACTTCATGTTTCATTGCTAGATGTGTCATTTTTAAAGAATTATTCAGTGACATATTTTTGATCGCTGGTTGTTGCCACCTATTGGTTAAGTAATGTAATTGCTTCCTACAACTTTCATTTTTGAGCATTGTTAAATACATATGACTGTGATTTTAATCTTTACCATAAACATCAGTGGTTTTATCTAAACTATAAACTGTTATTCCAGTACTTCTGTGTTATTTGACTGTTTGTAACTTCACAACTAACTCAAAAGACTAAAGACCTAATCTCTTTCATGATTTTTGCGTTTTTAAACACAGATTTGAATGCAGCGATTCGATGGATTAATAAACATTTGCAAATCACCATCATTTATAATTTATGTTGCGTGGGTATTTTAATGATTGATCGCTCAGCTTACACTGAATGCATTGATGCAGGCTAAACAAGTAGTGACATAAACACCTATAATGAAACCCACCACATCCCGAATAACCTACCACAACTTCTTCCGTCTTCATTATATTTTACAGGAAAGCCTAAATGCTTTCATACATTTAAATGATGCGAGAGGCGATCTCTTTGTGATCGGTACAAATTTAGAATTAATTTACAAGTAAAAAAAAAAGTGTATAACATGCCACGTGTGTTCCGAACCATGGGTTGTGATCCGTATGAATCACAGATCAACCATGATCCGTTACACCCTTAGTAGTTTTTATTGTAGAATACATGAATTATATACACTATGAAGCTAAATTTATTTAAAGTAGCACCGTTTCTAAACACTAGAGGTACAAATTAAATCATGAAATGACATTTTCAGCAGTGGATCATCATCTTCCAAGTCCTAAATTGCTTGTTGAGCAGAAGTTGTGTTGAGCCTCTCAAACAAACAGATACATGTGGCTCAATGTTTATTATTGCGTCTGCACAATACAATAGAATAGAATAGAAAAGGAAGCTAGTGGGAGCTGTGCAAGTAAACCTCAAGAGGCACGCTAGAAGCTGTGGCCTTTATCATCTTTGTTAGCATGCAAGTTCAGATTTCACTCAGAGATAGAAGCCGAATGTTGAATTGGTGCCATGACTCTGATAGAATGAGTGTAATGGAGAATGGCGAGAAGATGGTATGCAAGTAAGCCTAGCTTTATGAGGTACATGCTAGAGGCTGCAGTATTTTGCTGTTCTTGTTAGCATGCTGTTTATAATCCCTTTTAGAGCTGTGCAAGTAGAAAGGAAGTGCATCTTGGTGCCGTGACCCGTATGGGAATCATTGTAATGGAGAATGGCTAGTAGATGCTATGTGAGTAGACCTCACGTCCCTAGCATCATGAGGTGCAGGCTAGAGGTTGTAGTTTGCTTGTTATGCTGTTTCTAATCTCTAATAAGAACAAAAAGTGGTGCCGTGACCCGGGTGGGATTGTAAAGGAGATCAGTTAGTAAAAACTGTGTAGTTAGTAAAAACTGTGAAGTAAACATCACTTTCCTTGCCTGAAGTGGTGCCCTAGTTATGGACTTTGTGTTCTTGTTAGCGCAACTGCCTGGGATGCTGAAAACGCTGGTTTGAACCCCACTTAGCTTCATAAATGAACAATTTATGACTTTTTTTTGACCAATACTTTTTTTCACAAATCTTTACTGACGGTTATTTATGCAGTATACATGCTTGTCATTGTATTTTATATATCGTTGTGTTGTGTAATGCAGGATTGTGCACCATTCAGAAGTCAAACTTGGATGCAGCTGTAATTTGTTACTAGAAATGTTTCATACAGTCCGACAATGTGCCTGCAGTAACAGTAATCATTCCTCCATGAGAATGGACCAATGACGTCAGATGCAGTACTGCTGAGCCAGACGCATAGATGTGACTCAATGAAATGCCTATAGGCCTGGTTATCTTAGCAACAAATGTTAATAATGAATCTAGTTTGACATCTCAACATGCAGTAGGGACATAGAAAAGCACATCAATTGTGCATCTGTGCACAAGTATGCTCCTGTGTATTGTGGCACTATGACACATGTGCCACATGATGCCAAGTATGACATGTTCCATCTTTTGTTGATTCTGGAAAAAGATTCTAAAAACAGAAGCCTAACCCAATATATCATCTACCCTTACATTTGAATGGTGTTAAATCAAGGGAAATGGCTTGATTAAAAATGGATCAGCCCTAACAAAAATATGGTTCGAAGAGCAAGAATGTTGATGGAAAAAAATGGCCTACTTGGCAAAATCAAGAGCTGAGTTCCGATTCACAGTGTTGACTGCTCCCTACACGCTCAGCGGGGGATATATCTGTACAAGTGCGCCTCAAAAATTGTTCATTTGGAATAGCATGCAAAGTCATCCAACTTGTTCACTTGCTCAGACAGTTTTTAGTATGATAATATCATTTGCTTGTGTAAATTATATTATGTTGTGTTATATTATTAAATTGACAATAATTTAAATACATTTAATCATGAATAATTATCCTTATTATTAAATTAGATAGTAGGCAGCTAGCTCTCTGCAACTCTCACATAGTCACCCACTGAAGCTAAGCAGAGCTGCACCCGGTCAGTACCTGAATAGGAGACCACATGGGAAAGCTAGGTTGCTGCCTGAAGTTGTTTTAGTGAGGCCAGCAGGGTGCGCTCAACCTGCGGTCTGTGTGGGTCCTAATGCCCCAGTATATTGATGGGTACTCTATACTGCTCAGTGAGTGTCGTCTTTCGGATGAGACATTAAACCGAGGTCCAGACGCTCTGTGGTTGTTAAAAATCCCAGGATGTCCTTTGAAAAAGAGTCGGGGTTCAACCCCGGCATCCTGTCCATCATGGCCTAACCATACCCATATTATAATTGGCTTCATCACTCTGTCCCCTCTCCACCAATCACCGGTGATGTGCGGTCTTGCGCAATATGGCTGCCGTTGCATCATCTAGGTGGATGCCGCCCACTGGTGGTGGATGAGAAGATTCCCTCCAAAAATGTGTAAAGCGCTTTGAGTGTCCAGAAAATTGCTATATAAACGGAAGGAATTATTATTATTATATTTTGAAGAATGCTGGTTGCTGGCACAAATCATCTTCCATAGTAGAAAAATACTGTCAATGGGTCCCAGAAACCAGCATTTTTCAGAATATCTTCTTTTGTGTTCAGAAAATTTTCTGAATTTCAGGTAGGATTTACATTTTTTGGTGAACTTTAAGTGTTTTTCTCAGATAGGACACTTGCAGCTCCATAAATATGCTTAATAATCATATTATATAATCCATTTAATTAATAAATTGATGTACAGTAACAAACAACTTGTTGTTTTTACAAATTAGGAGCACACATGCACAGTTTTTATTTGTGCCTCATTATATGTCTCATTATACTCATGTGCTTACTGTACAACTCCTGCACACCCCTGCAGTCATCTTTATCTTGATTACAGTCTTAATCCATCAAAACCTTACTAGTGAGACAATGGTTCACTTTTTCAGAAGTAAAAATTCGTCATCAGGCCATATAGCGATATTCGGTGTGAACGGTCGCTAATACAATATGTACTAATATGTATTTATCAGTTTAATGCAACTAATGACAGACCACAGATTTGAGATGTTCTCTTGTCTCCCTCATTTAGGCCATAGTAAGAGTTCACACTACGGTACTGTGTCAAATGCTATATAATTAGTTTTAGTGTTTTATCATCAGTCACTGAAACATTGTAAACCTCGGCGTCCGGTGGTGATTTGCATTTGCTGCGTGTTTAAGTAATCCTGTCAAATCTTAATCACACCGTACTTTGCCCATTCACTTTCAAGCCTGGCAATCATGTGAATGAGCTGCATTACTAAGCATCATACAGCTTTAAGAGGGAATAAAAACCGGAGGTAATTTGCTCTCAAACGTACCTGCAGAAGTGCACTTGGGAGTGCAGGAAGTTCAGGAAAGCATGTGACTGCTGCTCTGTAAATGAGGGGATGTTCATCGTTTAATGGAAGCTGTGTATGATCTTTGTGCAACCTTTTATGCATCGTACTTCTCTCCAATAGCATATTACACCCGAATGCGCGACAGTGACTCTGTGTGAAGTGCGTACTATTTTCCGAATGAGTGAATCACTCAGCAGACACTCATGCAGATCATTCACTGCTTTCCATAGGATCATTTGTACTCTGCCACACTGCAAATAAATGCAAATGCCACACTGTCAAGCTGGATTTTTAGCACTGGCTTGTGCTAGACTGGTGGTTTGTACTGACAGATGGACGCTGATTTTGCATTTTGTTAAACATCATGGAAAAAAATTACAAATAAATAAGCCACTAATTAATTACTAATTACTAAATAATGTCACAACAATTGTACCTTACTGTACATATTTGACTATACGTTGAGTATAAGTTAATAATTTTTTCCCCCTGAAAAACTTGCATAAACTGTTTCATATACTGTACTTTGTAAACAGCATTTTTTATTTTTTTGTTTGGGTCCTGGACAAGTTTTGTAGGCCGTGTATGGACTGTTGTGCCGCGTTTATCGGTCATCAGCATCTTAAATCCTTTAAAGTTTTGAATTTTTTTTTTTTTTAAACGTAGGAACATTTGTATGCAATTATGTATGTTTTATATCATCTTTGCTTCAAATTGCAAAAAACGAATTACCGATTGTGCGAGGTGTTTCTAATGCAGCGTCTATGGGACCGGACAGCAAATTTGACGTTATTCTCTCCTCTGGCTGCCGTCATCAGTCTTACACAATTTTTTTTTTCATTTTTCTGAAAGTCTTTATAACATCTTTGTGGAGTTTTTCTTTTATTATTTGAGCAAATAAGATTGTAAAAAAAAATATTTGTTGTATTCTCCCATTCACTGCGCTTTAAGTTTTCCCAACTGTGACAACTTTTGCTACTGAGAAACCCGGAAGTGTGAAAAGGGTGTATTAGGGATGTCCAGGTCCAATCACGTGATCACTCGATCGGACTCGGATGTTACCTCAGGTACTCGAATATATATGTAGATATTCACAAAAACAGCAATGCGTGCAGCATGACATCACTTTGTTGCAGAGACGCTTTTGGTTAAATGCCGGCAAAGTAGTAAACGGAAGCAGCTTGAAGCAGAAAGCGTGAGTATGTCTGTGGTCTGGAGATATTATAAAGTTGATGACGACAACATTGCCTTAGAAAACTGTGAGATTTGCAAACTTGGGATTGCGTGCCGAGTATTTTAAGTTGAGGTGCTTTTTGTTTTTATATTAGATTTACTGTTGCACTGAAGTCCAAAAGTGAAGAGCTTGTTATTTATGACTTGATTGTTCAAGCTACCCCACAGAAGTGCTCTGTTTGTTAACAAAGTTGTTGAATGTTAAAATAAGGTGAATTAAATAAAAAATAAGGAACTTCCTGGATCTGTTTCTTTCGCTCTATTCTTTTTTTTATGTATTATACAGTAGATGTATTAGATCAGGTTTCAGTATCGGTAGATACTCAAAATCAAATGACTCGGACTCCAGGGCAAACAAACCTGATCGGGACATCCCTACCCTGTATCCAACAGACTAATATACTGCAGCAAATGACAGGAACATTTCAAGTACTATAAAATGCATTTAATCTAGTCAACTTTTTGTTTATCCAAAACTAATGATGTTACTTAATTTCTGGAAGTTGTGTGAAGTCAGCCAATCAGATGAGATCTTGCATGGTTGTGTGAGGAGTGTGTGCATCAGATGGTCAGTGAGTGGACTGTGGGCGTCTGAGGCTCGGGCTACTGTAGGCCACAGCTGGTGCTTCTTCACTGTTCGTATTGCTTGCCAAATTACCTTAGCTCTTTTAGACCCATGTTAAACATTTGCTGGTTAGGTAGTGGCTGTGCGGCATTTGATGAGACAGAGCTCATCTGATTTCCAGGACCCATCGATCCCAAGCAGTAATCAGTGGTGGAGCCAGTCCAGTGCAGTCAGCATGACCCCCTGCACCCCCACAGCTCTGCTCAGGCCAGACTGCAGCACAGAGCACTGAACACAGACACTAAAACTATTTATCCATCCATCCATCCATCCGTTCATGTATGTAACTATCCATCCATCCATCCATCCATCCATCCATCCATCCATCCATCCATTCGTCTGTCCGTCCGTCCATCCATCCATCCATCCATGTAACTATTTATCCATCCATCCATCCATCCATGTATGTAACTATTTGTCCATCCATCCATCCATTCATGTAACTATTTATCCATCCATCCATCCATCCATGTAACCATCCATCCATCCATCCATCCATCCATCCATGTAACTATTTATCCATCTATCCATCCATTCATGTAACTATCCATCCATCCATCCATCCATCCATCCATCCATCCATCCATCCATCCATCCATCCATCCATCCATCCATCCATCCATCCATCCATCTATTTATTCATACATCCATCCATCCATGTGTCTATTTATCCATCCATCCATCCGTCCGTCCGTCCGTCTGTCTGTCTGTCTGTCTGTCTGTCTGTCTGTCTGTCTGTCTGTCTGTCTGTCTGTCTGTCTGTCTGTCTGTCTGTCGTGTTTTCCATCCATCCATCCATCCATCCATCCATCCATCCATCCATCCATCCATCCATCCATCCATCCATCCATCCATCCATCCATCCAGCCATCCATATAACTATTTATCCATCTATCCATCCATTCATGTAACTATCCATCCATCCGTCCATCCATCCATCCATCCATCCATCCATCCATCCATCCATCCATCCATCCATCCATCCATCCATCCATCCATCCATCCATCCATCCATCCATCCATCCATCCATTTATCCATACATCCATCCATCCATGTATGTAACTATTTATCCATCCATCCATGTGTCTATTTATCCATCCATCCATCCATCCATCCATCCATCCATCCATCCATCCATCCGTCCATCCATCCATCCATCCATCCATCCATCCATCCATCCATCCATCTATCCATCCATCCGTCCATCCGTCCATCCGTCCATCCGTCGTCTGTCTGTCTGTCTGTCGTGTTTTCCATCCATCCATCCATCCATCCATCCATCCATCCATCCATCCATCCATTTATCCATACATCCATGTATGTAACTATTTATCCATCCATCCATGTGTCTATTCATCCATCCATCCATCCATCCATCCATCCATCCATCCATCCATCCATCCATCCATCCATCCATCCATCCATCCATCCATCCATCCATCCATCCGTCTGTCCATCCGTCTGTCTGTCGTGTTTTCCATCCATCCATCCATCCATCCATCCATCCATCCATCCATCCATCCATCCATCCATCCATCCATCCATCCATCCATCCATCCATCCATCTATCCGTCTGTCTGTTGTGTTTTCCATCCATCCATCCATCAATCCATCCATCCATCCATCCATCCGACCGTCCGTCTGTCCATCTATCCGTCCATCCGTCCGTCCTTGTACGTCCATTCTTTCTTTCTTTCTTTCTTTCTTTCTTTCTTTCTTTCTTTCTTTCTTTCTTTCTTTCTTTCTTTCTTTCTTTCTTTCTTTCTTTCTTTCTTTCTTTCTTTCTTTCTTTCTTTCTTTCTTTCTTTCTTTTCTTTCCATCCATTTATCCGTCCATCTGTCAGTCTGCCATCTATCTATATTCTGTATTTATTTCTATATTTATTGTTATTTTATCCATCCATCCATCCTTTCTTTCATCCATTCATCCTTACATCCATCCTTAGATCCATCCATCCCTAAATCTATCCATCCATCCTTATATCCATCCATGCATCCATACATCCGTATTTCCATTCATCCATCCTTATATCCATCTGTCCATTCTTACATCTATCCTTCTATCCATTCATTCAAACTTATATTGGTTAGAGCTGAACAATATAGCATTTCAGCATAGATGTCGCAATGTGTGTATCTGCAATAGTCACTTCACAGGATTTGATTATTTATTAAAGATTACAATATTATTTGTATTATTATTATTTAGAAAATGATGACCATGATATTTTACATTTGATTGTACTGTACTTAAATACTGTTAGACTCCCCAAAAACCATGAAGGACTGGTTATTTATTTATTTTTGCTTGTAATATATTATAGTGCAGATGCACTGTATAGAAAAAGTCTTGATCATCCCAGTCAATCTAAATTAATAAAATCTTTCCAATTAGAGTGAATTATATTTACACTGCAATATATATCACAGCAAAACAAAATATCTCAATGTCAGATTTTTCCAATATTGTGCAGCCCTAATATCCATCCATCCTTACTTACTTAGTTACTTAGTAGTATTCAACAAAATCATCTATAAATATAATTTTTGTTTCTCCTGCATTGGTTACTGTCTATTGTAAGGATTACATGTGGAAAACTTGGCCTATAGCCTCTTTGGCTCTAAAAAATAATGAGTCCATAAATCTTGTCATTTGCCGGCGACAGAATGTACGTCGAGTAATTCTGTGACTTCGCTGTGTAACATCGAGAGACAGGGCCTAGTTCTATGGACCCTCCTCTAAATAGCTGCATTGTATGGAGCTATGTGGGCTGATTGTGCAGGCATTATCCTTTTGTTCTGCCCTAGTATGAAGCGGCTTATTTTCCAATGTGTTTCAAGTATTTAACCCAATTTTTTACTTCAGTATTCAGCACCCAGCGAGAAGGGCATAATGTAGATGAATGTTAGGAGAACTGCGCATCTCTGTGGGCATTTGTACTTATTGGAGCTGTCCATGGTGCTGAAATTAAAAAGACAATGATAAAACAGGCTTTCTCAGTGTGATCTTGTTATATAAAATGTGTTTCTTGCACAGATACATTGTGTTTTTTATATTTAGATTGATGATTATATTTTTCAAAGAAAGTTGAAATGGAATACATTTACTTTTATAAAAATTATAAATAAATGTTGGCGCCAACAGCCTAGTGGTTAAGTGCGCCGACATACAGTATAGCACCATGTTCGAATCCCTGCTCGAGGTTCTTTGCTGACCATTCCCCTCTCTCTGCTCCCAACTATTTGCTGTCAATTCTCTGCAATGTTCTATCCATTAAAAGGTTAAAAAAACCCTAAAAAATAATTATATATAAAAAAAATAGTTATAAATAAATTACATCAGTTAGAAACTTCCAGTCAAAGGTTTGTGACCAGCAAGATTTTTTAAATGTTTTTAAAAGAAGACTATTGTGCAGTGCTCACCAAGGCTGCATTAATTTCATCAAAAATATCGTAAAAACTGTACAAATTAAAAAAAAATATATTATTTAAATAAATGTTGTCTTATTGAATGCAGTTTACATTTTTATTTATTTTTGTAATGTACAGTTGAATTTTCAGCATCATTACTCCAGTCTTCAGTGTCACAAATATATCATTCCAGTACGATGACAAAGTTTATATTTTAATAGAGTTATATTTGTGTTTGTATCCAGGTTGCCCTAGCTTCTCTCCATCTGTCAACAAACAAAATTTATGAATACCTAAAGGGTTAGTTCACACAAAATGAAAATTCTGTCATCATTTACTCACCATTCACTTGAAAACATTCAAAAAACATACTAAAAACCCACATTCAAAAAACCTATTGTGTTCAAACATAAACACAAATGAAGATATTTTGAGAAATGCTGGTAGCTGGCACTCATTAGCCCCTTTCACACATAAAGACTTTTCCGGAATATTACCGGCAATTTTCTGGAAAGGGATCATGTGTGAACAGGCCCTTTGTGAAAATACTATTTATAGTCATGGATTTCATTTTCTAAATTATAATAATACAAACTTCATTCATTCATTCATTTTCTTGTCGGCTTTGTCCCTTGCGGGGTCGCCACAGCGGAATGAACCGCCAACTTATCCAGCACGATTTTACGCAGCGGATGCCCTTCCAGCTGCAACCCATCTCTGGGAACTTCCACACACACATTCACACTCATACACTATGGACAATTTAGCTTACCCAATTCACCTGTACTGCATGTCTTTGGACTGTGGGGGAAACCGGAGCACCCGGAGGAAACCCACGCGAACCCAGGGGAGAACATGCAAACTCCACACAGAAACGCCAACTGACCCAGCCCAGCCGAGGTTCGAACCTGCGACCCAGCGACGTTCTTGCTGTGAGGCAACAGCACTACCTACTGCGCCACTGGGTTGCCCCATAATACAAACTTAGTTCTGCCAATTTTCCTGAAAGAGAAGTTGCAACATTACCGGTAATTTCCAGGAATGTTGGAATTATAAGGTTCTATCTGCGTTCTAAATGATTTTGAGATATTAAGCTTTAAAGTTTTTGCCTTTCATATAGAAAACAATATGTGTGTAACAGTTCTCTTTCATACATTAACATGACAGAGACCCTAAATTGACTCTTAATGTAAATGATCAAAATTCTCTTAAATTTGCAAATTGGGGTATAAATAAACCAGGGCAAATGCAGATTGCATTCTAAAGTCATTTTTTATTTGGAATTACTGGATAAGGTTCTATCTGGCAGATTATTAACTAAAGCTTTACTTTTCAAGAAATCCAATCACAAAAAATATATATATAAATTGGTGTTGTTTGTGTTGATCTTTAAGAAAGTTATATTTTTTGCTTTCTATAAAATTTAATTAATGTTTCAAGGCTTCAAGGCTTAATTTAAAGGCTTACATTTTAAAGATTTAAAGAAAACAGACAATGAGCAAATGAGTTTAATAAACACTGAAAAATGCCTCACTGACTATATATACACAAATAAAAATATTTCACATTTAATATATTACCTTTTAAAAATAACTGTTTCTTTTTCAACAATTTTACATTTCATTAATGTCAAAAACGCTTCTAAATCATCACATTTACAGACATCTTTTCAGTTTCAGGTTTCTTCTCAATTTTGTGTGGTGCGGCATTATTTAGTTTACTCTGATTTTGTGTTTCTTTCTGGTCTTTTCCACTGTCAATGGAGCAGTCTGGCGAAATGACAAAGAAAGCTGATCCTGATTGGTCCTCGTGTGTGCATTTGAAATGCTGATTGGCTCACAGAAAGAACCTTATAGAGCCAAGCTAGAGTTCGACTTTGTAGATAAAACCTTTTTTTTTTTTTTTTTTTTTTTTTTTTTTTATAAAAATGTAAACAACTTATAAAAAAATCACATAATGTAAATAAGTTGTCATTTAATAAGAATATGTGAATAATTAAATTTTGACAAAAATGTCAGATAGAGCCTTATAATTCTAAGGTGATGATATGCCTTTGAATCCTTCTCCAGACATATTTAGCTGCTGCCTGTTAGTCAGATAATGTTTCTATGTTCCTTAGTGTCAACTGTAAAAAAAAAAAAAAAAAAGATTGATAAAATGCTTATGTGAGATGCTGTGAGTTTACCTGCACACTCTGCGTTCAGTTGTGTGATGCACATCCACGTGAAGGAGCACTCCTGTGAGTCAGATTTGAGTCGCCTACAACACCGGTAGACTTTCCTTTTAAAACACGAAAGCTGCAGCACACACTCAAATGGAATCATGTTTGAGCTAATTTCTAGTTAATAATGTCAGAATTTACTGGTATTTTGGACTGGATGTGTAAATGGTCTTTTCTGGAAAACATTCGGGATTGCCTTGCCTGTGTAAACAGCACTTTTTTGAATTTAACGGTAAAGTCATTCTGGTAATTTTACGGATATTTACCGGTATCACTGTGTGAAAGGGGCTATTGACTTCCATATTATTTTTCTTCAAAATACTTTATTTTGTGTTCATCAGAAGAAATATATAAAATCACATAAGGGAGAATAAATTCATTTAATTTTTGGGTAAGCTGACTCTTTAATAATTGATTGATTGATTCATTCATTCATTTTCCTTTGGCTTAGTCCCTTTATTAATCAGGGGTCGCCACAGCGCAATGAACCTCACCCTTTAATAATAATATTCGAATTCTATTTAAACTCTTTTGGGTTAGGTTGTTAAAAACCCAGCTCTGCAGATATCAAGCCAATATAGAGAGATGCCCCACTGCTCTGTCCAAAGTAGTATGACCCGCTTGGCAGTGCCATGTCCCAGCATCCCAGACCACTGCTAATCCCCACGAGTCCCGCAATACTCCTGAGGTCAGACCCTTCCGGCTACTTCTTTCAGCTTTCTCAGTCTGTCTCAGTGGCTTCTGCCTGTCATCAGCTCTCTGAAGCCCAGAGCTGCTGTATGCGTGGGGGATGGGACTGAAGGGACACTGAGATATGAGAGTAGGTGGTATGACCAAAATCTTATATCACGCTATTTCTATTAGTCATTTTGCATCAATTTTATGGTATGCAACATATATATTTATAACAAATCAAACCATTTTTTTTGGATCACTCAGCTACAGCTATTTAAACCTATAAATGTGAGTCATCTGTCTCTCTGCTAATGTTATCCTGCAGGAATGCACCATCTTCAGTAGTCTGATTGACCCCAAGATATGTTAAAAGCCCAGTCCATTGGCCATTACACTCTAAAAGCATCATGGTTTCAGTGGTTTTCTAGGACCTCTTCGTTCTCCCCCTCTGGTTTAGCAGTACGTTTATTGATTGATTGACTTACATATTGATTTAAGATATTGATGGATATCAATATAAGCCTCCAATCCCATGCATATCATATGTACTGTCATATTAAACCATGTTGGCAGATACATTAGCTGGCAGGTACAGTTAATTTGTAGCTTGACCACCAGACTCTATATTTAAAGTTTTAGTAAATTTAATAGTTTGTCAAAGCAATTTAATAGTAGTGTAATGCAGCTTTAAATAAAAAAATAAATAAAATCTTTAAAAATGGGTAAAAATATATCTTAATTAACGGTTATTTGTATGTATTTTGCAGTTTAATGGTGTTTTTCTTAAAATAACTGTCTAAATATCTAATATATTCTGTAAAATTACTGAAAAAATTTTAATAATTTTTTTTTACCATGATTTACTGTACATGTCCTCAGACAATATATATCATTTCAAACTACTATATACTAAAGCCGTCTTGTTAAACTTTCCTATATCAACCGTTGTCATACAAGAGATGAAGGTCCCATAATGCAATTTGAAATCATTAAAGAACTAAACATCAATGAAACACACAGGAAACCAATGATTTGTGGATATTTTTGCAGTGTTCTGTAGGTTTTACCCATTTACAAGCTAGTTTTTAAGAATTTAAATCATACTATACATTATATAATGTAGTATAATCACTTTTAATGTTTTTAAACATTTTTTACACTTATATTTTAACATTACATACAGACTTTTATTTTATATGCTTTCTGTTTATTGACCTTATTCTTCATGCACAAGCGGGCGCAGCCATTTGAATCTTTTTGGCTCGAGACTTCTGGTCCCATTTACTTCCATTCATTTTTAGACATTAAAAACAGCTCGCTCTGCTGCTTGATGTTGCAAACTGATATTTTCTTATTGTGTTATTCTATTTTGTCTATATAATCATAAACACACTTGTTTGTAGAGTAAGTAGTTTGACCGTTTTCTGCCGCTTATTATTCCTAGTCATTTCTCCCATAGGAAACTGAATCAGAAGTTCTAAAACAATCGCAAAAATGAGCGCACTTTCGCAATGAAGAATAAGGTCAATACTGTATACAGCATTTGTACATTTAATTCGACATTTAATTCGACTTCTCGTCTTTGAAATCAGAATATTTAATAAATAATAATAATAATAATTCCTTACATTTATATAACGCTTTTCTGGGAACTCAAAGCTCTTTACACATGGGGGTGGGGGAATTCATTATATTTGATAAAATTCTGCAGTTTATTACTTTAAAAATTGTATTTTAAATAAAGCACATTTCTAGTGTTAGTTGTTGATGTTTAGTTCAAAATATGAGAGGGAATATGCATTTGACACATTTTATAATAACCTCAGTTCACACATCACAATTTAGCATCACATTTCTCCATTTCATCACACTGAAAAGAACTCATCTGTTTTCAAAACACGTTCATGCTTATGACGAATACACACAAGCCACTACTATCAGTTTTAGTGAGCATTTTAAACCAATGGAGGCCCTTATACAGTACAGCCCTTATACAGGCAGCAGCAATGCTTCATAAAAAAAGCCAACTGTTGATTCTTTTCCCAGCCTGATGATCAAAGCCACTCACTTTGGCTGCTAAGACGCCGAGAGCTCTTCTTTACAAAGACCTGTCCTGAATGCCGGCGCCATGATCTGACAGGTGCACGCTGGGAATGATGCGATGCCTCAATGTGGGCTCCAGCAGGTCAGTGGTTTCTCCGCTACCCACTGCAACACTTGTCCTCCAGCCCACATGCATTCCAGCTCGGTGTGCCACCCACTTCAGAGGCCGCGGGTGCAGGTGGAGGCTTGATGGTCCCATGAAAGTCTTCTAGGAGGTTAAACGAGGTGACATCTTTCTCTCTCTTTAACCGTAGTTCTCTTGGTTGTGAAACCCTGAGCTCAGCTTATGATTTAATGCCCTATTCACTCCCCACTCCTTACTCCCCCTAGAACTCTGCCCTGCTGGTGCACTAAATCAGCATCTGACGCCACATATCAGCCAGACCATTTTTTTTTTTGTAATTTTTTTACCTGCAGAATGAGTCCCTATGGCGTGTTTTGCAGGATAACCCGCTCACTAGCTGAGCTTTGCTGGAGTACGCATTACTAAGGACATGCGGCCGCGGGTGCCATACATCAAGCGGGTGCAGATAAAAGAGGCAGGTCTCTTAATGCCAGCCTCCTGAGGGTTGCAGCATGCGGAGAGAGCTGTCGTTAAGCAGATGGGCCGAGACCTGGAAGTGAACAGCACTTCCTTCATCTCCTTACAGTATCTTTAAAGGCCCCTGGGGTTTAATAGAGCAGTTGTTGAATAATTGAGGAAGCTCAATAAAGCCTAAGTTAATTTATTGTTTTTTTTTTCCTTCTATTTTTTTTTTTTTTTCTGCAGCGGACGTCTCTTAACCTCCCGCCGCCCGTCCATCTTTGGCTCGGAGTGCGGAGATGTATTGATTTGTTCATGGATGCTGAGTTCTGTTATATTTCAATGTGAATTACGATGAATGAAGCGGCATAGAGAAGAGCGCTTATGAATCATTCTTCCTTCTCTGAATTCAGTTCATCCACTGCAGCCCGGCCTGGGATTTTATCATGGCCTTATATCATATGCTTTGTTCCGTTGTGCCTTTTTTTTTTTACCTCCACCACCACTCCAGAGAAAAGTCTGAGTCATTTGCGGCCGCTGTTTGACTTGATAAATAACCGTCCCCTGTCTAGGTGCCAGACGGTTACAGGTTAGGTTGCGGGATTGACCTTAACTGTCGCCACACATACAGCTCATTCTTGCAAATTATATTATAGTTCTTTGTGGCCACCAGCAGGCACGCACAGGATATAGGGATAGTTCACCTAAAAAAGAAAACAGTAGTATAATTTAATCACCCTCTTGACGGTCTAATACTTCAGATATTTTGAAGAATGTTGTCGTTAATACAATGAAAGTCTACGGGGTCCAAACAGCATTGATAATATTATCATATACAGTCAAGCTAAAATTGAATAGCGATAATTGGAATATACAGTCAAGCCTGAAATAATGATATAACTTTTAATGCCTGTATATATAAATAAAAACCGCCTCTGTGTACATAAAACCGTTTGTATATATAAATAAAAACCGCCCCTTCACCCTTGTGTAGTACTCCGCCCACATACAGCAACAAGCAGAGGACACTCTACAGTTTGACAAATATTGCTGCTGTTGGGCAACATAATGTACTTTTTTCAGTCTTGAATGTAGTTGTTTAGATTGCAACTGTGCAGTTTATTTATAATTATAGTGCCTATTTTAAAATATTTATCGGTTGATGATGTTCATCCACAAGATGGCAACAGAGACCGCATAATAAGCCCCAAGAGAAATACAGCGTAATTTTAAACTACAGCTGATCAAATCATTATTCAACTGGTAAATGACTTTTTAAGTTGATCTCTCTCTTTTGTATGTTGTAGTGCTGTATTTATACCATAGTAATATTGTGATCTCCCGATTGCAACAGAGAAATACTGGGAGATATCTCTGTAGACTAAGATGGCATTTCATGCCGTTCAGCCTTATAATCTTAAAATGTGAGCAAAATCACCTGTTTTGTCATCACTTTAGACATTACGCTAGAGAATCATTCAAATAACCAAATGTTTTACTATAGTATATTATGCTAATTATATGACAATTATGTTATGAAATTATATGATAATTATATGCAGTTACTCAATTAAACTCAAATCCTAAGCCTAACACTATAGTAAGTTCATGTTCACTAATATTTACTCAATACACTGTAACAAAACACGGTATAATACAGGCAATGCAGGCAGTCCAAGAAATATCTCAAGACTGATTTTTCTAAGGTTTTATGGACTGATGAAATGAGAGTGAGTCTTGATGGGCCTGTGGCTGGATCGTTAAAGGGGAGAGAGCTCCAGTCCGACTCAGACGCCCGCAAGGTGGAGGTGGAGTACTGGTTTGGGCCGGGTATCATCAAAGATAAGCTTATGGGGCCTTTTCGGGTTGAGGATGGAGTCAAGCTCAACTCCCAGTCCTACTGCCAGTTTCTGAAAGACACCTTCAAGCAGTGGTACAGGAAGAAATCTGCATCCTTCAAGAAAAACATGATTTTCATGCAGGACAATGCTCCATCAGACACGTCCAAGTACTCCACAGCGTTGCTGGCAAGAAAGGGTCTAAAAGAAGAAAAACTAATGACATGGCCTCCTTGTTCACCTGACTGAACCCCATAGAGAACCTGTGGTCCATCATCAATTGTGAGATTTACAAGGAGGGAAAACAGTACACCTCTTTGAACAGTGTCTGGGAGGCTGTGGTTGCTGCTGCACGCAATGTTGATGGTGAACAGATCAAAACACTGACAGAATCCATGGATGACAGGCTTTTGAGTGTCCTTGCAAAGAAAGGTGGCTATATTGGTCACTGATTTGTTTTTGTTTTGTTTTTAAATGTCAGAAATGTACATTTGTGAATGTTGAGATGTTATATTGGCTTCACTGGTGAAAATAAATAATTGAAATGGGTATATATTTGTTTTTTGTTAAGTTGCCTAATAATTATGCACAGTAATAGTCACCTGCACACACAGATATCCTCCTAAAATAGCTAAAACTAAAAACAAACTAAAAACTACTTCCAAAAATATTCAGCTTTGATGTTAATGAGTTTTTTGGGTTCATTGAGAACATGGTTGTTGTTCAATAACAAAATTAATCCTCAAAAATACAACTTGCCTAATGATTCTGCACTCCCTGTAATGTTGTTTTTGTGAGAGGATGCTTGTTTCAAAATATAAATTTTCTTGTACAGTATAATGATGCATTTTACTGAATGAGAAAACTAATAAACCTAATATTAGAAAAACAAAATGTAAAATTAAATAATTTTCCAATGACTAAATGAGTTGCTTATTGTCATTTTAAATAAATGACTTGAGTATTTCTGAGTGGGAAATGTTGACCTTTAAAAGGAATTACCATACTGCATTAATATTTACATTTACATTCAGGCATTTACTAGATGTTTTTAGCTAATTCGATTTACAAATGAAGAAAACAACAGAAGCGTAGCAATATGAAATACCATTGTTAATAAATGCTACAACAAGTGCCAATAAATCTAACACAGTACTTATAATTTAGTTCATATATATATATATATATATATATATATATATATATATATATATATATATATATATATATATATATATATATACGAAGAGGGTTGGGGAGTTGCAGAAGAAAGCAAAAGAGAGGTTGGAGGAGGGGGATCGGTAAAATGAGGTGCCAGATCAGATTTCAGAGGTGCCGTGCTTTTATACCATATCTATAAATGTATTTGTTTTATGTAAGATAATTTATCATTTGTAATTTTCTTTGGAACTTTATTGCACTCCAAAATCTGACAGATTGATTAGCTGTAGACTATAGAACAGTCATCTGAAATGTTGTCATTCAGTGTGTCTGGATTTCATTTACAGCCATGCATTTACTAACACAGACTATATTTTAAGTGTTTGGAAGTATTTTGTGTTTTCCTTCTGTAGAAAAACGTCGTAAGAACAAAGTTTAGTGGCTCAATGTATTACAACAGTGTTTTTAAAAGACTAAACACTTTATTGATATAGTACACAATCAAGCACATGTGGTCAGAACACAAACGAGTCGCAGGTAATAAAGTATTAGGCGTTTCTCCCAAAGAAAAGCCAGCCTAAGCAAAATCCTAGCAGGCGTCTGTAGCTCCACTGACGCTCCGCCGCTTTGCCCTTGTTTGGTAACCCCCTGTCGGTGCGATGACGTGCGAACAAAATGGTAATGGTTGGCCACGCCTACTTGTAGCTTGTCACGGATACTACGTCTATAACGTTTACAGTCTATGTGTTAAACACGAAAGAAGTTATTTGAAGAAAGCTGAAACCTGTAACCACTGACTTCCATAGTTTTTGGTTTTCCTTCTATGGAAGTCAATTGTTTCCTATTTTTAGCTTTCTTCGAAAACCTTCAGTGTTCAAAAGAATAAAAAAAAAAAACTCATAAATGTTTGGAACCACTTGAGGGTGAACAAATAGTGGGTAAATTTTAATTTTGGGGTGGACTATCTGTTTAACCTGAAAAAAAAAGTATTTAATATCTTTACTTGTTCATTAATAAGCAATAACTTGTGGCTTGGATCTCAATTTGAAAAGAGGGCAGTTAATGTGTTCTGCTCATTATGGAGTGACAATCAGATCCTGCACTATTCCCACATCTCAGCTAGACATCCGCTCAAACAGCATGACAGTGGCCTGACACAGTTTTTTGGATTATTCACATCCAGAAAGGGTGGACTGGTGCCAGAGTGTATGTATGAATGGTTGGTGTACAATGGTAAATGAAGTTCTAGCTAGTTTTATAGATAAATTCCTGAACTGAACCTGTGAAATTTGTGAAATCCTGTGGAGGTCACGATGAGAATTGTGTTTGAGCTATTGCTTTATTGTATAATATAATACAACATGTTACAAAGTGATATTAAAGGTGCAGTGAAGTGCTTTAAAATGTGTATTTTCATTTGATGTGTGACGTAATTTGAACTGAAACATGAAGACAGATTAGCGCCTCCCTCTGTATAAAAAGCAGCCAGTAGCATTTAGATTTTTTCACAGCTCTGCCACTGAGAGTGCATAAGCTCAAGTTAATATAGCAATAGCATCTTGAAGGGGGTGGGACGTCTCCGATACTACAGAGCATTTGATTAGTCAGTAGATTTGATGAGAAACTGAAGTATGAGGTGATGTCAAAAAATCATTGATTTATTTAGGCAGAAGTGACAAACTGCAAGCTTTGGCTGTCTATATCTTCCTAATGCGAGTTGTGTCATGGTTTTGGAGCATACTAGCTTATCCTTAAGATTAACATACTGACACTAACATCTAAATGCTATTTTAAATTCACAGGGACACCCATTCAGATCGACAGCTGACTCGCCAAATCTAAAAGATACTGCATGTTATGTGTACTTGCATGCGTTAACGTGAAGATACGAGAGAAATAAGATAACACTTTATTTTGATGGTCCATTTGAGTATTAGTAGACTGTCTGCTTAATATCTGTTGATACTGCTGCTAAACAGACATTTAACTGACTATAAGAAACCCCAACTTAACAGTCTACTTATAATCTAATGAGAATTAGTTGCCATGTAGATGCAATGTAACTTAATTCAACAAACGAACCATCAAAATACAGTGTGACCAGTAATAAGGCTGATAAGCGCTGATCTTTTAGTTGTGTTGTATATTCAAAATACCGAATCCAGGCGCACTTTTGCTGAATAATAGTCCCCAATTGTTTTTTTAGCTTTAGCAAATGTGATCTACCATGGTTTCTGGTCTGTTTTTGATCACACATATCAGAATAAAAGCAGATGCGGAGATATTAAATGGCAGTCAAGACATGATTGTTAATTGAAGTGAGAGTGTCTTGCGCCGTGTGTTATGAAGCACAATTCTCATTAAAAATCACATAGAATTTGAAGGATTTCTAGTAATTTGTCAATTTTCTTTGAACAATTTGAACAATTTTCTTTTCTGTTTCCAACGAAGTGGCAGTTCATGCCTCTTTATTTCTTTGAATTATTTTCATTTAACTTTATTTACCAACTATGAGAAAGAAACTGACCTTTTCAATTATTTCTTTATGGCTTTAATTATCTTAATTGAGACCTTACAAAATGACTTGGTTTCACAAATAATGTTTATGTTTTGCACTGACAGAAATAGAACTGCAAAAATAATATATATATATTTTTTCAAATAGTTTTCCCTATTACACCCTTTGTCTGCTATTGGATAGTCAAATAAATAGCCCTGGCACCAAAACCACTACAATAAAAGCTTTTGCTTCCTTTAGAATGTAAAGGGATCCCATCATGCCTTTTCATTCCAACCTTAGTTAGTGTGTTTTTATTTTCTATAATTTAGTCCACTGTAAAGAAAGATTTTTCTATTTAACAGAAACAATTTTTTCAAGTACTTCATCAATTGGTTTATTTGGACTACCACTTTTTTCTTCTGAATATTGTGACTTAACAAAGTCCCTCATTTACATAATTCACGGCCACAAAATATGCAAAAAGAGGGCAGGCTGGTTGAGCTGCATTAGAGAAGGCGACGAAGAGGAGCAGCTTTAGTGACATGTTTTCATCATGGCTATTGCCTGTTTCACACTGGATATCCAAGCAGAGCAATAACAGTGCAAAAGATGTTCGGATACAGAACATTAGCATTAGCCTGTTGTGCTTTCAGTCAGACAGCATTTGTCACACACAACTTAATTGTGAATTGTGTCAGTTGTGTACTACAAATATAGAAGTTTCATCTTTCATCACCTTTTTCAGGTGTTTTCACCTTATAAGTACCTATTATGCCTCATTCACACTAGCAGTTGTGTGTTACATTGTACGTTGTAGCTGCCTGTCACTCTGGGTGACGATTGAAACCACTTGTGGGCGTTCCCAACTTGAGGTTTCTTAGGTAACGTTTACGGTGATATTCACTGAGAGCTAATGAGTTTACGTGCCGCTGAAAGTAAACATTGTTCAGAGAAAACACTAAATATAAATGGAATCAGTACATAATTTGCTTATATACAAAGATAAACAAGAAAAAAACTGTTCTTTGTCATTGCCGGCTTCCGCCGGAGCTGAGAGAGGATCACGTGAGCTCTACTGGTGCTCCTATCGGCTGTCGCTCAAGGAAGTTGCTCTTCATTTGCATAAAGCTGAAGGATTCTTAACTTTGACGGAGGTCACCGAATGTGGCTCACTCTCTGTTGAAATGAACGGTCGCTTGTCACTTGGCTGCTGCCAGTCGCTCGTAGTGAATGAGGCTTTATATTTACTTCTAAAATCTTTAACATTAAATCAAGGTACCTATAACTCCAGGCAATATGGTATTGGTGTGTTTGCCCTGCAGACTATAATGGCAAATATGTCAAACTGCCCAAAGTAAACATGCACCCTGACTTGATGAGGAAGGCGAACACAAAGTTTTTTGGTGCACAAAAGTGTTCTTGGAGCTTCGTCTGATAACAGTTGAACCACTGAAGTCACATGGAATGTTTTGAGAATGCTTTTGGTTCCTTTTCTGGACTTTGAATGTCTCAAGAACATTGCTGTCTATGGAGGATGAGGGAGCTCATCTTTAATATCTTAATCTGTCTTCCGAAGATGAATGAAAGGGATTGGAACCAGTGTTAATTTTGTCAATGAAAATGGCTTGACACAAACAGAATCTTGACAGGTCTGCTGGGTCAGTAATATGACTGGATAACAAAAATTAATGTTGCTTTGTTTTGATCCTTTTGACTACATTTTAGTCTTTTGTCAACAATAATGCATTGTTCATTCATTAGATGAGTGGATCTGAGCGTGTGCATTGATAGTTTTCAGCATGTACTGTAAAAGATATGGACGTAGTATCCGTGACGTCACGCATAGGTTTATGAAGAACCCAAAAAAAGCTACCAGTAGGCGTGGCCAACCGTTGTCATTTTGTTCGCTGTATGTATATGGAGCCAGGCCTAGGGGAATTTCGATGAATTGCAGTTTCAGTTATTTCCGTATTGGCTTCTCGAGGGAGAGCAGGAGGTTGCCGCTTGGTTTTCAGTCATTTTATTGGCGCAGAGGACTTATCAAGTCTCTTATCAAGTTATATGCAACTAACATTTTTTCACCCTTATATTTACAAAATGAACACTGATTGGAACAACACGAGGGTGAGTAAATAATAACAGAATGTTCATGTCAGGGTGAACTAAATCTTTAAACACCATTTTGAAGTTTAGGCTAACAGTAAAAAAAACAGAGCACCGTACTTGTATGATTGTATTGAAAACTGGTCTTTTTCATGTTAATTTGGGTGTATTTTAATAATAATAAAAAATGCTCTGTGCCTTTAATTCAGTGTGACTGGTGCAACAAAAAGAGCCACATATTCTCTATTTCTTTTATTAAGTACATCTCAGCAGGGTCATCATTTCCCAGGACTTACCCTTTTTCTAATATGTCTTATCTAAGATTATTATGAAAAATTCACAGCAATCTGAAGGATCCTGTAACATCCGGGCTGTCCAACTGTTCGTTAATTTTGTCAAGGTATTTAATCGGATATTGATGCAAAACTGATGCTATTGTTAATATTTACACTGAGCAGATGAGACATTTCTAGAAAATGTTCAAAGTGGTTTGCCAATCATTACTGTAGCACACTGAGCCAGGTAACCAATCAAAGCACAATTCAAACATCAGGAGGAGGGGCTTAATTGAAAATGGAATAAAGCGATATAAATCAAGCAAAAACTGGAATTTCTGTGATTTACTCACCCTTTATTTGTTCCAAACCTGTTTAAGTTTCTTTCTTCTGTCAAACACAAAAGAAGATATTTTGAAGAAAACTAGAAACCAGTAACCATTGACTTCTATACCCAGATAGCAAAGAATTCTGGCCCAGATTTGGTCATAAAGCTGGCACAGCAGACATTCATCCAACACTGACATACAGCATGTGGATCAAACATGGCCTGGGTTTTGCAGAGGTGTCACTGTCTTTAAGGTGGCACACAAGATTTGGGCCAGATGTAAAATGTAGTATTTGGCCCAGATGTTACAAATTGATATGTGGGCCACATAAGTTTGGCCTGTCTTGACCCACATTTAAAATACATTAAAATAATTTTTGAGTAAAGAAAAAAAAAATCTACCAATCAGGTCGCTTTGAGAAAAAGCACGTCCATAGTGTGCCTAAAGCCCAATGCTTCATGGGTTTATCAATTTCATTGCAATCGTGACACAATACAACATATCTGGCCCAGTTCAGGCCCAGTTATTAGCTATTAGCTTGGCTGAGACTTGACCCAGATATGATCCATGTTTGGCCCTTGTCTGAAAGCCAGACTATGGTCCAGTCATGTACCATAATTCATTGCGGTATGTGGGCCAAGCAAAACCTGATTGTGTGGGCCAGAGCTGGGCCAGAGAAATTTTGCTATGTGGGTAGTATTTGTTTTTCCTACTATGGAAGTCAATGGTTACAGGTTTTCAGCTTTCTTCAAAATATCTTCAACCTAATAAAGAAACTCATAAAGGTTTATAATGATAATGAGTATAGGCTAAGTTTTCATTTTTGGGTTATCTATCCCTAAACAGACTATTTGAGAGAGGTGATGCTATTATGTAAAATATGTGACAATATAATGCATTTTTGGAAACCATGAAAACTACTACCACACAAACAAAATCAAGAATTCATAAAGGACCCTTTTAATTATCATCAAAGCTCAACTGGGCAATTTTCATAACATTGCCTTGCTCCAGGGAATTCACACAAACGATCCCCATGATAATTGCTGCTGTATTTAAACCTCGTCCATCTTATAAACCCAAAACGCACTTAAGATAGACCACTCTGGATCACTTTATGTTTCTATAGTATGAAGTAGATGGCCTCTAATTGGTATCCTCAGTACATTTACACTAATTCATTTATCAGACCCTTTTACCCAAATGGACAAATTAGTTACTCAGAGGGCTAGTGTGTGTCACAAAAATGGAAATAAAGCCAACGATAGCTCTCATTACGTCTTTGTAATTTGTGTCATAGGGTTTTGCTTACAGTAGAAGAGGCAAAAGGCAGCCTCTCCTTACGTCAGCGCAATCTTGTCTGTTCGATCGCTATGAGAAAGGATCATGATCTTGATCTCGCATGAGCTGTTTGATGAATTATTGGGTGTGCGGAATTATTATTTTTGTTATTATCGGTTTGTCTGTGGTTTGATACAGACTGGAGCCGTGGTTGTGTTATTACCTGCACCAGTGTGTATAATAATGGTGTCCATGAGGACATGTAAAGCAGACAATCTTTGATCAGCTACAGTATATGGTGTAAACTACATCAGACTGATTGATCAATAACTGCTCGGTTCTGCTGTAAGTCTCATTTGCCATCAGACTTTCTATGGGGATTGAATACTTGCTGGTGAACATTCAAACTACAGTTATGTGCCTTTATGTAGTTTTTATGAAGAAACATGTTGTAAAAGATGCAGGACATTGAAGATTAAAAAAAGAGTTTGGCTTGTCAATGCAGTGAGCATCGAGTAAAAAAAATCCTTAGTTGTTGTTGTTATTATTATTATTATTATTATTATTATTATATTACAGGTTGATGTTGAATTTATGGTTTAAACCTTTTTAGTAATTTAAAGATAAGAAAATAGAAAATTTTGTTTCATTAATATGAAAAAAAAAAAACAATTAAATTTTGAGGGGTTACTGTAAATTAAAGGTCAATATTCACACCTTGTAATAAACAAAAAAAAACCCTAAGATTTTACACTACCTTTCTTTTTACTTTTTTATTTTTAAATGAAATTAATAAATATTTTCAATAAAGATTAATTAAATTAATTTGTTCATAAATGTTAAATCCGTTGTAATGTTTGTAATAAAAGATTTTTATTTTAGTAAAATGCTTTAAATGCTTTAATTAACAGCACTGTTTTTAAATAGAAAACTAAAAGGTTTTGCACTAATATGTCCTGAACACCAAAGATTATGTTTCTATTTAACCGTCTGACTTAATCTGACTCATTTCACGTATGACTATGTTCTGACTTATTTGGTTTCTGATCAGACTAGATTTTAATGTTAAGGTGTTTTGAATTCAGCAAAAGTGGCATCATTTACATTGATCATAATTTACAATCAGCATTTTAACCTCAGAAAACCTGTGGTAACACTTTTAGAATATAGCTAGTGCTTTGTTGTGATGGTTAATTACAGCAATTCATTCATTTGAAATACGCCATAATAAATTGAGTAAATTATTCGTACTTTTTGGAGGATTTAAAGCACAGGTGTCAAAGCTAGTTCTTGGAGGGCCGCTGCTCTGCACAGTTTAGTCCAATCCTCATTAAACACACCTGATCAAACTAATTGATCTGGTGACCTATCCACCTGAGATGCATCGCTTCACTCCCATTCATGAATTCTCTTGCGAGGCATCATGGGATAGCGCAGCGTGCATGGGATGCACACTTCAGAATCTCACTAGAAGTAGTAGGTCATGCAGGTACTTCTCGCATACTGCTTTTCGAATTCTATGAATTCGGACACACAGTACTACTTGGCTTGCATACTGTTTTTAGTGTACTATTTTTGGTCACGCCTTATTTTGATGGACCGTTTGTTGAGTGTAAGTTACATTGCATCTACATGCCAACTAATTCTCATTAGATTATAAGTAGACTGTTAGGTTAGGGTTAGGGTTGGGGTTAGGATTAGGGTTAGTGTAAGTTGACATGTACTTGCAACGCTTCTCATAGTCAGTTAAATGCCTGTTGAAGGAGCAGCATCAACATATATTAAGCAGACAGTCTACTAATACTCAAATTGACCATCAAAATAAAGTGTTACCATATAGTATGGAAGTATGCGATTTTGGACGCAGCCCATGAAACCTACAGGTAAGTGTGTTGAAGCAGGGTTAGAACTAAACTGTGCAGACCTGCAGCCCTCCAGGAACTGCCTTTGACACCTGTGATTTAAAGGAACATTGCATTTTACAAGTCACCCCGAGTTAGGAGTGAGATGCTAATGGTCTAATCCGATTCAATTATTTATGCTAAGCTAAACTAAAAGTGCTCCCGCCAGACCCGAACATCGGCTGAATGGATTCAGTAGTGGTAAAACTCAACTGTTTCACTCAACAGGACTTGTAAAATGAATGACTTATAAAATTTCTCTGAAATATGGAGTTTTCCTTTAAGACTATCATGTATGGTGGCCGAGAGCGCGTAACGCTCTGCAATTTAAGAAAACACATTACAAAAACACCAGCAAATAAAAAAACGATCTTCATCAATTTGACAGCACACGTGTTCCAAATTCTCACAACACAAACAACTTAAGAAACGCCCAGCAATTGGTCACAACACAAACAACTGAAGAAACGTGCTGCAATTAGTCACAACACTTGCAAATATCCTCGTAACAAAACGGAAATGTTTTATGGGGACAAAAAAACCTGACGGACCAAGCAGATATATGGATGTGTTATTATTTCGTGTAATCAGGATATTAAAATAAACGAAAAAAACCTCAATTTTCAAAGACCACCAATCACTTCACTGAGCAACAGTCACGACATAATACCACATCCATATCTCAGCAGGTTTCGTCATGGTTTTAGGTCCCCTTGAAACATTTCCGTTGTGTTACGTGCATATTTGCAAGTGTCGTGAATAATTGCTGCACGTTTCTTAAGTTGTTTGTGTTGTGACCAATTGCTGCTTATTTCTTTGGTTGTTTGTGTTGTGAGAATTTGCAAACCGTGTGCTGTCTAATTGATGAAGATCGTTTCTTTATTTGCTGGTATTTTTTGTAATTGCATGTGCTTTCTTAAATTGCAGCGCGTTAAGCTCTCTCGGCCACCGTAATTATGGGATGACTGTTAGCTCATTTTCATGTATGTTTACTGTACCTGTGCCTAAACAAATAAAACATTAAATAATTTGGAGGCTAACCTAACTAATAATTTATTTACAATTTAGTTTTACGAACAAATGGAAGATAAGCGATAACATTCTTAAGACCTGTAATTTTTGTGTTATGTAATTGTTAGGATTACAAAATATTCTTATATTTTTGTTCCCAGTACAAAGAGTTAGAGGGTGAACCAAAAGATGTCTCAGTATTGATAACAACAGACTATTATTTAGACCGCTTTGGGTTGGGTTAAAAAATTGTTCACGCTTTATTTTAAGGTACAGTTATTAATGGGGTTTGCCATAGGCAAAGTCCATTCTTACTATTCTCAATGGGTTTATTATTTATAATTTATAATTATTATTCTTACTTCCGGACAAAACTTCGGCACGCTTCTCCTCCCTCAGTTTTCATCTCAGACCCTTGAAAGTGGTGTCAAATCGTCCGGTCTTATCGGGAATGGTGTGCTATGACTTTTATAAGGGGTGGGGGGTTTTTTTGGCCCCGCAGGGGCCAAAAAACCCCCCCAAAAAATCCCATTGACTTAACATTGAGCTGAACTTTGACGAATCACAGCACTGAGTGTGAATTTCGTAGAAATATGGGATTCACAACATCTGTAGGGGGTTGCAGCCTCAGTGAGAACATACCCCACAAGGGGGTAAAAGTTGTACCCCTGGGGTGCTAGGACGTCCCAAAGTGGTCCCTCATTGACTTACATTGGCCCCATTGACTCCCATTCATTTTCTAGACCACAGTAGCTAACGAAAGTGGAAAATCGTTATAGCGCCAAGAGTGAATTTCGTAGAAATATGGAATTCGCCACATCTCGAAAGGGCCACAGCCCGCATAAGTACATACCCCGAAAGGGGGTAAATGTTGTACCCCTGGGGGGCTAGGGGTCCCAAATCTCCCATTGACTTAACATGGAGCCAAATTTTTGACCAATTCACTGCGACGACTGTGAATTTCATAGAAATATGGGATTCACAACATCTGTATGGGGGTTGCAGCCTAAGTGGGAACATACCCCAAAAGGGGGTATAAGTTGTACCCCTGGGGTGCTAGGACGTCCCAAAAGTGGTCCCCATTGGACTTAACATGGCCCATTGACTCCCATTCATTACATTGACTCCCATTATAAATGTCACATGTCAATCACATTACATAGCAGTTGTCATACAGACTTGGGGGTGGGCTTATTTGACTCAGGCAACCAACCAGCATCTCAATATGATAATGAAGCTATCAAGCCACGCCCCCCAAACCTTTTAAGGACCCTTAATAACTGCCTCATTGACTTAACATGGGCTGGGACGTCCCATTGCTGATCTCATTGACTTCCATTATAATTCTCCCACATCAATAACATTACATAGGAGTGTCATAGAGACATGGGGGTGGGCTCATTTGACTCAGGCAACCAATCAGCATCTCAATAGGATAATGATGCTCACAAGCCACGCCCCCAAACTGATCCCATAGACTGCCATTATAACTGGCCTTCATGCATATCTTTGCATAGCAGTGTCCTATTGACTTGGGGGTTGGCTCATTTGACTCGGGCAACCAATGAGCATCTCAATATGATAATGAACCTCACAAGCCACGCCCCCAAACTGATCCCATAGACTTCCATTATAACTGGTCTACATGCATATCTTTGCATAGCAGTGTCCTATTGACTTGGGGTTGGCTCATTGGACTCGGGCAACCAATGAGCATCTCAATATGATAATGACGCTCACAAGCCACGCCCCAAACTGATCCCATAGACTGCCATTATAACTGGCCTACATGCATATCTTTACATAGCACTGTCCTATTGACTTGGGGGTTGGCTCATTTGACTCAGACAACCAATGAGCATCTCAATATGATAATGACGCTCACAAGCCACGCCCCCAAACTGATTCCATAGACTTCCATTATAATAGGCTTTGATGCATATCTTTGCATAGCAATGTCCTATTGACCTTGGGGGGTTGGCTCATTTGACTTAGGCAACCAACCAGCAACCCAACTTCCCCTCTGTAACCACGCCCATGGCAACAAAACAGAGTACCCTAGCAACCATTTATCAACAGCTATATCTCAGCATCAGAACATCGTAGAGACATGGGGATTGGCTCGTTTGGCTCATGCAAGCAAACGGAACTTCCTGTATGCTACACATGCTAGCAGTGACTAGCTACATGCTAATATTGACTAGCCAATTGCTGTAACTTGCTAGAAATGCTTACTAAGTATAAAACAAATGACCAAGCATGTATGTGAGGCTTGCCTAGTAACAACCTAGGGTACCCTAGCAACTGCCTAGCAACCACCCCAAATTACCTCTAGCAAACCGCCTAGCAACCACCTAGCAACGGCCTAGTAATGCCTCAGTAAGTGCCTAGCGACCACTCCAGGACACCCTAAGCAACAGCCTAGCAACGCCTTATAGCAACCACTCAGAATACCCTAGCAAACCGCCTAGGAACACCTTAGCAACCACTTAGCAACCACTTAGGACACCCTAGCAACCGCCTAGCAACACCTTAGCAACCGCTCCTACCAACCACTTAGGACACCCTAGCAACCACCTAGCAACACCTTAGCAACCACCTAGCAACCACTTAGAACACCCTAGCAACCGCCTAGCAACGACTTAGCAACCACCTAGCAACCACTTAGGACACCCTAGCAACCACCTAGCAACACCTTAGCAACCACCTAGGCAACCACTTAGAACACTCCTAGCAACCACCTAGCAACACCTTAGCAACCACTTAGAACACCCTAGCAACCGCCTAGCAACACCTTAGCAACCACCTAGCAACCACTTAGGACACCCTAGCAACCGCCTAGCAACACCTTAGCAACCACCCTAGCAACCACTTAGAACACCCTAGCAACCGCCTAG
This sequence comes from Danio kyathit, assembly GCA_903798195.1. Classification (NCBI taxonomy): domain Eukaryota; kingdom Metazoa; phylum Chordata; class Actinopteri; order Cypriniformes; family Danionidae; genus Danio; species Danio kyathit. Next base: position 39,232,986 of record LR812527.1, on the reverse strand, counting down.
CAACACCTTAGCAACCACCTAGCAACCACTTAGGACACCCTAGCAACCGCCTAGCAACACCTTAGAACCACCTAGCAACCACTCAGGACTCCTTAGCAACCACCTAGCAACACCTTAGCAACCACTTAGGACACCCTAGCAACGTCTTAGCAACCACTCAGAACACCCTAGCAACCACTTAGCAACCACCTAGCAACCACTTAGGACACCCTAGCAACCGCCTAGCAACGCCTTAGCAACCACCTAGCAACCACTCAGAACACCCTATCACCGCCCTAAACTGCCTAGTAACCACTCAGAACACCCTAGCAAACCGATTAAAATGCATTGTACCCCATCGATTTGCCACGCAAACCCCATTCACATTTTCTTTAGGAAATGTACAATTCTAGTTAAAACTATTATGTTTAGAAATGTGCTGAAAAGAAATCTCTCCGATAAACAGAAATTGGGGAAAAAATAAACAGGGGGCTAATAACTCTGACTTCAACTGTATATTTTTTCCAATCTGTTGATGAATTTGCTGTAACGTTTTGTGATGTATCTTCTCTCGATTTGTATAATATTCAACTTCCTGTTAACCCCAGGAGTTTCCCCATCACGGCCACATTTCAAACAGCAGCACAAGATGGCAGCCATCCTTTAATAACAAAACGTGTTTGAGCTGAAGCTGGCACAGGCCCAAGCTGCATTTAGAACAAGGCAGTGTGTGCTGATTGCATTTTTCCTAATTAAGCCTCGTCTGACCTTGGCAGAGGCAAATCATTAGATTCTCATTTTAATAATCACACCGCAGCGGTTATATTCCACTGGGTCTCTGACGGCACTGGAGCAGTCTTTAAGCTCTTCTTAATTTCTTGTTTACAAGAAGGACTCGACGTTATAGCAAGCGTAAGTAATTGTGTTGGTGGATATGATGACATAAATGACTCTCTAATTTAGGCCCACAGTGTATGTTAGCAGAACAGAAATGCTTTGACTGGAATGTTTTCATAAGCATTTGTTTTTCAGATGTATGTGTTCAGTTTCTGCAGAGGATGGCGAATAGCGATAGCATAATCATAGAATTACCTGATCATTATTAATTAGGTAACAACTTGATTTTTCTTTAGTTGTGCTAATGAGTGGTTGCCTAGCAGCCAACGTTACCCATGCAAGCCACTATTCAAGGAAAGGATCTGTTTTAACCTTAAATAAAAAAAAAATCTGAAACTGTTTTCTGGCATTGCGGAAATTCACACAGAAGAGAAGAGTTGTTTAATTATAGAATCAAGATCTGCGTAGAGCTAAGACCAGAGTGTTTGAAAGTAATACATTTTTCAATTTGCATAATCGTTCAGAATATTTACGACTGATTTATTCTGAACATACTGTATGTAAAAATAGTTCTTCTGAGGTTTTTATATAGCAGATATTAAGACGAAGACAAAATGTTTAGCCCTCCAGTGAAATTTAAATTCTTTTTCAAATATTTTCCAAGTGATTTTCAACGGATAGAAGAATTTTCCAACATTTTTTTAAACATTATAGGTTTAATAAGTAAATTCCCATGATGACATAATATTTTACTAGGCAAGGCAAGGCAAGGCAAGTTTATTTATATAGCACATTTCATACACAGTGGCAATTCAAAGTACATAAACAGGAATAAAAGAGACAAGTATAAGAAAAAATAAAATAAAAACAGATTAAAAAACAGATAAAAACAAACAAAAATGTGTTAAAACAGGTTGTAAAAGAATGAAAAAGAAGAGAAAAACGTAAAAGTGCAATTTGTCGGACGTAGCACAGTGCTCATTCAGTAAAGGCACAGCTAAACAGATGTGTTTTTTAGTCTTGATTTGAATGTGCCTAATGTTGGAGCACATCTGATCATTTCTGGAAGCTGATTCCAGCAGCGAGGGGCGTAGTAGCTGAAAGCCGATTCACCTTGCTTTGACTGAACTCTTGGAATTTCTAGTTTATATGATCCTAAAGATCTGAGTGTTCTTCTAGGTTTGTATTCAGTAAGCAGATCTGTAATGTATTGAGGTCCTAGGCCATTTAGTGATTTATAGACAAGTAATAGTACTTTAAAATCTATTCTGAATGTAACTGGGAGCCAGTGTAGAGACCTGAGGACAGGTGTGATGTGCTCTGATTTCTGGTTCTGGTCAGAATCCTGGCCGCAGCGTTCTGGATGAGCTGCAACTGTCTGACTGTCTTTTGGGAAGGCCCGTGAGGAGGCTTCTAGTTATTTACCAGATGTTTAGCTTAAAGGGCACCTATTTTACCCCTTTTACAGGATGTACATGTAAGATAAGATTGGTGTTTCCAGAATGTGTCTATAACGTTTTAGCTCAAATACCCATAAGATAATTTATTATAGCCTCCAGAATCTGCCCATTTTGGTGGCTGAGTACATTGTAGCTGTTTTTGTAGCCTGTGTCTTTAAATGTAAATAAGCTGCTTCTCCCTGCCCATGTTCCCCTTGCGTGTCTGCTTCACGTCATGCGTTATGTCAGATAAACAGCAGTCAGTGATAGAGACAGACATGGATGAAGCTGAAATACAGCTCATTAGTTTATTTGATGTACTTGTGGTGGAGTTTATTCAAGCCTTTCTGAAATGATGAGTCTCACACAAATGCCGTTTGCTGTACACACACACATTTTAGCGTTTACTGACACCATGTGGACGTGGTGATTATAGCTGTTAATCTTTACATAGAGATTTTACCTGCTTTATTACAAACATGCTCTGTTTTAAAAATGTTTTAAACGTATAAATTTATAAAAATCACAAAGAGTTGGAACAGGCATGTGTTTACATGTAATTATAGAAACATGGCACCTGTCAATCACTTCGAAATTTTAAAGAGACTTGTGTTTCTATCACTCCAATATGTCAGTGGACAGATTATACAGTACCTACACACTGTTCTGTCCAAACAGCTTACAAAAGTAGATTTTTATCATAGGTGCCCCTTTAAAGTGCAATTTAAAGGTTTAATTACAGGTTAACTAAGTTAGATTCATTACTCAAGTCACTGGACATGTTTGTTTTTTCTGCAGCCAGAATTTCAAAGTGGGCTAATAATATTGACCTTAGCAGTTTTTACATTTATTTTTAGATATATTTTAACCACCCAAACATTAAAAAACAAGACTTTCTCCAAAAAAAATTAAACATAATAGGAAATACTGTGGAAAAACATCACCTGGGAAATATTTTAGGCAACACTTTTAATTCTATTTAAATGTACAGTCTTTCAGGAGACTTAAAATCTTAATGAATCTTTCCATTCTCAGATGTGTATATAAGATTGTCTACGGCTGGGTGCTCAACCCTGTTCCTGGAGATCTACCTTCCTGCAGATTTCAGTTGCAACCCTTATCAAACACACATGAGGTCTTATTTAATTGGTTCAGGTGTGTTTGATCAGGGTTGGAGCTGAACTTTGCAGGCAGGAAGGTATATCTCCAGGAACAGGGTTGAGCAGCCCTGGTCTAAGGTAATAATGACTGCTACCTCTTATGACATGAATACAGTTGAAGTCAGAATTATTAGCCCCCCTGAATTATTAGCCCCCTGTTTATTTTCCCCCCAATTTCTGTTTAACGGAGAGATTTTTTCAACACATTTCTAAACATAATTTTAAGAACTCATTTCTAATAACTGATTTCTTTTATCTTTGTCATGATGACAGTAAGTATATTTTACTAGATATTTTTCAAGACACTTCTATACAGCTTAAAGTGACATTTAAAGGCTTAACTAGGTTAATTAAGATAACTAGGCAGGTTAGGGTAATTAAGTTATTGTATAACCATGAATTGTTCTGTATACTATTGAAAAAAAATAGCTTAAAGGGGCTAATAATTTTGACCTTAAAATGGTTCTTAAAAAATTAAAAGCTGCTTTTGTTCTAGCCGAAATAAAAACAAATAAGACTTTTTCAGAAAGAAAAAATATTATCAGACATACTGTGAAAATTTCCCTGCTCTGTTAAACATAATTTGGGAAATATTTAAAAAAAGAAAAAAAATTCTAAGGGGGCTAATAATTCTGACTTCAGCTGTATATGCAAAAATGAAGAATATCACAAAGAGGATAAAACTTTTAACCGTTTAAGAAGGTCGATGGTTCGAGCCTCGGCTGGGCTAGTTGGCGTTTCTGTGTGGAGTTTGCATGTTCTCCCTGTGTTCGCGTGGGTTTTTCTCCGGGTGCTCCGGTTTCCCCCATGCACAGTCCAAAGACATGCGCTACATTGCGGTACATTGGGTAAGCTAAATTGTTTGTAGTGGATGAGTGTGAATGAGTGTGGATGTTTCCCAGAGATGGGTTGCAGCGGGAAGGGCATCCGAGCGTAAAACATATGCTGGATAAGTTGGCGGTTCATTCCACTGTGGCGACCCCAGATTAATAAAGGGACTAAGCCAAAAAAAAAATGAATGAATGAATAAATGAATTTACTGTGTTTGCGGTTTAAAAGACTGAACATGATATTTGCAAGATATTGGCTGGTCTGATATTTTCACTAATAAATGTGCTTTAATATGTGTGGATAAATATACATATTACAGGTTTTCTCATTGCTTTGGCTTAATTCTCGGATGAACATTTGTTTCTTTTGAGACAACAAGTTCAGATCTCTGAACAATTTCCTTATGGTTCACATCAGATTGGAATTTCTTATTGATTTGAGCAAATTGCAAATCCTTTGGCACATGTGTGCAAACAGTAAGTCTATAGTTTGGACAAAAACTAATTGCACATGGCTTGTTGATCAAGACTGATGACTCGATTCTCATATAAACTGTCAACCCTTTACGATTCTCAATCATGTTTCATTGTGTAAGACATCACACCAAAACAATCCATCCTGTTATGAAAAATCGATATACATGCATTTATATTCCATAAATATCACTAACATAGTTTGTGATGATTGCTAAATTGTCAAATGACCAAATGAGTTTTTTTTTTAAATAAAACCTTAATTTCCATGGTCGATTGTCATGGTGAACAAAACAACTAAACTTTTGATAAGTGTGGCTCACATGATGCTGACACGATAACTAGGTTTTAAAGTATGAACGAGAAGTTTTGATTGAGTAACTACATATGCAGACAGGGAAGAAAGAATTTCCAGCAAACAGTTGTGACATTTGCACTCACAGTTTAGAGAAAATGTGACAAAGCAATGGGGTATTTGCACACGGACTTTTAATTTCAGTCAGCCAATCCCAGAGCTTCGGTAAATGGTCATCCCATACAAAATCGCTGCATTTAAGATCTGATTTCTTCACTGCCTGGCTGAGATACGATATAAAGTGGTATCAGACCAAACAAGAAGCATGCATTAAATTATATTTTCCCCCGCCATGTCTTTAAAATATGGAAATGAATTTCACCCCAGTATTTTCAATGGAGTTTCTGTGCTCGCCTGCAGCTAATAACGGCACCTGCTTTTAAACATTTTTTGTCTCTTTTTACGCTTTAACACCCAAATGGATGCTTAAGTCTATTTAACTGAATATATTTTAATTCATTACAACATCAATGCTGTAAAAGGAACCTTATGAAATTGAAAATAGTCACATAAAGCTCTTACCGGAAGTTCATCATTGGCTGAAATACACTAGCTGTGCATATAGCCCATTGAGGAAAAACTGTAAAACATTATTATTTGTGGAGATTGTGTGTGGATTATTATATAATATGTATAAATCTAAAGTGAACGTTTATAATTTTAGAAATATTATCATGATTGTGGTTAGCATGCAGCAATTTATATCCAAATCTAGTCTCATTATTTGTATCTTTTATGGGATATCCCAAAAGTCTAATAAAATGCACATTGGGAAAAAAAAAAAAACAGGCAAATGCCCTATTGATGATATTTTTTATCAGAGCAAATAAAAAATTTCCATCCAAAATTTGCATGAAGTACATACACAGAAATAAATGTTATAGTTCTCCCACCAATAGCACCTAGATCTGCTTGTAAACATCAAATCACAGTTCAAGCTTGTGACATTATTATTGACAATTTTAAAAGTGCTCTTAAATGTCCAGCCCATCCTTGTTTTTAAATGCGAAATGTATTAACAAAAAACTGCACACCATTTCATACAGTCTTTAAAGTGATAGTTCACCCAAAACTGACAATTCTGTCATCATTTACTCACCCTTTATTTATCACAAACCTGTTGGAGTTTCTTTCTTTTCCTGAACAAAAACGAAAGATATTGGAAGTCAGTGGTTACTGATTTGTAACATTTTTCAAAATGACTTTCTTTTATGCTCATCAGTAAAAAATGAGGTGAATACTCAGCAGGCACACAACAACATCATAAGACATTAATATTATGACATTGATATTTTGTTGATTTTAGTTTGTGTTGGAAAGTGACCAAAATCCAACGTCGAGCCAACATCTTAAACCAGCATCATATTGACGTAAAATACTGACATTTGTAAGGTATGGCAACCCATATCCAGTGTCTGATTGACGTCATAGTGGTAACGTCCACATAACATGAAGTTGTAAATCATTAGACGTTGATATTTGGTTGATTTTAGGTTGGACATTGATGTCGGCCTGCATTAGGTCTGACGTCAACCAGATTTTCATTTCCAAACAAAATGCAACATCCCCGTGAAGTTGGGGTACAACATCAATCTGACGTCATGATGACGTCCTGTGCCTGCTGGGTAGTTAGTCATTTTTGTCTTTTTTAAATGAAAATGTCTTCATCTATTCACACTCAGTTGTTTCTTTCTTCTGTCGAACATAAAACATGATTTTTTGATGAAGGTTGGAAAAATCTGCCATTGACATCCATTGTGAAGCAAAAAACCACTATGGAAGTCAATGCCAACATTCTTCAGAACATCTTCCTTTGTGTTTAACAGAAAAAAAATATTTAAACAGTTTTGGAACAAGTGGAGTGTGATTAAATGAAGACAGGATTTTAATTTTAGGGTGAACTGTCCCTTTAATGCCTTATTCTGTAACCAGTTAATATAGGTGCACAAAAATCCACCAAAAACATATACTGTTCTGGAAATTACCTGTTAATTTTCCATTAAAATGAATCTTGATTCTGTGAGGATGGTCTCAAATGTAATTCAGCTTGAGGGCTGTACCCCCCCCTCGCCCTTAATGTTGCTTGTTTTATGACACTTAGGCCTACTAAAATAATAAATAAGTGAAAGTATGAATGTATAGGTAGATTGATTTACTTAATTTCAAGAAAACAAAATCAAGAAAAGAATCAATTCAGACCTGACTTGCTTAGCTGGGTTGGTAGAGCTGCCATACAGTGAATCCCAATTCTTTGACATTCTCTGAGTTGAACTGAATCATCATTGAACTAACTAGAACAAAACCAGCATTTCGTGGCACTGATTGTCTAATGAACAGAACCTGTTTCATTAAGATGAATTTTCATACCTGATTTTTTTTTTATTGCCTTTTCTTTGTAAGCTGCTCCGACGCAATTTGTACTGTATAAATCGCTACAAAAATACTTAATTTTACCTATATAATTTGTGGAACATTAAAGAAGTAGACAATATAACCTGAATATATAAAAACAATGTAACATTTTGAGCTGGCTAGAGGAGGAACTGGTCTCCCGAATGAACCCGGTTTCTTCCATGTTTTATTTCTTCATTTCTGTTTTCGAGTTTGGTTCGTTGCCATTGTCGGCTTTGTATGCTTCTTATTCAGTGTGTGCAAGTTACTTCCAAACTGTAATCCATTACAGATTAGTGTACTGTACTGTTATTTAAAAGTAATCCCTTACATTACAATATTACTGTCTCAGAATTGTAATATGTTACATTACTCTTATATTACTTTTTAGTTACTTTCACTAAAATTACTACAGAATTAGAACTTAACATTCTAAAGTGACCAAATGTAATGCAGAGCATTTTACGTCCAGTAGAAAGCGATATGATGTAGCATAATGACTGTGACCTATCCAGGCTACTAACAATATAGTATATAACTGGCAACGTGAAGGCTCAAGACAATGCAGGAGAGGATGACAGTCAGATTTACAAATGATCTGTTAAAAGTATGGTAGAGGTAAAGTGCTTATCTGCCAATATCTGTGAATATTCTTTCATTCATTGTCTTGTCGGCTTAGTCCCTTTATTAATCCGGGGTCGCCACAGCGGAATGAACCGCCAACTTATCCAGCACGATTTTACGCAACGGATGCCCTTCCAGCCACAACCCATCTCTGGGAAACATCCTCACACTCATTCACACTCATAGACTACGGACAATTTAGCTTACCAATTCACCTATACCGCATGTCTTTGGACTGTGGGGGAAACCGGAGCACCCGGAGGAAACCCACGCGAACACAGGGAAACGCCAACTGACCCATATCTGTGAATAGCTTGACTATATTCATATAGACACAACAGGCCTATATGTAAACTCCAATGCCATGACAAAATGCAGATTTCTTTTCTCTCTTATTGTTGCCATTATTGTGTTCACTTTAAATTCAAGTGGCTCACAACACAAAACTGTCACGCACAAAGTGAGCATGGTGAACAGCTTTCTCAATATAATGCTCGTGCACCGATTGCCTCTGTGGACAAAAACTGCTTGTGAGCTCTCAATATACGCTGCTCGCGTGCAAATTTTCTAACGTTCTCTCAAATATGCACTGCTCACGCACAAATTTTTGAGCGCTCTCAGTACATCGCTCAGTGAGATTATATGCAGACTCAAAATTTGTCTTGTGTTCCCTCTTCCTTTTGTGCTTTTTGATATGATTTATATTAGTGCACTGTTTATTAACATAACCAAAATACTAAAATAAACTTACATATACATTTTTTTATCTAATAAAACCATAACCTTTTGGCTGTATGTTATATGATGAGATATTTCCAGTTTTAAACACTAAAGAAGAGAATAGACGTTGGATGTAAAGAATACGTTTTATTTTAAAACATTTAAACATCTAAAAGGTGCGCTATACTAATCAAATAAAAACATTTAAACTAAAATATAACTAACTCATGCAGAAATGTAACTGATAGAAAATATGGATAAACTTGATAAGGTATTACTGTATAGCCTACTGTACTACTCACTCTTCAAATAAATGTCACTATAAATCCCATTTTATCATGGCAACTAAAATAAAGTGAACTAGTCTCTGCTGTTTTCCACATTGTTGATAAGATTGTGCAGGACATTTTCCCTGTCCTCTTCATTTTGAGGAAAGCTGTTCCACAGGGCCCCTGAACACACATACTGGCATGTACTATAGTAAAGTACTTCAATTAATCTGTTGTGGTAATACTATAGTTGCTATGGTAACACAAGTGTAATGTATAATAAATGACCCAATGCTGTAGTGTTTTTTTACAACATAGGGTATAATATACTACAATTCACCACACTTGACTGTAGTAAACTTTGTATTTCATTTTATGAATTCACTATTCTTATACTACAGTATGCTGAAGCATTCATTAACAAGTTGTAAATATTACTAGCCTAAAACAGTAGTATACCTAACTCTCAAAAACACTTGTATTTATTTTAGAATTTACCTTAACCTGTAGGTAAATAGTGCAGCAAATACCTGTATAAACCATATCAACATTCTTGGGATAACAATTTAACAGGAGAATCTCTGGAGAGCAAAAGCACAAAAAGAGGAGGAAACACAAGGCACAAATTGTGAGTCTGCATCATCTGATGGAGAGAGAGCAGATCATTCACACGTGAGCAGCCCAGACAGTGTTTTGAGTGCACGTGAGGAGTTTTGTTCACCACACCGGCGCGTTCGCTCGCTCGTAATACATGAATGCGCTCTCGACTTTTAATACTTACGACATTTGTCAGTGAAATAACACCAAATGCACGTACGTCCATCTCGCGAATGTCTTCTGTCATTTCCATCTATTTGCCGCTGCGCGTTAGGGCTTAATGTTACTGCGAACCAGGCTGAGCCACTAGCCCCGGACCTCAAGCTCAGAGGCTGAAATCATTCCGCGTTCAAAGAAAGAAGTTCCAATAGCCAGAGGGAGATTAATGACAACACACACGTATGTTCACTCACCACGAATAGAAAATAGATCTGCGGTATTTTTATTTGTTAATGTTTGCGGGCGAAAAGTTTGTTGTAACGCACGCGTTACTGAACATGTACCGAGTAAAATATTACTGAAAATGTAAAAGTAATGCCTTACACTACTGCGTTACTTGAAAAAGTAATATGTTACTGTAATACATTACTTTTGTAACGCATTACTCCCAACACTGCTTATATTGTACCATTTTTCTTGCCTATCTCTCTAAAACTGCTTTGACACAACTGCTAGACACACGTGCTAAAGAAATAAACATGACATGACAATTTCCTTTTCATTTGCTGTTCAAATACGGTTAGAGATGTAAATCAGCCTGCTATTTTGTGTAACGCAGACCATCACAATGCAAACTTTTAAGCAGTACTGCCATCTTGTGGCGTTTCGCTGCATAATTTTAAAGATAACCAGCAAACGTTACATTCCCCCAACTTTCTCTTCATACATTCGCCGGCCACTTTATTAGATACTGTTCAACTTTCTCGTTAGCTCAAATTTCTAATCAGCCAATCACATGGCAGCAACTCAATGCATTTAGGCATGTAGACATGGTCAAGACGATCTGCTGCAGTTAAACTGAGCATCAGAATGGGGAAGAAAGGTAATTTAGGTGACTTTGAACATGGCATGGTTGTTGGTGCCAGACGGGCTGGTCTGAGTATTTCAGAAACTGCTGATCTACTGGGATTTTCACGCACAACCATCTTTAGGGTTTACAGATAATAGTCAGAAAATGAGACACTCCAGTAAGCAGCAGTTCTGTGGGCGCAAATGCCTTGTTGATGGCAGAGGTCAGAGGAGAATGGCCAGACTGGTTGGAGCTGATAGAAAGGCAACAGTAACTCAAATAACCACTCGTTAAAGCCAAGGTATGCAGAAGAACATCTCTGAAAGCACAAAACGTCCAACCTTGAGGCGGACAGGCTACAGCAGCAGAAGACCACACCGGGGGCCACTCCTGTCAGCTAAGAACAGGAAACTGAGGCTACAATTCACACAGGCTCACCAAAATTGGACAATAGAAGATTGAAAATATGTTGATGATCTGATGTGTCTTGATTTTCTGCTTCGAAGTGAATGGTAGGCTCAGAATTGGGTGTCAACAACATGAAAGCATGGATCCATTCTGCCTTGTATCAACAGTTCAGGCTGGTGGTGGTGGTGTAATGGTGTGGGGGATATTTTCTGGCACACTTTGGGCTCATTAGTACCGATTGAGCATCATGTCAATGCCACAGCCTACCTGAGTATTGTTGCTGACCGTTGTCATCCCTTATAACCACAGTGTACCCATCTTCTGATGGCTACTTCCTGCAGGAAAACATCATAAAATGTCATAAAGTGTGAATCATTGGTTTCTTGAACATGATAATGAGTTTCACTGTACTCAGATGGCCTCCACAGTCACCAGACTCAATCCAGTAGAGCACCTTGGAGTGGAAGTGGAATGGTGGAATGGAAGATTTGCATCATGGATGTGCAGCCGACAAATCTGCAGCAACTATGTGACGCTATCATGTCAATATGGACCAAAATCTTTGAGGAATATTTCCAGTACCTTGTTCAATCTACGCTATGAAGGATTAAGGTTAGATCTGAAGGCAAAATGTACCTAATAAAGTGGCCGGGTTAGTGTATGGTTTCTGTTTGGTTTGATTATTTGGAAGGAACCAAATAGGAATGTTCTAGGAACGTTATTTTGTTCCACTGGTAGATTGCCTGTTGACCTTATATTTTTTCATGTAAAGAGTTGGCACAGCCATGGAACCTTATGGGTTCTCATTTACAATCACTTTCATTGATTTTTAGCCAAAAAAAAAAAAAAACTGCTTGGTTTGCTGCTTGATGTTGCAAACTGATATTTTCCTTATTATATTATTTTTATGTTAGTCTTAAACACACTTATTGTATAGAGTAATTTGACCCTTTACTGCCTATGTGAATCAGGAGTCCTAAATCTTACCTCCTAACTTAAATTTATATAGCTTACCGCTACATTGCAGAATAATGTGAAACAGGGCATAGTAAAATCTCTCAAATTAATCAATTGTGAAAAAAATCTCAATTGTGGTTTTGTTGACGCTAGTGCCACATTTCACTCAAATCTCAAAATATTTATTGGTCTATTAAAAACATTCAACTAACATATAATTAATTGAATGCATTCTTTTTTGATGAACAGGTTAACTTCTGATTGTTCATAAATGTAATGGATGTGGTAAATATCCTGATATAATGGAAGAGATAAATTATTGAATCTTTATTTGGCATAATCTTTTTAAATCCTTGAAAAGCATGTCATGTAGTGGAAATAAAGTATAAACATGCATACATAATCTTATCTCTCGTTCATTTTATCCATCATTGGTCCATTTACCCATAACTTCCTATTTCCAATCAGTACATTAACAATATAGCTTATTTGAGTCAAGTTGGCAGGTGAGTTACCAAAACAAAAAAGTGGCTGTTAGATCATTTGTGGGAGCAATTCAATATTTGATGTACAGAATAAGATAAATTCTCTGAAAGCTTAAGCTTAGAGAAGGGAACAGTTCACCTAAAAATGAAAGTTCTTCCACTTGTTCCAAAGCAAACATTTTACGGTAAGCACTGACTTTCATAGAATTATGTTTCTTACGATGGAAGTCAAAGGTTATTATCAAGTGTCTGGTTACCAACCCTTTTTTGTATCTGTTTAGTAGTGTGAGCAGAAGAAAGTAACTCATGAAGTTTGGAACAAGAGGAAGTTAAATAATCGATGAACATGAATAACAAAAACTTCCTTACCACTGTATAAGAAAGTACTTTAAAACTTTATTTTATCAACTGCTTCAGACACACTAAAATGTTACTGTGAAAAATGTTGAGGACGGGCAACAGATCAACACTCAGATCTAATGCAGACTGATTTACTGATGAGAAACAGCTGGAGCCAGATGATCAGAAGAAGCACAACGAAGAACATTTACAGCACATTACATGGTCCCCTTGAAGGGTTTACCCTCTGAAGTGACAACAGGGATTAGGATATATTGTAGAGATTAGCCCTTTAGAAAAAATCATCATTTGTCACCAAATCATCAAAATCCTTCATTCAATTCGGGGTAACGTCACTTCAATGCAGCGGCCATTGTTTTTACTTCGAAGTGGCATTCGGAGGCGACAAGTCCCATTGGAGCACAACAAACTTTAGGGCTGCATTTTAATACTGATCTCAAAAAATTATGTAAACAAATAACTCTAGATAATGTATTTTTATGGACATCTCCTGGTAATTTTGAGTTCTCCTATTAACAACTTACACAAACACAATAAACCTTACATACAGTTTAAGTCAGAATTGTTAGCCCCCCTTTTAATTTTTTTTTTCTTTTTTAATGTTTCCCAAATTATGTTTAACAAAGCAAGGAAATTTTCACAGTATGTCTGATAATATTTATTCTTCGGAGAAAGTCTTATTTGTTTTATTTCAGCTAGAATAAAAGCAGTTTTAAATTTTTTCAAAACCATTTTAAGTTCAAAATTATTAGCCCCTTTAAGCCAAAATTTTTTTGATAGTCTACAGAACAAACCATCATTATACAATAACTTGCCTAATTACCCTAACCTGCCTAGTTAACCTAGTTAAGCCTTTAAATGTCTCTTTAAGCTGTATAGAGGTGTCTATTAGAAATTAGTTATTGAAAGTATTATGTTTAGAAATGTGTGAAAAAATCTTCTCTCCGTTAAACAGAAATTGGGGGGAAAAACAGGGGGGCTAATAATTCTGATTCAACTGTATGTATGTACATACAATTGAAACCAGAAGTTTACATACACTCTAAAAAAAGCAACATAACCATTTTTTAAAAAAATTCTGATGGTAAATCATACTAAACGTTTACTATTTTAGGTCCGTTAGGATTGGGAAGACCCATTTGTGGCCAAGTTTTAATTTCCTGGCTGATGTCTTGAGATGTTGCTTCAATATTTCCACATAATGTTCTTTGATGCCATCTATGCTGTGAAGTGGACCAGTCCCTTCTTGAACAAAACAGCCCCACAACATGATGCTGCCGCCCCGTACTTCACAGTTGGGATGGTGTTCCTAGGCTTGTAAGCTTACCCCTTTGTCCTGCAAATGTAACCCTGGTCATTATGGCCAAACAGCTCAATCTTAGTTCCATCAGACCACAGGACATGTCTCCAAAAATTTGTCTTTTTCCAGTGTAATTTAGCAAACTGTAATCTGGCTTTTTTTGTTGATTCTGGCTTGTTGATTTTCCCATGTTGTCACAAAAGGAAACTCACTCTATCGGTTGACAACTGTGAGCCAGTTCTACCGGCAGTTCATCTTGGGCCATCCCCTTTTTGGTTTCCAATTTAATACTTGGCGAGGCAGTCTATAGGAAGGAGTCAGAGAGCATGACCTAGCCACTGGAGGTGCTGTTTGCTGATGGTTTCATTCAAAGGCCAGATTTTCTGGTTGTTCCGAAAATCATTCTTATATTTTATAGTAAGTTGGAAGCATGTATGAACTTAAAAATAATTAATAATAAACTTAAAAGGAATGTATATCTGTATGATATACGCTTTACACTACGGAAGCATATCAGTAGCAAAATTCATTTTGAAGTCTAAATGTAAAATGCCAGTGCAATATATAAAATGATAATGTATTCATTTATTTAAATTTGTATTCTCCATAAGAAATAAAAATGATGAATGAAAAATTATAAATTCATTCTGAGCCAAAAGTGTAGTTAAGGTTTGTAAAAGTATAGTTCTTCTTAAATGTTAGGATTCATCCTATTGAGAGTCCATTTTTAGGCCAGTTTTAAAGAATTAAGGTGAAACTTCTGCTCGACATTGTGCATGAATTTGTCATAAATGTTTCACCCTCATGGTCACACTACAGTAATGTTATTAAAATGATCATTTGAAGAATGCTTTAAATTTAAAATATTGACTTCCTTTTAATGCACACAGACATTGACAATGGTCTATAGTCTAAAATTATGCCTGAGGAATTTATTAGTGACTTTACAATTTTTCTTCTAATTTATAAATAAGATTTGTAATTTATTGAACTTTGCTTTATGATTGCGCTGTGGTTATAATAAGAGATCTGCGAAAGACCGTTACTGCATTTTAAATGATAAAATAATACAAATTCATTTTTGTCGTATGACAGTGAAAACTGTCACAAAACAACCCATATTTATGTGTAACCTTGAGATTAATGCCCTCTAGTGGCAACCCACAGAAAGACTGTAATGTTTGGAGATCAGAAGTCAGGACAGGTTGTAAACAAACGATTGTGCAAAGGCTTAAAGCATATAATACATTTTTAAATAAATGTTTTGTTATTGCATGATTGCTGTGATATAGATAGATAGATAGATAGATAGATAGATAGATAGATAGATAGATAGATAGATAGATAGATAGATAGATAGATAGATAGATAGATAGATAGATAGATAGATAGATAGATAGATAGATAGATAGATAGATAGATAGATAGATAGATGCATATGTAGAATTGATTTAACACGTGTTTACTTAGTGTGTTTTTTATGTTAAATTGAATGCCTTTTATCAATATGTTTAATTAGAAAAACCATCAGACAGGAAAGGTCTTATCACATTACCTCCAGTTTACAATGAGGAATTTCCTATGCACCAGAGAGCAGATTCACTCCTGAATCCTTTAGTTTATTATATGACAGATCTAGTTCTCTCATGTGTGAGGGGGTAGATGTCAGAGCCGAGGCCTGCAGAGCAGCACAACCTTCATCTGTGACACTACAATTACTCAAACTGCAGAGAAATTAAACACAAATGAAAACAGTCATTGAAGTTACGGCCTGGTTCGTGGTTCAAATGCTTCAATTTCCTGATCGTTTCATATGCTGATTGCCTTCTACCCCAATAATTCTCAAATGTAAAAAGCCAAACAGTTAATTATGAAGGCAATTTAGATTGACACTGTTGTCTTCTGAATTATGTGCCCTTATTATACTGCAATATTATGCCACTATTTGATTCAGTACATATTTTATTATGAAATTTGATTGAACTAAACAAATCATATTAACTTTGAATATATTTTTGTGACTTTTATCTATTTTTATTTTATATATTTATCCAAGTAACTTTTTATTGTAATATAATTTGTTTTTAATCATGTAATATTTTATGTATATCCATTTTGCCATGAAATTGTGGCAATAAATAAATAATAATATAATAATAATATGAAATTTGAAGCATTAATGTTGCTTGTAAGCTCTCTATTTCTATTTTGCTGAGTTTATTATATGGTTTAAAACTGTTTAATACATAAATTACTTTATCTAATAAAGGTTTAATAAAAGTTGGAAATGTTCAAAATTCTGTGATCAATTATACTGTATATATTTTCTGATTCTTTTCTGCGATTAATAAAAGGCATTTTGCTATTTTAACTTTAAAATAAAGCTTTGAATTGTTTATTCGTATGCTAATATTTTTGGTTGAATAAGTTATTAAACCTTTAGTATCATCGTGTAAGAAATTGACCCCTAAACTCAAGGCAAACGTACAGCTCTGAAAATGCATGATGAGTGTTCATTCCTAATTCCTAATCTCGGATTTTTAAGAAATTAGCTGAACCGTAGCCTAAGAACTTAGGACACAAACAGGGTGTAGACTACTAAATACTCTGATAACTACTGAATACATCTGTGAATACAACAGTGAATATGTTGTGGTTTCAAAAGATTCACATTTAATGTTTTCTTTCAGAATCTGAATGATCTGGCAGTGTCATTGAGGTAAAGTTGGTTTTATATTCACACGTTTGGACTTTCTTCTTAATAATTAATTAATTAATTCATTCATTTCTTTTCGGCTTAGTCCCTTTATTAATCTGGGGTCGCCACAGCAAATAAACCGCCAATTTATCCAGCACATGTTTTACGCAGCGGATACCCTTCCAGCTGCAACCTATCACTGGGAAACTTCCAAACACACTCATTCACACACATACACTACGGTTAATTTAGCTTACCCAATTCACCTATAGCCTACCACAAGTATGGGGGAAATCGGAGCACTCGGTGAAGACCCACGCGAACATGGGTCCTTAATAATATAATTTCAGAAAAGTATTCTTTGCAAATTCTAAATATTGAAATCATATTAGCAGCCAATGACTATCAAAGTACAACATCAATCAAATAAATAGTGCTAATGTTGTTTGGAGTCATGTGATTTCAGCCCGATTATTAAAAGTAGGCCTACCATGGTAAACAGTATAGGGTGCATGTCACAAGTTATCACTGAGCGAATGTGTGAACATAAAACCAACTTTATCTCAATGGCAGCGTTGATGTCTGACGGTGTTTAGCCATTTCTTTCACAAGACCTATCAAGTTTGAGTATTTTGCTTTTTTCTGTTGATGCTAATGCAGCCTGGTTCAGAGAAAGGAACACTTTTAAAAAAAATAAAAATAATAATTCACAGAAAAATTAGATGACGTTGTTGACATCATGGTTGTTTTTAAACCGTATGTATAAAAAATATTCTAACACTATCAAATCTACTTCACACGGAGGGGGACTGTGGTAAGGAGGCACTTTAGATTGGGGAATTTGTTAAATGTCTGACAGTATATGTTACTGTACACTTTATCGCCCCAAAAAGGGACAATAAAGTTTACGGCAACAGTAAAAGTAACAGTGTTGATTTAAAATGGGGACATGCCTTAGAAATCTTATAAAGCACACGTCATTGAAAAACAATCTGGATTTACTATGAGATAGGTTCTTTTATAATTATGTTCATTATAAATGAAATAATAGTCTTAATCCATTGCATATGAATGACTGGATCCCTCTCTGGATGATTTAGTGAGTGCCATACATTTGATATAACAATAAAAAAATGTTATATTAAAGGGGATAGTTGTGTTCAGTGTATTATTATAAATCCCTCATAACTAGGGCCAGACGGAATCTGCGGACGTTTTTTGCAATTTCTGCTGAGAATTTTGGTAAAAATCTGTGGATTTCTGCAGAATTATTTTGGAAGTCTCATAACTAAAACCTTAATATGTGAAATATGTGTAATTTAAAAACTGAATAAATTCAGATTTACACACATTTACTCAAGTAAATAAACAGAATTAACGATGGGCTAAAAATCTGCGGAATTCTGCGGAAAATCTGCACGCGCAGATTCCGTGTGGGCCTACTCATACATTTACAATTGAAAATAGCAATTATACAGCGAATTGACACATTTTACAGCTCTCAAATTACGATTTTAGGTAGACTAGCAGCTCTGTAATCAGTTTTGAGTTAGTTTGTTTAAAATCTGAATGAATAGGGTTTATGCTTGACCCGGCACTAATGTGTTGACTGAAAATGGGTTTTTATGATGTTTATAGTGTAGCTGAAAATGTGGATAATCCACTTTTAGTGATAAACATAATACATATTGTGATTATGTAGTCAGCGTGAAGAGGATGTTATTGAGGAAAAGAGGTAATGGACAGACAAGTATACAAAGCAGTTATCAGGTATGTGTTTAGGCTATAATATTATGGGTGGAAGTACGCTACTTAATCCTGGACATCATGCAGCACTGACATAAACATGTTCTCTGAGTGTTCTATATTGGAGAGTATCCAACTCTTCTTCTTCCCATAGTCATTAAAATACATATGCTTCCCCAAACCCTCTTCCTGACCCTTTTTTGTTTAAATTCGGTACAATAGGTGGCGATAAGGCTTCCAATGGGTTCGATGCCATTAAACAACAAGAAGAAGAATGCGAACGACGTATTCCGGAGGGAAATCAGGACACTAGTATACTTCCGCCGATCGGACGTCTACTGATGGATGTGTTAATGCTTTATATAGTTAAAGCGTGTTTATGTTTGTGTCGATTACATAATTATGACGTGTAAGCGTTCGAAAGCGACGCTTCTAAGACGGGAGAACAGTAGTAGCCGGTTCAATGCTGTGTACCGCAATGTACGGCATCTTCCAAGTTCAACTCGGTCCTCAGTTTCCACACGTTCCTAAAGAAAAGATGTGCAGGAGAGGTGGTTGGGTAATATTCGACGGGACAATTTTAAAGTTACCCAAAAGAAAAGGGTTGTAGCCGACATTTTCGATGCAGCGACCTGATCGAGCCTCTATCTTTACGTGGACGCAGACGTTTGGAGAAAGGAGCCGTGCCGGTGCTTTTTCACTGGAACAACTTCACCGTCCCAGCCGAACAGCCTGGAGTTTTGTCGAGGATGAAAACAGACCAACTGCATAGTCATGATGATGACCCCTCTAGGGATGCGATTGCTGACCATCATCACCATGATTACATCCCCACCTCTGCTACCCGGGACCACATGAAGGATCTACTTGTGGAAATTGCGAGTCTCCAAAAACAGATTGAGGAGATTTCCCTGAGCAGCAGGTTTTGTTTGGAGAGGTTCGCCGCATCCGATGATGACATTATGTTTTACACCAGGTAGGCTGACGATGTCAACGGTGTTTTTCTATTACTCCAATCTAAATTGGAGCTATCAACGCGCTGCGCTTTTAAGTAGTTCAGCCAAAAACATTATTTACTCACAACAAACTAAACAGCAACATATGGGGCTCTCATAATGTGTGTTATACTTTAGAATTTTGTCCTTCAATAAAACAGGAGAATTATTAGAAGCTTTTTTTTATTGTGGCATTTACGGTCTTGTCAGTCACGTGCGTTTGTTGTGTGTGACGTCACACCTGCGCCGTTTTTGTGGTATCGCTTCCCCATAGATATACACTAGATATCGCATAGGGACCCTGAAGATGCGTCAATAGCGCCACATTGGTACAGTGCTCCTAGGACAAACGTCATTCAACCGCACTAGTCAAGACAGTGTGAAAATGTGTAGTAACGAGCAAACAAAGAAAACAAAGCACAAAAGCAGCAGAACATTTCATAGGTAAGATTGTGTTTTTAGTTTTTGTATTTATGAACTTTTGTGCTTAAAAGTCACGTTATTGATAATACAGTCTCTTACTGCACTAACCATAAGGCAAAGTAGCATCAACTCGTGCTAAATTCTAAGCTTATGCTAGTTTTGTTGAATAAATAAGCAAACAATGTTATGAAATATGACAAGAAGACGCTGCGCTGCCAGAAACTTTGTTATTGTCAGCTAAGTGAACGAGTCGTTCATAACGGAGATTCATTCAAAACGGATCGCTCCCTCCGTCAGAATGAGAAGTGAAAGCAGGAGAGAGGGGTGTTTCAGGACATGGTGATCAAATTAAACAGGGAAGGAGGGTAATGCATTTCCATGCACACAAACACTCACTTTTTACCAGGAATGCCCGTGCGGTCACTCCATCAATGTAGAAAAGTGATGTAAAATATTATATTTCGTAATTTAAAAAATATTGCATACGGACCACCAGGGAAAACTCCCGATCAAGATATGTGTGTATATGTGTATTTCTCTGGCTTTGGATGGCCAAGTCCTCCACTTCACCTTGGTCCCGCATTCATTTCAAACGACCGATACCCTGTACCAAGATGGGCGGCTCTATTGACGCATTCTTCCAATAGACACCAATAGGCCAGGCGACATCTAGTGTATATATCTATGTCGCTTCCCGAGACAACTTGAGAGAGACACATAACACAAGAGAGATACATGGCATATAAGGGTCAAGCTGGAAAGTACAAGAAAATCGAGAGTACGCAGTACCGCAATAAACTAAACAAATATGCCAGGGATCGTCTTTTGATAAACTGTCTTACATTCAGGGTATTGACCTTATTCTTGAATGCGGAAGTGCGCTCGTTTTTGCGATTGTTAGAACTTCCGATTCAGCTGCCTATGGGAGAAATAAACTAGGAATAATAAACGGCTGAAAAACGGTCAAATTACTCGCTCTACAACAAGTGTTTGCTGAGATATACGACAAAATAGAATAATATATATAAGAAAACCTCAGTTTGCAACATCAAGCAGCAGAACGAGCTGTTTTTTAACGTCTAAAAATGAATGGAAGTGAATGAGACCGGAAGTCTCGTGCCAAAATTATTCAAATGGCTGCCCCCGCTCGTACGCAGAGAATAAGGTGATGATCCGTTTGAATTAACTCCAACCTACGGAGTGGCTGCCGCCGACTCCTCATTTCACCACTGTATATCATCAATGTCTTAATATAGATTGTTTGTTTGAACACCAGTAAAACTACAGTAAGTATTTCTAATTAGTATTGCAGCTTTTAGTTTTATTTCGTTAGTTACATCCAAATTTACATTTAAAATGTTGAACAGATGTTGTATCTAAAGCATTTTACAAACATGAACAATAATGTATTTAAAGGAACAGAATAAAAAAAATAGTAAGTCACTTTAAACGATCTATTCAGTTCAAAACTACTGATTGGCCTAATGTTTAACTTAGAGCAAAAGCACTTGTCTCAGTGCTTTGAGAATTATTTAGTTCAGTAATAACTGCTTACCTTGTAGGGGTGTAACGATACACCAAAGGCACGGTTCGGTTCGGTTCACGGTTTTGGAGCCACGGTTCGGTCGGTTTCTGTTTGCTGTGGGGTTAGGGTAGATTTCATCTTAACAGCAATGCTAAGGAACAATAGATTCACTTAATAACAAGAACAACTAAACTTTTCTTTATAACTTTGCATCACATTTTAGTACAGTCAGGATACCAGAGTAAACAACAAAAAATGAAATAAATACCTCCAATATGAGTAGTCAGAAAAAACAATTCTCTTTAGTGCAGCCATCTTAAGAAAGTAAACTCAATTAAATAAATAACTGCAGTGTAGACTATAGTGAAAGATAAACAGGCTTGTCCTCTCTAAGACATATGAAATCTTCAGTTAATTTTAGTTAAGATGAACACAGTTTCCATAATTATACTTAACTGATAAATGTCAATGGCTCTGCATACAATGACTTATCTTGCTGGAGTCTATAGCCGCCTCACTCCACCCAGGACGCGTTAATGTCGCAAAACGCACAAAAACGCACTAAATCGCACTTCAGCAGCGGTTATTTGAAAGCCACATAAAGATCTGCACTTGAGCGTGAGATTGCGTGCAAAAAGTTTTGCGCTGAACAGAGGAAATCGGCGGCAAGCAACGAATACACTGCAGTTTATCTGAAACTACTGTTACGGTTCTAGCTGGTTGTATTTTAGCTCTCCGTTCGCTCTCGCGCTCTCCTCTCTCTCTCTCTCTCTCTCTCTCTCTCTCTTCTCTTCTTCTCTCTCTCTCCGTGCCTGTCATTTCTGTATTTCCACCTTCACGACAGCTAATTGGTCAGGAGAATGATCTATCATTACTGGGCGACTTGGCGCGGGGATATAAAAGCGGAGGAAAAGTGGAGACGAGCGCATCTTCCTTTGATCTCGTTTTTCGTGTATTTTGTCACATGATTATGATTTTCGTTGTTTTTGCTTACTTCTTTCGTTTGGGCAAAATTATTTTAGCATTACTTTTGCCCACTCTGAGATATTTTTGTACATTTTTATTTTGATTGATTTGTTTGTTAGTTTTTTGGCTCAGCTATTGTTGGCTATTTCCCGTTACATTGAGCTATACCTCCTCAAGTTCACTCTTTTTTTCAGAGTAAGGTGGATAGGGAAGATGTCTTACGACTTCCATTTTGCAAACACATAGAAAATGTATTGTTAAGACATCAGGTAAGAGGTGAACGTCATATTTGTATTTATTATATCTACAGTTCAGTATAGGGAAGAATGCGGTGCACGGCACTGAAAACTGCAATGCCAATATATGCCTGCGCGCCTTCTCTCCGTCCATGCCCAAAACTCCTGCGTGCCCCCATATATACTCCACTCAAGTGCTCCTTAGTGTGTTTATGTTACATGTATGTCTCCAACCTTCATTAGAAATATTTTGAATGTTTCCAATAGACCCGAGCGGCATAAATGCTCCTGTAAAGTGAAACGGCTATAAAGTCCAGCAAGACAACGTCATCTATACATTTTAAAGTATATAAGCATTATCTATTATCTATAAAGTATAATTATGGAAACTGGTTCATCTTAACTGAAAGCGGTCGTATTTGCCAGCCTCACACGCTGCATGCACCTGTCAGTCAGTTACTGATGCGTGATGCGTAAACACACTAAATCGCAATTCAGCTGCGTGTTTTTGAAAGCGCACTTGAGCAGAGTATACACGAGGGCACGCAAGAATCCCGTGCACCAACAGAGAAATCGGCGCGCAAGCATCAGTCAGTGGCGGGGTGAATTTTGGTGTGGCGCCCTGCCATAGAAGAATGAATGTAGCGGAAACCATGCAGTAGTCGAGTGATCGCGCACTCACATGACATGACATGCACTTGGAAAATACTAACTTTAGAATATAATATTTAGAACAAAACCTCATTACTAATACAATTTAATCAAATGTGATCAAATAAATATGTGCTTAAATTTGGTTTAATTAGTTAGAGACAAGTGACGTCAACCTCAATAATGGGCAGCAGGGGGCGTGAGAGTATCGCGGGACGCCACGAGAGTTTCGCGATTCGTATCGTGGTTGGTGTATCGCGATATTTCGGTTCGGTTCGAAGTATCGTTACACCCTATTACCTTGTGTTTGGTTTGTTGTACCAGTTTTGTTATTGTGAAGAACAAACAATAAATGAGTAAACACAAATCGTATGTCATCCTCCATTTATTTACATTTATACAAATGATATTTTTATTCAGGCACTGAGGGAAAAGTCAAGGATCGTTTACATAAGACAGGATGAAACATCAGCAATACACACTGTGGAAGAAACAAAGTTACAAAAATGTAAAGGAATTTGCACAGAACGTATCAGTTAAGCACAGAATGCATTCATACACCTGGGCTTTAACTCTTATTGACAATTCCAGCCTTCTACACTACAGTTGGACATTGGGTTTGTTTGTGCACAACAAACAGTTACAATCCTGTGCTGTAATGTGACATCTTCACCTTCACAAGGGAACATCAAGTTGATGGGTCAGTGCTTGTTATTTTTTTTTTTTTTTTTTTTTTTACCGATTAGTACTTTTTAGCATCATTCTTGTTGCAAAATCCATCAGACGTCCTGTATTCTTCAAGTTCACACAGCAGCTGTCAGTTCTCTTCCAACAGGTGGTTTACTTCTACAATCTGTCCATACACAATTTACTATCAGTTTGTCGCGGCAACCCACTTAGTGTTGTGTGTCTCCTCATCAGTGTCTCTCAACATCTTCAACCTCACGGGTCTCCTTCTCTGCATGTTGATATATTTTGCGTCTCAATGCAGCAGGCCAGAACACCCAATGCATCTGTTATTACCATTACAGTCTGTCAATATCCTTTCTTCCGAGATGGAAATGTAAAATATCTGTCGTTGTGATAATTTTTTTTACTTTTTCGATCGTGATTTACTATTACAGCCCTTAACACAACAAGAATGTAACGCTGCATTTACTCTGCGAAAGACGCTGTAACTCGGATACAACACAAATGGCGGCTATGTCCCATAATGCAATTCTGTGTTTACGAGCGTGACGTCACCTGACAAAGACCGATACCGGGTATTAAAAAGAGGGTGAAATCTTCACAGGATTAAATTGTTTGACGAGCACATTCAGATTGCTCATTATATTAATAAAATGTCAAATTAATCGTTATCTAATAGTCTTCTTTATAAGCATTGCTTTTAAGTCAAACTAATATCAGTTTTTCTTGGTCTCCACTGCATGTTGTTGCAGTTGTTTTTCCATTACCTCCAGAGGGCGCTATGCCTTTACTAACAGCTGTGATATTATAATACACATTTAGAGGGATCTTTCCTGCTCTTTCTTTGCTATAATAGATTTTTTTGACATTCATACTCCACACACAATATCGATTATTAGATTCCATCGATAGATTTCAGCTATAAGGGTAAAAGTCACTTGGGCAAGCTCATGTTTGCATGTTAAACGTCCCCATATTTCGCTATTTAGTTTGTTGTAAATTCTATCCTCTGTATTTGTTTATTGAATGCTTACTAATTTATGCAGTTTATTAACAAAATGTCTGTTTAACAGAGAGCTGATTTTTTCAACACATTTCTAAACATAAAAGTTTTAATAACTCATTTCTAATACCTGGTTTATTTTATCTTTGCCATGATGACAGTAAATATATTTTACTAGATATTTTTCAAGACCCTTCTATATAGCTTAAAGTGACATTTTAAAGGCTTAACTAGGTTAATTAGGTTAACTAGGCAGATTAGGGTAATTAGGCAAGTTATTGTATAATGATGGTTTGTTCTGTAGAAAGTAGAAAAAAGAATTAGCTTAAAGGGGCTAATAATTTTAACCTTTAAATGGTTTATAAAAAATTAAAAACTGCTTTTATTTTAGCCAAAATAAAACAAGTAAGACTTTTTCCAGAAGAAAAAATATTATCAGATGTAGGGGCTGGGCTCTCTAACCCTCCGTGGTCGAGCAAACGGTGGCTCTTCACCTGCATCCAAACAGGCGGGCTGCTATTTCATCGGCCACACCGTCCTCCCTGGTAAAATGGAACGCTTCTGCTTCCATGTACCAAAAAATATATAAATCTTCGGCGCTAACGTGAGGGCTTTGAACGTCACTTCATTGCTGACGGCCTATCAAGCCGAATTATTGGATCAGTTGGCACGCAGCTGGACGCTGGCAATCCCAACCGGCGGTCTGGGAAGAGATCTGTAACATTACAGACCTCAATCTGCGCGCCTCACACGGGGCGGTGCAGAGCTCCGGCCGCACCATGGCTCTCGCCGTTGCAGGCGAGCAATCGCTGTGGCTTAATCTCCCAAGTATAGGGGACAGAGAAAAAGTGAATTAGCTCGATGCTCCCGTAGACTCGAGTGGGCTATTTGGCCAGTCAGTCGCGTCAATGAGGCAAAGATGGGACCTTAAGGAGTAGGACGAGGAGACTTTTGACCTCTGTTTGCCTTGTAAAAAGGCTTCACGTCCTCTGTTCCTGCTGCTCGGCCCATTCCTCTGACACAGGGCAGAAAATTTGTTAATGCGTCCAGACCGCCAGTTTAAGCGGAGAAATTGTTCAGAGTTGTGTTTAAGCCAGTTCAGCTTCCCCTCAACAACACACAATGTTCCGTGGATTGCCGATGGCAATTCCACAAGTTCAGGTGCAGAGCATTCGGCCACCATGCGGTCTGCTGAGTTCAGGCACACGTTCGCAAGTGCGTTGTCACAAAGCACTTCATTCCCTGTGTTCATGGCAAATAAAAAATCCTCTGTCGCATCCAGGCTCAATGCCGAGGGTGCAGAAAGCCAAAAACACAGAGAAAAGCGAAAGACTGGCCAGTCTCTGAGCCAAACAGAACCTGGACAAATTTCTTTCTGGCCACAAGAGGGTGCCAGTGCTCCACCAGTGGAGCCGGTTCGGCAGCAGCCTCTGTCTCTTTACCCGGAGGCCTGGATAGAATGTTCTCCGCACCTGTGGGTCCTCACAACTGTGATCAGGGGTTACAGCTTCAGTTCAGTTTGATGAAAAACCCCCTCCTTTCAACAGGGTTATAGCATCTGTGGCAAACGTGGATTCAGCTCAGGTGCTTTAGGCAGAAATATCTTCCCTCATGGAGAAAGGAGCTATAAGATGAGTTCCAGTGGAGGAAACTCCGATGGGTTTTTACTCCCGTTACTTTCTATTTCCAAAGAAAGATGGGAGTCCGCGCCCAATACTAGACTGTGTGCTTTAAACAAGCACTTAAGTACAAATTCAAGATGCTCACAGTAGGGGCTCTCACTCATTCGATCCGTCGGGGCGATTGGTTCGCCTCGATCGATCTCAAGGATGCCTACTTTCATATAGGCATCTATCCAGCACACAGGAAATATCTCAGGTTTTCCTTTCAAAACGAGAGTGTTCGTATTTGTTACTCTTCGGACTCAGTGTAGTTCGGCGGGTGTTCAGCAGATGCATGGAAGCAGCGCTGTCTCCGCTGAGACACAAGGGTCTACGCATATCCGCTTACCTGGACGATTATCTGATATGCGCTCGCTCATGCGAGCGCGCGGAGCGGGATGCAGAGACTCTTTCGTATCATCTCACAAAGCTGGGATTCAGAATCAACAACAACCAAAAGCCAGCTGATTCCGTCCCCGTCCCTGGGCCTGCGCCTAGACTCCGTAACATACCGAGCCATGCTTTCGGAGAGAAGGAGTACGGCGTTTGGTCTATGCCTGACCCATTTTCGCAAAGGAAACCTGATCTCGTTCAGAACCTGTCTCCGTCTGATGGGCATGATGGCTTCATCTCTGTCTGTGATCCCGCTGGGTTGTTTAAGATGGAGATTTTCAGCGTTGGATTACCGCGAGGCTCCTGTGCCCTCCCAGGCACCTCGTGCGCAGAGTGCAGATATCCACGGAGTGCGTGATGGCTCTCCACAACTGGAAAAACCACTGCATATTCCGATCAGGGGCTATGCTGGGGAGCGTTTCACTGAGAAAAGTTGTCACTACGGACGCATCTCTAACGGGATGTTATTCTTCCATTCTTGTAGGGTTTTCATGTTTTAGTCAGGATGGACAACACAACGGTGGTGGCTTACATCAACCGCCAAGGGGAACGCGATCGTTGCAGCTGCACAATCTAGCGTGCAAGCTGATTGTCTGGAGCGCTGCTCACTTGAGCTCACTGCATGCAACGCATGTCCCGGGAGTCAGAAATGTGGGGGCAGATCTTCTGTCGAGGGGCAACCCGACGTACGGAGAATGGGTTCTCCACCCGCAGTTGGTGAATCAAATTCGGGAGATGTACGGCCGTAGATCTCTTCGCCTCGGGCGAGGAGAGCCCTTGCCGCTCTTTGCAACGGGACCTGCTGTCACAAGCGGGGGCGTAGATATTTCACCCTCACCCAGAAAAATCAACCTTTGGGTCTGGCCCGTGAAGGGTTCAATTTAAATGCGCTCGGGTTCCACAGGAGGTCATAAGCACTATCCAGAGCTCTTGAGCTCCTTCAACGCGCTCACTGTACGACCTGAAATGGCGTGTGTTTGAGGACTGCTGCACTAGTAAAGGGCTTATCCCCTTCCAGTGCTCGGTGAGGGATATTCTCTGCTTTTTACAAAGCTTACTGGATAATGGAAGAGCGTTCTTTACCATTAAAGTTTACCTGGCTGCTATTTCCGCCTGCCATGTAGGGTTCGAAGTGGTTGCAGCGGGACGGCATCCCCTTATATGCCGTTTTATGAAAGGAGTGAAGCGCGTGAGACCAGCAGTGAATCGGCTGGTCCGTCATGGGATCTGTTTTTCGTTCTGGACGCTTTAACTAGGGCCCCATTCGAACCTCTGGAGGATATTCCTATTAAGCTCCTATCACTGAAGACGGCCTTGCTACTTGCTCTAGTCTCAGCTAAGCGAGTGAGCGAGCTGCATGCTTTGTTGGTGCATCAAGCATGCATGGATTTTAGCCGGGATGATGACAGGGTTACACTGCTACCTAACCTAGCATTCTTTGTGTCCCTTACGGGCGTTACGCCTTTACGTAAACAGGACCTGATCGTTCAGGAGAAGTGATCAGTTATTTGTGTCATGGGCCACTCGCTGTAAGGGCAAGGCTGTTTCATCTCAACGGCTCTCACATTGGATGGTGGAGGTGATCAAACGGACCTATACATCTAGGGGTCTTCGTTCCTAAGAGGGCTTAAGAGCTCATTCTTCAAGAGGAATCGCTACCTCATGGGCTTTGTTCGGAGGGATTTCAGTAAGAGATATTTGTACAGCGGCAAGTTGGTCTTCCCCGCATAAATTTATCAGGTTTTACCGCCTTGACGTCACCGCACCTTCATTGGCTCATGCGGTTCTTAATGTGTGCCCCTTATAAATTTGAAAGGTTCTCTTTCTATCGATTCTGTCGGAAAGCATGCGTTACAGAAGTGGTATATCATTCCCCTAGTGACATACCGAGCGAATGTTTGAAAGAGCACGCTAGGTTACTTGCGTAACCCCGGTTCTCTGAGAACAGAGCGAGGGATCTCACCAGACTTCCCTTCACGCATTACACTCGGGAAGAGCGTGCTTTGAATGCCGATTCGGGGAATCACAGCAGATTATAACGAAGAGGGTGGGCTCGTAATTGCGAGCTGTGATTTGTCCATCCTCAGACGGACGTGGTGTAATTGGTGCTTCCATAGTCTGTCACGCCTGAGGTGTTTTCCATAGTGAGATACCTCGCTCTGTTCTTAGAGAACCGGGGTAAAAAAATTTAACTTAAATTGTGTGGCCAATATCAAATATTTATAAAGGATTTTATTTATTATTTTTAGAAGTATTGTTTATTATTTATTTAAACACACCACACACACACAAATATATATATTTGCGGCGCGACGCGGCCCAATGTAGCGTGGCTGTTCAGACTTACACTGACACAAGGAGTAATGGTCTTTTAATGACAGCAGTAAATAACTGAACAACTATTTGACCTGTACAACCGTTTGTAAATTATAAACTAACATTTATTTTATATCTTTTTTTTATTCACAAACTGTGCAGCTTTTGTCACTGCAATGTATCTTTATGGGCTTCTGGAAGAACATTTCCTGAGCCTCTTGGTATGAAATGTCAGAAATGTCTGGCCCATTTATTGAGACATTTATTAAACATGTCTCTTATAAAAATTTAGATGTGAACATGTCATGGCCAGAAGAAGCTTTACAGAAAATAATTTATCCATTAATTTTACTTCAGCTTAGTGCCTTATTTATCAAGGGTCACCACAGCATAATGAACCGCCACAGAAAAATGACAAACAATGCAATTTGGAAACATTTCAAATGATGTAAGATGAAAATGAGTTAAAATGCACTTCTATAAATCTAATACTTCTGTACTAAAAGGAAATAGGCCCATAAACTACTACTTATAGCAATGAGTGTGTTACAAGAATTTATATTATTAAATATTTATGTAAAAAAAAGTTTTATCTAATAATTCCAGCCAGCTTTTGTAATATTTTGTAATATAAGATTTGTAATATTGTCAAAAACACAGAAGACTTAAATACATGCAGGACCATTCCAATATCAACCTATCTAATATAATGTTTAGACCATCACATGTTAATTTAACATAAAAACGGTGGACCAATTGGAGTGGTTTTGAGACCGACCGCAACTTGACGTAGGAGTGCGGTCCCCCCCCCCACCGAATTGATTGACAGCTGCATATTAACATGTCTCCGTAGTAACGTTTATAATCCTATCAACAAGACAGGACGTGCACAAAGCAATCGTGAATAAAAGGTCTGTTCAGTTCGCTAGGATCATCAATCATCATCAAATGTGATCCAGAGTGAGTTTTACAAGTTTAAAATCTTTTAAAACAGTGCATGTTTGTAATAAATTACAGCGATTTACTTCATCTCCACAGCCGCGTGTCAGAACAATTATAAAAGAAGACGCTTCAATCCTGGTTTGTGGACGTTAAATCAGGTTTATTTTGTACATTAACGTAACAGATATCCATACAGCAGTGGATATTAACCTGTATCCTGTCACATTTGCGTGCAAAGACAGTGCAAAGCTAAATGCGCGCTGTATGTGTGTTTGTCCGCGCTGTGTGTGTTTGTGTCTGTGGTGTGCGTGAACTTTGTAACGACATTGTGTGTGACACGCTGTTGCAGCTCCACCACAAATGCATCAAATAATCATTGAGAAAGTTCTTACTGTAGTATTTCTTCACAAACGTTACGTGAGATCTGCTTCCTTTATGTCTGTCAGTTGTCTGAGGCAGCCGAGGGCGGAGACTGAGGCACGCTGACAGGCACGTTGAAACGGTGGGCGGTGAGGACTAGCCTTAAAGGCCCAGTACACAAAAACAGCAAAAAGCTGTTGAGAACTAGGGTTGGGCCGATAGACGATGTCATCGTCCATCGCTGATGGCTGATAAACTTCATGATGCTGAGCCGGCATCGTGATCCATCGCCCCGCCCCACATGTATATTGATATATAACTTAATATTTGCATGTCATCTTAATACCAATAACGGTCTTTTCATGAGCTGTGTTATATTATACTTATAGCTGCTGTTTGCACGGCTGACAGCATCGTGAGGATTAAATATATCGTGAGGATTATACAGCACCTCTCACACTTAACAAAACCCGTCACACAGACTTTACAGTGAATGGCTTTAGTTATTGTCATAGCGGACTTGAAGCCACTGGAAGTCTTTTCTCCACTCTTGGAAAAGTGTAAATAGTGGATTAACGTTCAGCACATGATCACTAATAGGATGTGCCATTATTTAACTTTAGGGGGTTTCTAAAACTAAATCTGTCAGTGTTATTTTCATTCTCTCATCTTCAGCGTGTCACATTTCCGCGGCTGTCATGTGAAGGTAGAAAGCGTTGACTGAGTGATTGACAGCTGATATTAACCAATCCATTCGCGTTCAGTTCTAGCGGAGTGGGCCAAAAGGGAGAGCACAAAGGCGGGGCAAGCTTTGCGGGCTTTTGTACTTCAGCAAGTTCACATGACAACTGTTTTAATCTGTTCCTGAGCGCTGCTTTTGGTGTCTTTAGGTGCAAAGATGCATTCTGCATAAATGTCTCCTAAATCCGAGCACGCTTGTGAGAATTTTGCAGTGAAAACAGGGCGCACGGTAAAAATGTATGCACTAGCACAAATGTTTTCAAATACATGTTTTAGGTCGCATAAAATATCAGGCGCAAGTGTGACCAAAACGGTCGAGCTCTAGCATCTTTGCTTGTTATTATGTCCTCATAATAATATTAATAAAATAAGGAAGTTATCATTAATCACAATACAAATTACAGTGAACTCCAAACGAACTCTGTCTCGTCTCCGCCACCAGCTGTGGGGAAAAGCCATTATAAGGACACAGATCACTCCGCCTGATCATGCCAGAGTCCCGCAGAAAAAAAGTGATTGACAGGTGGTAATTTGTGTATAACTTTATTTATTTATGGTTTGGTCATGGGTAAGCAAAGTAGTGAAAGGTAGTGAAAACGATAGGCTACAATTATTAAATTCGTTATGAATTAATTGATATTTAACAACAAAGACCCCCACCCCGCCTATGACGACGATACCATCGTCCATCGCCGATGTTCACATTAGACATTGTACGATGCCAAATTTGTCAACATCGCCCAACCCTATTGAGAACTATAAAATACAAACTAGTGAAAGCTCTAATAAATAATCTCATGGGTGTTTTGAGCTGAAACTTTACAGACACATTCTGGGACACAAAAGACTTATATTAAATCTGGAAAAAGGGTAACATAGGTGTCCTTTAAGAATATTGTTGCTGAAACAGTCACACTGAAATCAAAAGAGAAGGGCTGCCATGTGAAAGCAAATGGTCAAACTTCGATTGACTATTAACAAAACAAACCTTTTTTTAGTGGATTAACTTGTATGGATTAATTGTTCACCAAAACAATGTGCGCTAGCAAATGAAACATGGTAAATTTAGATTTTGCACAACTTTCTCAAGACTGTCAAAAAAAATATGTTCCACAGGTTTGCGACTCATGCCCACCTCATGGCCTTTTGGAGGTTGGTTGAGCCAGCAGCTGGCAAGGTTGTGCAGATGAGCAGAGCATGGCTGAAGCCAACACAGATGAGCTCCCTCACATGCTGTGGTGCAACGGTAAATGTATTAATCTGCATTTAAATCTATTGCTATTAGGGCTGCACAATATATCGTTTCAGCATATCAATATCACAATGTGCCCATCCACATTACATTGCAGGATCTGCAATGTACACTACCTATCAAAAGTCTTGTCACCTATCCAAGTTTTAGGACCAACAAATAATAGCTTGACTTCTTGTGATCATTTGGTATCAGAGGTGGCTTATATGAGATTACACTTAT
>LR812527.1:36579100-36841600 GCA_903798195.1 Danio kyathit | reverse complement strand
TCAAGATGAATGAAGGTCTCAGGGGATCGAAACAACGTGAGGGTAAGAAATAATTAATAACAGACTTTTCGATTTTGTATGAACTAACCATTTTAAACATCATTGAAGTCTCCTTCAAGCTCCAAAACATCACAACTTGCGTGAGAACCGATTGTGTATAATGTCACTGAGCGATTTAAAGGTGAAACCAGCACTGAAAGTCAGACAGGAGAAGGTCACTGGAGAATGAGAGATGGAGTTTGCAGGTGTGTGATGTTGGCTGTAATGTATACGTGTAATCAGCACATAAGCATTACTGTCAGCAGTGAGAATGGCGAATGTTCAACTAATAGCTCCATCGTGTTCATCCTTCTTAGTTCATTACAGTCATTTAGGTAGGAATACAGTACAGAGGCCCTGATAGGCTGCCAGAAAATAATAACAACCATGAGGGTTTCTGACACAGGCACTGGAAAATTGTACATCATGATAGCAAGGACAACTCTAGGGACTTTCTCAGTGTTTTGGATTCTTAGAAAATTTCTTTGAATGAGGTCCAAAAACATGCTGCGCTGTTAATGTTCAAACCTTGAGTGGAGTTATTCACCTGAATGGCACATAGTCTGGATTATGTAACTGGAAGGGATTTAACTTTTTATGCCTTATATGCTCACACACACACGCACACGCACACACACACACACACACACACACACACACACACACACACACACACACACACACACACACACACACACACACACACACACACACACACACACACACACACACACACACACACACACACACACACACACACACCATCTGGAACACACACACACAAACACTTACAAACACTTATATTTATATAAGTGCATCATGGTTTTCAGAAAAAATATCTGTATACATTTTTCTTTATGACCAAGAATCATCGTATCAGAATGATTGGTATAATTTTAATTTAAAGGCGATGTTCATAAGACTGTTATGACACCTTTATAACCATGAAATCACTTGTCATGAATATGAAGAAGATTTTATGAATGCTTATGACAACTTTCATTAGCTCAGTTAAGTCATTGTAAATGTAAAGGTGACATTGTTTGAGATGTCTTTATGTTAACTTGACATAAACAATTACATCATAACCTGTCTTTACCTTTGTCACGACAACTCGACATTACCAAGACCACGTAACTTGTCATAAATCTGTCATAAACATGATTGTCATGAGGCTATTATAATCAAATTTCATTTGAAAAATACTGAATTATTAAAATTTCTCAAAAGTGTCAAAGCTCTTTCATATAATTTTATAAAAGCATAATTAATATTAATAATTAACCGATATATATATATATATATATATATATATATATATATATATATATATATATATATATATATATATATATATATATATATATATATATATATATATATATATATATATATATATACAGTTGAAACCAGAAATTTACATACACTCTACAAAAAGAAACATAACCATTTTTAAAAAAATGTCTGATGGTAAATCATACTAAACGTTTACTATTTTAGGTTTGTTAGGATTACCTAAATCATTTACATTTGCTAAATGCCAGAATAATGAGAGAATTATTATTTTTTTTTAATTAATTTCTAGACAGTCAGTTTACATACATTTCCTTGGTATTTTTTTTAGCTTTGCTTTTAAACTGTATAACTTTGGTCAAATGTTTTGGGTATCCTTCCACAAGCTTCTCACAATAGTTTGCAGGAATTTTGGCCCATTCCTCCTGATAGAATGGGTGTAACCGAGTCAGATTTGTTGGCTGTCTTGCTCGCACAAGCTTTTTCAACTCTGCCCACAAATTGTCTATAGGATTGAAATCAGGGCTTTGTGATGGCCACTCCAAAACATTCACTCTATTGTCCTTAAAGCACATTTTAACTAATTTTGCAGTATGCTTAGGGTCATGGTCTGTTTGGAAGACCCATTTGTGGCCAAGTTTTAATTTCCTGGCTGATGTCTTGAGATGTTGCTTAAGTATTTCTACATAATGTTCTTTCTTCATGATGCCATCTATGCTGTGAAGTGGACCAGTCCCTCCTGCAGCAAAACAGCCCCACAACATGATGCTGCCGGCCCCCATACTTCAAAGTTATGATGGTGTTCCTAAGCTTGTAAGCTTTCCCCTTTGTCCTCCAAATGTATTTAGTTAGTTCCATCAGACCACAGGACATGTCTCCAGAAATTTGTCTTTTTCTCAGTGTAATTTAGCTAATTGTAATCTGGCTTTGTTTGTTGATTCTGGCTTGTTGATTGTCCCATGTTGTCACACAAGGAAGCAGTGTGTTTGAGGTTTTTCTTAAATACTATTCTACAGTTGTGCCTCCAATTAACTTAAATGTTGTCAATTAGCCAATCAGAAACTTCCAAAACCTTGACACCATCATCTGAGCTTTTTCAGAGCCATAATAATCTTATTGTATGTAAACTTGACTTTCAAGAAAAGTTAAACAATTTCTCAAAAATATCTCTCATTATTCTGCTATTAAGCATAACAGAAACAAATTTGATAATCCTAACTTGCCTAAAAGAGAAAAAGTTTAGTCACATTAACATCTGACTTTTTTAAATGGTTATGTGCCTTTTTATACAGTGTATGTAAACTTCTGGTTTCAACTGTACCAATAATAATCATTTATAATGAACTAAATCGGCGACATGGTGGCTCAGTGGTTAGAATTGCCACCTCACAGCAAGAAAGTCGCTGGTTCGAGTCCCCGCTGGGTCAGTCTTTCAGTGTTCGCATGGGTTTCCTCCGGGTGCTCCGGTTTCCCCAGTCCAAAGACATGTGGTTATAGGAGAATTGGGTAAACTAAATTGTCTGTAGTGTATGTGTGTGAATGAGTGTGTATGGATGTTTCCCACTACTGGGTTGCAGCTGGAAGGGCATCCACTGCATAAAACATATGCTGGATGAGTTGGCGTTCTTTCCACTGTGGAGACCCCTGATTAATAAATAGAGTAAGCTGAAGAAAAAATGAATGAATGAATGAATGAATAAATAATCTAAACCACAGTGGTTTAAATTGAACGTTTCATTAAATTGCCATTTATTTTCAATACTGTAAATATTTTTGTGTCATGAATACTTTTCATTTCATATTCTTTAAGTTTCCTCCAACAGAAGGTCAGATAGTAGTCAATTTCAAATTAAAAAGATGATCTGTTGTTAGAGATAAAAAAAAATAATAAAATCAATAAATAAATAAGAATATTAATTATTGTACTAATTACTCTATAATTTAAGAGCTACCATCTTAGCCTTCAAATAAAGTGGTAATAAATGTTTTCTGATGGACCATGGAAATTCAGCTCTACTGTCACATGAAAACAAATAACATTTTAAAATATATTAATATATATAAAAAAATTCATTTGCATTAAATTCATAATTTTAATGTATTAAAACATTTTAAAAACTCACAGACCCCAATCTTTAAACAGCAGAATTTCTTTTAAATTCGAGATTTTTTTCACTGACAGTTTCTTCTTTATTGCAGCTGATCCTCGTGTAAGTGAGAGAACCAGTAAGTGCTCCAGTCAAAAATTACAATATTAAAAATAGCAATAAACAACATCTCAGCATGCCTATACAAAATGCATCTGTTTCTTATCTAATATCTTGACTCTCACAGGTAAGAATGCCATCTGGTCATCATTTCCATTCAAAGCAGACTCATACACCGAGTGCAATGGCCGGCAGTTCATTAAGCGGACCTGGTACCGCAAGTTTGTGGGAATCCAGCTGTGCAACTCTCTCAGATACAAGATCTACCTGAGCGACTCTCTAAATGGTCAGAATCAAGAGTTTGTACACTCGACACATATACACTGAAGATCAGATCACCTGCAGATCATGTAAAAGAGCAGTATTACTACACTCAACAAACCTTCAGAATTCATAGTTGTAATTTTCTTTTTGTTACAAATTATTAATATTACAGATTATTGATCAGCTTTCTTTTTTCAAATATCCCATTTACAGTTTTATACGGTGCCATGCGGAGTAAAAAAAAAAAACTCATCTAAAATTGTCTTCTAAAATTAGGGGTGGGAATCACAGGTTAACTCACGATTCGATATTATTACGATATTTTACTCCATCCACGATATATCATGATATTTGTAAATGAATGAGAAAAAAATGCATCAAAAAGTTGTAAGATGCATTTCTTTTATTAACATGTGCGAGTGATCTAGCAAAGTGAAAGCGGGGTCTATGAAGGAGAAACTAGCGGAAGCTTCCTGGAGAGTTGGGACGTCGGAAACACACAAATACCTTGGTTTAGCTTGGAAAGAAGAAAGTATTCATATGCTCAAGATTTTCACTATAGCAATGGCTCATCTGTCAGTAGTTTAAATGACGCCACATGTATTGTTGATCCATCATTACTGGGTGTACTGCAGCCAAAGTGGTAAACTGCTGCAGCCAGTGCAAGTCTGATTAATTAATTCAGATCTTTTGTACAATTAGATAAATATCGATACTTGGCGCCAGAGTATCGATAATGTATCGCTGCCGGAAATGTCACAATAAATCCGCAATTGTTATGTAATGTGTATTTATGTAGCGCATTTATCGAGTAGGGCCATACACCCAAAGTGTTTTACAATCATCATGAGGGGCTGGGGGGGGGTCTCTATAATAATAATGCGACGACAGCCACAGGACAAAGTAGTCACCACACACCAGCTAAAGGTGGAGTGGAGAGACAGTGATAGAGCCAATTCGGTGGATGGGAGGCCATGATCGGTAAGGGCCGATGGAGGTAATTTGGCCAAGACACCAGGGTAACACCCCTACTCTTTACGAGAAGTGCCATGGGATTTTTAATGACCACAGAGAGTCAAGACCTCAGTTTAACATCTCATCCGAAAGACGGTGCTCACTGACAGTATAGTGTCCCTTTCACTATATTGGGGCATTAGACCACAGGTTGAGCGCCCCCTGGTGGCCTCACTAACACCACTTCAACACAACCTAGTTTTCCCATGTCTCCCATCCAGGTACTGACCAGGCTCAGCCCTGCTTAACTTCAGCGAGTATCTGGTCTTGGGCCACAGGGTGATATGGCTGTGCATATAGCAATATAGCATATAGCAATAGCTTATAGCATATCAATATTTTGTCCCACCCCTATCTAAGATGAGCATTTTTTCATAGCTTCCTATGTTTATGTTCAGTTATTTCAGTTTAATGTCCATGAAAAGATGAGAAAACTGCTCATTTTAGACAAACAAAAATTCAGATGGTACTCTTCACATATGTAAGCTTAAAGAATGCTGTTTTACTCCTGTTAAAGGTATAGTTTGCACACAGATTTCCTCATTTACTCACACTTGAGAGGTTCTAAAGTTTTATGAATTTCTTTCTTCTGTTGAACACAAAACAAAATATTCTGAACAATGTTGGGAAAAAGCAGCCATTGACCTTTTTATAGGAACAAAAAAATACTTATTAAAAAATATATTATTTTGCTGCTTTTTCAAAGTATTTATTTAAAATGTGTTGAAACAACATAATTCTTGAGTTTTTTGGGGGATAACCTAATTGTTTTATGTTCAATCTACTTAATTTTGTTGAAACAGTTACATTACATACATTAATTTGTGTTGGGAAAACATGAAGGAAATGTATGGAACCCAGTGTTTTTTAGAGTGTTGGAGGTGTTTTGGTTTCCTCCACAGTGCAAAGACATGTGGTACAGGTGAATTGGGTAAACAAAATTGGCCGTAGTGTATGAGTATTGATGTTTTTCCAGTACTGGGTTGTAGCTAGAAGGGCATCCGCTGTGTAAAACATATGCTGGATAAGTTGGCGGTTCATTCTGTGTCGACCCCTGATGAATAAAGGGACTAAGCCAAAGGAAAATGAATGCATGAATGAACGAATGAGTGTGTTTTTTTTATCCCCAACTTTCCTCAGAGTATATTCTTTTGTGTTCAATATATTCATTTTGTGTGAAACTATCCCTTTAAGAGAACTCAAGAGAGGACTAAGCAGTGACTAAGTTGTTCTCTTACTGTGATTTCCACTGTATTTCTGTCAAAGAGTCACTTAGTTCTCAGATCCTTCTTTCTCCAGGAAAGTTCTACAGCATTGGAGACCAGACCGGCTTTGGAGAAGACCACTGCCAGTTTGTTGACTCGTTCCTGGATGGGAGAACCGGAGGTCCTCTTTCTCCAGACCAGTTACCGCTCAAAAAAGGTTTTTAAGGAAAAATTGTTTTCAAAAAGAAACAAAAACATGGTAATCTCACACTTGTTCAAGTGATATGATTATTCCTCCTCTGTTATCAAGGCTTTTACCGGGCCATGCGTCAAGAACCTGTCCAGTTTGGGGAGATGGGAGGAAACTCCATGATCAACTACGTGGCCTGGTACGAGTGCGGGATACCCATTCCTGGAAAATGGTAGAGTCACAAGACCCGATGAAATGAGAAACTTCGGTTAGCATGGGAGATGCGGCTGTGTGATGTGATGATTGTGTATAGAGAATGATTTCTTTGAAGAATGTATCTATATTTTTGGTTACAGGGCACATATTTATACGCTGAAGCAGCGCAGCAAATGTAGAGAGAGCTGAATGAATGGTAGCATTAGAAAAGTGTTGAGAATATAGGGAAGCGGGCTCCCTAACGGCTAAATGAATGTGTTTATTATTTATCGAAATATTGAATATGTCACTAAAACGAAAGGCATTAGTTGGATATTTAAGTGTTATATTCTCTGCAGTAAATGTTACATCAACATAGAGGAATGTTTTGGGTTCAAAGCAGGATTTGTGTACAGCATCTATTACACTGTCATTTGGGGCTTCATGATATTGGATAAATCTGATATTGCGATATTTTATTGTGATGTGAATACAGTTTCAGAAGATGGTTTGAATAGCTCTATTTGATGCTTTTCTGGGGAGTCTAACAGTATTAATGTAGAGAAATTCAGTAATCCCAATGCAAAAAAAAAAAAAAATGCTTTTCTTACTTTGTTTTGTCTTGTCTCTAGTCCAGGATCAAAAGACAATCCGCACACTGCCACTTTAGCTCTCAAACATTAAACATTTAATTGACATAAACATTTTTTGAGAGCTAAAATGACAGTGTGCGGATTTTCTTTTGATCTTTTGCTACTGTTTGTTTTTTTGATCGAGCACCTGCTTTTGAGGATTCTAGATGTGCACACATTTGTTTCTTGGTTGTTTCTAGTCCAAACATCAAAAAATTCTTAGACCAAGTAAAAATATTGTTTCGTTTTCACCATCAGAAGAAATAAGGGAAAATTAGGAGCTTTTTTTCTGTTTTGCTTGTTTTAAGGAAATAATCTGCCAGTGGGGTAAGTGAAATAATCATGTTGAAATGAAGATATTTGGACTAGAAAAAGACAACATTTCTAAGTAAGAAATTAATTTTTTTTTTTTTTGTTGCATAAATCATTCTATATAAATACAGTGATTAAATACAATTTTGTGGCTCCTGGTCAACTATAATTCAGACTGGACATTGCATATCTTTGCGATGTGACTATTGTGGATGCGCACATTATGATATCGATGCTGAAACAATATACAGGGTGATTCAAAATGAATACCACAACTTTAAACATCAAGATCTCTTCAAAGAAGAAAAGGAGAGCTACGCTCTTTCTGTCATCGATTTAAGGAAACTCTCAAGTTTTGAAAAGCTTTAAGTACTCCACATTGAATAATCACCCAAGGTTCCATCATGTTTCTTAGATTAAATACAGATTTTCAAAGTTGTATATTCTTTTTGAATCACCCTGTATTGTGCAGCCCTACTATCATTTCAAAATAATTCTTACTTAACTTTTTTCACAAACAAGCACAGAATTTTAAAGTTTTATATATCTAAAAGTTTTTTTAAGCTGAAACATGTTGGTAACATTTCTTATAAATGTGTGTATTTTATTCCTAAAGTGTATTTTAGAGGGATTTTGGGAGGGATTTAAGCATTGTAAACAGTGGTGTAGTCGGGGCTATACGCACGTATACTCAGTATGCCTACTTTTTTCCACGAGCTGCTTGGGTATTACCACTTCTGATGACCAATAATTGCATATACCCTCGGTATACTCACTTGTTTAGCTGATTAGACTTCCCTAATGTACATGTATATGTTCACGTCCCCTTTAACTATATACCAAATGTTTGTTTTTTTTAACTCGCATCTTAATATGTTGCAATTGGAGCCCTTTTGTATAACTTGCTCAATTCCCACCCCTGACAACCGCAGCAGCTGTGAGAAAATTTCGACAAGTCAACTGAGTGATGTCTCACTGAAACATTCAGGTAAAATTATAAAACAGCATGGGAGTCGCTTTAGCCCCTCTATATTTCTATTCAGCCCCCCTGAAAGTTTTTCTTTTTTTCTTCTGTTGAACACAAAGAAGATATTTTGAAGAAAGCAGGAAACCTGTAACCATTGACTTCCAAAGTATATGTATGTATATATATATATATATATAAACATTGACTTCCGTCGTTTCTTTGCCTACTTTCATTTAAAATTTGGGTTGGGTGGGTAATAGTACACCACCTTTTCTTTTAGGACTACACCACTGATTGTAAATAATATACTGTTGAAGTCAGAATTATTAGCCCAATGTTTATTTTTTTCCCCAATTTCTGTTTAAAGGAGAGAAGATTTTTTTCAACACATTTCTAAACATAATAGTTTTAATAACTCATTTCTAATAACTGATTTATTTTATCTTTGCTATGATGACAGTAAATAATATTTGACTACATATTTTTCAAGGCACTTCTATACAGCTTAAAGTGACATTTAAAGGCTTAACTAGGTTAATTAGGTTAACTAGGCAGGTTAGGGTAATTAGGCAAGTTATTGTATAATGATGGTTTGTTCTGTAGACTATCGAAAAAAAAAAATAGCTTAAAAGGGCTAATAATATTGACCTTAAATGGTGTTTAAAACATTAAAAACTGCTTTTGTTCTAGCCGAAATAAAACAGAAAAGACTTTCTCTTGAAGAAAAAATATTATCAGACATACTGTGAAAATTTCCTTGCTGTTAAACATCATTTGGAAAATATACTGTATATGTATATATATGTATATGTATATGTATATATATATATATATATATATATATATATATATATATATATATATATATATATATATATATATATATATATATGTATATGTATATATATATATATATGTATATGTATATATATATATATGTATATATATATGTATATATATATATGTATATATATATATATGTATATATATATATGTATATATATATATGTATATATATATATATATATATATATATATATATATATATATATATATATATATATATATATATATATATATATATATATATATATATATAAAGATAAACAATTTAAAGGGGGGCTAATAATTCTGACTTTAACTGTATGTAGTGATGGGAGAGTAAAGGTGGATTCCACACGCTTAACAGCCCTCGTTTGCACTTTCCCAGTGTTGTGCAAATGTGATAAGGTTTAATGGATTTATTTGGTAATGGCAGGAGTTGAAAATTGGCTATATCTGTAGAGTACCACAGTTACACCAGTCTTGCG
The DNA here is from genome assembly GCA_903798195.1 of Danio kyathit. Classification (NCBI taxonomy): domain Eukaryota; kingdom Metazoa; phylum Chordata; class Actinopteri; order Cypriniformes; family Danionidae; genus Danio; species Danio kyathit. The sequence goes on along the minus strand of LR812527.1, from coordinate 36,831,972 downwards.
TCTAATTAAGACTTTTGGCTTTGCTTTTAAATTAGTGTATTGTAGCTTTTATATGGGTGCAATGTTTTATAGCTTGACTTTTGTACTATTATCACTGTTGTTAGATGCTATTATAACATATTGCCTTCACTGAACCCGAAACATTACCTGAACAGCTCAAGCACAACATTTAAGAGAGGAATCCAAAGACCAGGTCAAAGAATATTCAAGTAATTGTTGGAGTTATATATTATGTATGAATGTCATAAATACAGCATTGCTTTAACTAGGAAATCTATTGTTTTGTACAGAAGTTCAGAGACTCACGATTTCCAAAGAAGCTTTTAAATGCCAGATTTTATTCAGTATGTTGAAATGATTTTAATAAGATTTGTAGAGAATCTGCTTTACTAATAAAAGCACAACCAGTTTCTGATCTCTTATTTTGTTCATTACTAGTGTAACAGCAGTGGTGTAAAGTAACAAATTACAAATACTCAATCTACTGTAATTCAATAGTTTTTCTCAGAAATTGTAGTTTACTAAGTAGTTTTAAACTTTTACTCCCCTACTTTCCCTCAACCTGCAGTCACTACTTTATTCTTTCTTGTCTATGGGGATGAGAAAAATCAGTCCTGTGATTCCTGTTCAATCAAAACGCACATAAAAGGTAAATCGCATCATAATGAACTACCTCAGGACATGGTCCATTTATAATTGCAGCCAACTGTTTGAAAGCATATAAAGAAGATGTCCAAAATCCTTACACACAATGACCCAGAGGCTGTTTAGATGCATGTCACTGAGGAAAAGATGATGCATGTTTACTGTATGATGACCAAAATGGCCTCAAACCCAGCAGGCACAAGATGTCAACATGACGTCAAGATTGACGTTATACCCAGACGTTGCATTATGTTTGGTAATGAAAATTGATGTCAGAACCCAACGTCCAACCTAAAAATGATGCTACAGCTTGACGTTGTGTGGATGATACCACTATGATGCCTATCAGATGTTGGATTTTGGTTGCCATACCTGACGTATAAATGTCAGTATTTGACAAATATGATGCTGGTTTAAGAGATTGGCTCAACGTTAAATTTTGGTCACTTTCTAACACAACGTAATTTGACGTTGGAATTGCACATCAAAAAAACGTTGTCCTTAGACGCTGGCTAGACATTGAATTTGCGTCACCGGTCGTCACGACCTAAAGATAACCTAATATTAACATTTTATGACGTTGTGTACCTGCTGGGCAATAACTAAATGCACTACAGAATGTTACGTTTACACATCCACAAATTATATGTAAACGCATCAACTTTTTACAGCGTAATACTCACTACTCTTGAGTACTTTTGAAAGGGCTACTTTTTACTCATACTTTGAGTAATGTTTACAACAGATACTTTTTCTCTACTTGCACTACATTTTTAGGCAAGTAATAGTACTTTAACTTAAGTATGATTTTTCAGTACTCTTTCCACCACTGGGTAACGGTTATATTCGCAATCAACTCATCACAAACAAATACACTAAACTTTGGAAGAAGATCAAATCCTTCCAGCAAAACTTTCTTAAGAACTTTTTTTAATCCTCTTTAAACTGTTGACTGCTAGACATGCATTCCATGAACAAATGAATAAAGCGCTCCTCAGTTCAGTCTTAAAGTCTTTATTCACCTCCTGAAAACAATGTTACAGTTTATACAGAAACGACAGGCTTGACTTTACAGGGCCAGTCAGGGGTTAGTAAAAACCAGGACATTTGAAGAAAACAATAGTAAAGAAAATGAGTAAAGAAAACTAACAAATATCACTTTGATTATGATCATTTTCTAGTGTTTAAACAGACGCGTGGTTTATGACAAAACACAAATGAAGAGACCGGTGATAAAATTAAATTCTCTCTTACACACACACACGCACTCTGACACCGTTTGGTCTCCCATGTGTGCAAACACGCACATCTCACAAGCTCATTCATACACACACACACACACACACACACACACACACACGCACACGCACACGCACACGCACACGCACACACACGAAGCACAAACGAACACAAACACAATATTAGGATGTCAAACACAGATTTGAGGGGGGTTGATGTGTTGGAGACAGAGGGAAGTTATAGTGAGGTGCTGTGGGGATGTTAAAGGGCTTTTACCGATAGCCAGGACCTGGTTGGGTGTAGCCCTGGCCATAAGGCGGGCGGTTTCGGGCGTAGGGATTGGCACCCCCGGGCGGAGGGGTAGCACCGGGTGGTGGGGTGTATCCGGGACGGGGCTGGTAACCGGCTGTGGCCTGCGAGGTTGGAGGCAGGCTGTAGTTTGCGGGCTGCTGAGAGGCCTGGGAAGTGTAGTTTTGAGGCGGGAATGCTCCGGGTGGATACTGAGCAGGTGCTTGGGGAGCAGGAGGCTGTGATTGGCCAGAAAAGCCAGGGGCGGAGCCAGGGGCGCCTGCAGCCTGAGAAGTAGGGGTGGGGTAATTTTGGAACTGCTGTTGAGGCGGCAGAGCCTGAGCAACACCAGATTGAGGAGTATAACCAGCTGGAAAACAGAGATGAAATGCATTTAGATCAATTAATGATATCAATTGTGTTTGTAATATATGAACAGAAGAAAGCTATACATTTTCTATCAAATATTTGTTTTTCAAATATTAAAATATTCCCCAATAGGGATTTTCAGAGAGCTGAAGCCCACTAGAGGCTCTAAAATATTTATAGGTGGTCCTCAAGATGATTTCAAATGATTAAAGGAGCAGCATGTAAGTTTGACACCCAGTGGTTGAACTAGGTATTGCACTTCTGAATCAAAACACGCAAGCACAGGTTGCCAGATTGACCTGAGCGTGCCTGACTATTGAGCCTAAAAGCTGATTGAAACGATGTTCTAAATAAAAGCAACGGCAAACGATAGAAGGAATATTTCCATATTAAAAAGAGTTTGTCCTAACCAACACCTCGAATTGATATATTAAAAACTGCTTCCATTTCTTGCAGCTGAACAACTTGATGACATGATCACCTCAGATACACCTCTTGTGCTTTATTCAGTGTTAAAGGCTAATAATTCGAGTTTGACCACCATTTTACATGACATTTAATGCCATACTACTGAAAGCAGCAGCAGATAGTTCAGCTCAGATCTTGAAAATAAAAATAAATTGTTTGAAATTGAACTTTAGATCTAACTCAAAACCAACACATATTACTGATTCAGCATATACGTTTAATAATGTTAAAAAGGTTTAATATGTATTAATTAGATTGTAAACCTTATCATTTCGTGAGTGAGTGCATATTCTATAAGGCTGTCGTGTTGAGTCTGGTGCAAACAGCCAAATTGCTTATCACTGCAAATCTCGTCATGTAGCGTGTTGTTAGGACACGGCGTTACAATGTAACTCTCTCACCTAATGTTTACATTTGTAATATTTGTATTATTTGCTAATTCACGAGTTCACACTTTGATAATGCTTTACTATTTTAGCAGGTTTGGCATGCTGTCCCGGGAGAGAACCCTGAGCTCGGAGATAGATGAGCCCAAGGCTCCCGCCTGGTCAATCAGCATTAGGAGGGATACGAGATCAGGTAGTTCTCGATAACTTCCCAAGAATAGACCGCCAACTGCGCCAGTTTGTACGTAGTAGGTGCTTGTGACTTTAACTTTTGTTGCATGTTTTTTTGACCGTTGGGTGGAAACGAGGGGGAAAACCCCTATGTGAACCTACACTGGTCTCACGGTTCGGTTCAGTTACGATTATTATGCCATCGATTCGGTTCAATTTGATATCTCGGTGCATCGACGATACTTTCCATACATAATTAGATTATTTTTCTTTACAACACAGGAAAAAAACGGTATTAAAATCTATAAATATGTTTATAGAAATATGTTTATCCCGCTTGCTTTTTGAGCTCTGGCAAGTTCCTACATCCCTATGATTGGTCATTGTCTTTACCCGCTCAACAGAAAGGGCTGCGATTGGCTTTAGAAACGAACGCGCTGTTCACCCATGAGTCACGCTAGAAAAACGGCCGCGGGTCAGTCTATATGCGCATAATAGGCGGTTATCAGGTAATCTGTAATAGAATAAATACAATACAATAAACTTGCACCACAGGCACGCTTGGGTCTGGATCCACAAGTATCGCTTTAGCAGCCGAGAGGAGAGTAGTTTTAAGTAGTAGGAGTGTTTTATTTACTCACCCTCGCCTCCTTTGCCATAGTATTCTACCACGACATCGCGCATAGGGGATAAATGACATCAGTGCGTAATAACCAGTTATGATCTATTACTGAACCGATATCGAATTGTCCCCATCTGCATCGCGGTGCACCGAAGAAACGATTAATTTTGACACCCACAGGGAAAACCCACGCGAACACGAGGTGAACATGCAAACTCCGCACAGAGAGTGTCGACTGGCTCAACTAGTGTTTGAATCAACGACCCCCTTGCTGTGGGGCAACAGCGCTAGCCACAGAGACCGTGTCGCCCGAACTTAGAATTGAAGATTTTTTTTTCACAAAGATGAAGAATGAAGTTTAGGCTGGATATTTATATTAAATTTGGAATGATCCGATTGGCTAGTTAGTGATCAGCTGTAGTCAATCCTATCATGTGCTCCTCCCGAAATTAGTTTGTGAAACTTCACTTAACCAGCTCCTGCAGAACTCTGAATCTGCGTCTCAATTCGGAGTCTACTACTGTCCATTGGAGGTTGCATTTCGGTCATGAGCGCATGCTTTAAGAGCCTTTCTTTTTTTTTTTTTTTTAATTAATTTTTTAGGGGTTTTTCACCTTTATTTGGAAAGGACAGTAGAGATTGCAGACAGGAAAGTATTGGGAGCAGAGAGAGGGGAAGGGTCTGCAAAAGACCTCGAGCCAGGAATCGAACTCGGGTCGCCGTGAGTACCATGGTGCTATATGTCGGCGCACTTAACCACTAGGCTATTGGCGTTGACTTTCAGAGCCTTTCTGCATGAATGAATTGAACACACGGTTTTCCAATAAGGCAACCCAGGGTGCTGAAATATAATTGGCTAAAGTGGCATTGGGAGGGTCAAAAGAACCAAAACAAAGACAGCATTCTGGCACGTAACTCACATTTTCAAAGCAGAATATCTGACTTCAGCATTGTTTTTCAGATAAACAAGAATGTTCACTTAGCATGTTTCTTAAATATCTGCAAACATATTAAAGTATTTTAATGTTTTAAAAGAGTCAACAACTTACATACAGCACCTTAAAGTATTGAGATGTTGGGTAAATTAGCTACAAACCATTTATATTTTAGCCAAGTTTTCTATTATTAGATTTTTTCTTTTCTTTCAGTAAATAGTAACATTTTTGTTGCCAATAGACTTGCATTTATTTATAATGTTTTAAATATTTTCAATTAAGTGAGTATATCAAATTAAATCACTAAAATGCTCAGCTGTAGCATCTGAAGGCATCAATAACAAGTATTTTGAAGAATTACCAGGGTACTGCATGCCATACTGCTGCTGTGGTCCAGCTGGTGGAGGATATCCACCTGGAGCCTGATACTGCTGATACATCTGACCTGCTCAAACACACAAAACATCACAGTTAGCTTCATGTTTTTAACAGAGGGGATTCCCATAAAAATCCAGAACATCAGCAAACAGCTTGCAGATCCTAGTGAGGATATCCCACTGCTACTTGGTTTCATCATCAAACGTTTGAGAAATATCTGGGACACCAGAGGGCCATAAATATTAGGAACCGATCTCTCTCACTTTGTGTCGGAATATATTTTAATGTGGGACATCTGGCACGTTACTCAGGAATATCAACAAACAATGAGCCAATACAGAAAAGCTGATTAGAAACATGCAAACAGGAAAGCCACATGAAACAGAGCAGTAGATGGATGATCCAAACGCTGGCAGTCGGTGACAGACTGACCATCTGTGCAGCGCTCAGCTTCTGACTCGAGGTGAGGACAGACGTAATATACATGCTTTACTTGCACTCCAAATTAAATAGTATTAAAAAAAAGAAATAATATTTTTAAAGCCCCTAAACAGCATGAGAATCTGTTCACAATGTGCAAGACCTCCACGTAGCTGCTGTTATCTCTAACCATTTGTGTCATGTCACGATTACCAGCTGCAAGGTAATCCAGGGTAAATTTTCTGACTGTTAGTATTTACATTTAAAAACGTTCAATATCATTAAATAAATTGATTAATTGACTATTGCGATTTCAAAAACTGTAGATAAATTCTGTAAGAGCTGGAACACATCAAGCTGTACCCCAAACTAGCACTATGAAACCCAACAGTGTTGTCGCCTTAAGTTGAATCGTGTCTGGACCAAAAAGCTGCACGTGAACACACCAAACAGACGAAACCTATGAAAGAGAATGTGTCTTTTCGCTCGACAGGGGGCAGTTGTCTGATAATCGAATAATGCATATCGTTTGCAAATATTTAAAAAAAAATGTAGAAAATTACAGCCAGCCTCTTTGTGACCATTCTTGGCTTGAATTGTTTACTTAAGTCACTTCACTATGTCACACTCATGCTCTGATTCATTGCCGAATAACCAATTCAGCTTACGGCCAACACAAATTCTACATGCTGAGTCAGGATAAGAAGCTCTGATGTTTCTTCGACGAGAGGTGATGTGTGGAAAACACTAAACCAACTAGCCCGACAGACGAAGCCCAAAGGCCAACCATTGCCTTGGTGTGTACCCGTCCTAACTTTGCGATTGGCTAATCAAAAAAAGGTGGCGATTTAAATGCATGTTTATATAGACCGTTAATAAATAAATATTTATATACACTCACTAACCACTTTATTAGGTACAGGTTTATTAGGTAGAATGGGGAAGAAAGGTGATTTAAGTGACTTTGAATGTGGCATGGTTTCTGGTGCCAGACGGGCTGGTCCGAGTATTTCAGAAACTGCGTCTACTGGGATTTTCACGCACAACCATCTCTAGGGTTTACAGAGAATGGTCCCAAAAAGAGAAAATACCCAGCGAGCAGCAGTTCTGTGGGCGCAAATACCTTGGTCATGCCAGAGGAGAATGGCCAGACCGGTTCCAGCTGATAGAAAGGCAACAGTAACTCAAATAACCACTTGTTACAACTGAGGTATGCAGAAGAGCATCTCTGAACGCACAACACATCCAACCTTGAGGCGGATGGGCTACAACAGCAGAAAACCACACCGGGTGCCACACCTGTCAGCTAAGAACAGGAATCTGAGGCTACAATTCGCACAGGCTCACCAAAATTGGACAATAGAAAAACATTGGAAAAACATTTTAAAAACATTGGAAAAACAATTGGAAAAACATTGCCTGGTCAGATGAGTCTCGATTTCTGCTGCGACATTCGCATGGTAGGGTCAAAATTTGGCATCAACAACATGAAAGCATGGATCCATCCTGACTTATATCAACGGTTCAGGCTTGTGGTGGTGGTGTAATGGTGTGGGGGATATTTTCTTGGCACACTTTGGGCCCATTAGTACCAAATGAGCATCGTGTCAATGCCACAGCCTACTTGAGTATTGTTGCTGACCATGTCCATCCCTTTATGACCACAGTTTACCCATCTTCTAATGGCTACTTCCAGCAGGATAATGCGCCATGTCATAAAGCACGAATCATCTCAGACTGGTTTCTTGAACATGACAATGTGTTCACTGTACTCAAATGGCCTCCAGTCACCAGATCTCAGTCCAATAGAGCACATTTGGGACGTGGTGGAACGGGAGATTCGCATTATTGATGTGCAGCGAACAAATCTGCAGTGTGATGCTATCATGTCAATATGGACCAAAATATTTCCAGTACCTTGTTTACTAAGGCAGTTCTGAAGGCAAAAGGGGTCATAAAAATTAAATAGCTAATTTTCATCAAATCACAAAAATTCATAAAGCAATTTTGTGAAAAACAAGCTAACCATGGATCCATGTGAGGTAGCTTTCCAAGTGCAGGTAAAACAAAGAATACCTTGAACAAGAAAATCGAATGTACCTATAAAAAACACACACAAAAAAACATGGTACCAACAAATCCAAAATGCAGGGATCCATGTTTATGTTGTTTTTTATAAAATTGTATAAAGCAGCTAATTTTATTTGTTTTTTGTTAATTTTTAGAAAACAAACAAACATATATGTGGACTTGTGGTCCGAATTTACATAAAACACTTTTTCCTGAGTGTTTTTTAATGCATATATAACATAGACATTCTTTTTTAACTTGCTTTGACTATCAGAGAGTAAAACAAGATTTTTTCCCATTTTGGACAGTTAAAAATAGGGTTTGGGACAATTCATATGCTGCAAAACAGTTGCAGGATGACACTGTATGTCTGTAACAAAATATAAAACATTCAAAGTATTTTAAATAGCCACTTAACAGCTAAAATGTGTTGTCCACGTATGTGGACACTCAAGCCCTAGGGGGTTAAGTGTGCATTTCTTATTCATTTAATTTTCAGTTAATTTTAACGAAACCGTGACCACACTGATAACTATGATCATTTTGGTCAATTTAATCGTTGCATCTCTACTAGCCACCACAATTCACTTGCACAAAGCACACAAACAGATTATCCAAAGTTCATAAATGTTTGTGTGTGTCGCACCAGGAAACTAATCAGAAAAGGCTGTTTTGTGTGTTAGTGCAGTGGATGATGGGAACAATAAAGCAGAGAAAAGCATCACAGATTCATAACTTCATGCATCCATGGCAACCATCCGCACAATCTGCCAAATCCAGAAGAGCTCTGCACAGTTTCTCATGTGGAAGAACATCTTTGGGCAGGGGAAGCGGACGGGTGGAGAATAACATAACGCTCTTTGAATTCTGGTGTGTTTTTCTTCCTCTGGACACCTTCCCAAGAGCCTCAGTCTGAGGACAACATCTGTATGCTGCTTTTTATGGTGCAAACAAATAAGTTTTGTGTGCGTCTGTGTATGAGTGTGAGAGAACATGTGTAAGTACAGGTGTGTGACCTTGTTGCCAAAGCAGCATGATCTGCCAAATGGAGACCAGTCCGGCATTTCTCAAGCACACCGGACTGATGGGGATGTTTTTTGGACAGGCAGTGTAGGAGATAATCCAATGGCCAAGCGGAGAACAACATCTTGATCTGAATCCACTACAAAGACTTCTGCGCCATATGATTCCTAGTTCATCTTTCTTTCGTTGGACGCTTTCCCATGAGCATCAGAAGAGGAACATCTGCTATAGGCATGTGCTAAACTACATTCTCAAAATCGCCTGGCCGGTCTTCAAGCAATAGTTTTTGTACAAAAATGTACATTTCTTGATTATTTACTTAAACTCGGGACAACCAGGATGCAAATGACTTTCTATCTCAAGCTAAAAAAAGAAATTGTGGAGGAAAACAATTTTTTCTCCATCTAATGAAAGTGAATTAATTCTACTGTGTCCAGCTCTTCCTATTGAGCATACAGTTGAAGTCAGAATTATTAGCCCCTTTGATTTTTTTTTTTTTTTAATATTTCCCAAATGATGTTTAACAGAGCAAGGAAATTTTCACAGTATGTCTGATAATATTTTTTCTTCTGGAGAAAGTTTTAAAAAAAAGCAGTTTTTAATTTTAAAAATCCATTTTAAGGTCAAAATTATTAGCCCCTATAAGCTATATTTTTTTTCGATAGTCTACAGAACAAACCATCATTATACAATAACTTACCAATTACCCTAACCTGCCTAGTTAACATAATTAAGCCTTTAAGCTGAATAGAAGTGTCTTGAAAAATATGTAGTAAAATATTATTTACGGTCATCATGGCAAAGATAAAATAAATCAGTTATTAGAAATGAGTTATTAAAACTATTATGTTTAGAAGTGTGTTGAAAAAAATCTGCTCTCCATTAAACAGAAATTGGGAACAATTATTGGAGGCAATAATTCTGACTTCAACTGCATGTAACACGAAAGTTGTAAACTAAACTTAAAAGATAGACCACGACAAGCAATTGTAGTTAAAAAGTAAATTTTTCATCCTTGAAAAGGACTGATCGTTTTGCTAGAGGAGTCCCTTATTCATTTGTCATGTTGATGTAAATTAGATTTTAAGCTTTTCAAATATGGATTGTCAAAAACAGTCAACATTGAACCACGTTAAATTCTAAAGATTTTCTCCAAATCATAATTTTTCATTCTTTTAAGAATTTGTTTTTAATATAGGCTGCAGTGCTTCCCACAGGTTTGAAATATACTTGCAGTGGTAGCCGGATTGAAATACACTTTTTACTCACATCACATACATACCCACATCGTTAACTATATGTGACAAACAAAAGATAATTAGATTTTTAACAATATTTTAATTTATTAAGAAACTGTTATACAGTGTTTATTTTCAATAAGTTAAAAAAAGAAAGAAATCCACTATTTCTCATACTTTTATGCTATTTAGGAGCATTACAGTATTGCCATTTTAGATGTATAAAATATGCAATATAATAACATCTTCAAATTAATAAAATATACAGCAAATGAGAAATAAATCACAGAAAAAAAAGAATAAAAACAGACAATATCTCTAAAAATTATAATAATTACAAGAATAAAACGTGTTGATTAACCATTTTCAATGGTGTACAAATATTTTGCAGCCAATTTAGATCTAATTTCCTCCTCTCCGACTGTTTAATAAAGTTTTTCAGAGTCGTTTAGATTAAAGAATGAATTATTTAATGTCTCTCTCACAGCTGTCCACATACATTTGGCGACATCTTTAGAAAAGTGAAACCAAAAACAAATCCCAGACATTTTAGGAGAATTGAAAACCCTGACCAGACTGATTGTTAAGTCCCAAAGAGGTGCATCTCTTTGGTAGGCACGCGAGTCTCTGTGGGAGCATTGACAGGTCTCGCGCACACAGTAGCTACGAAACGGGTAAACGAGAGAAGATTTTCCACTACTTAATCGATTGCGGATGTTTAGGTATATGGGGCGAATACAAAAAAAGTGTAAAAGGATGACAATAATAGCATAAAAAAAATGTGTCACTAAATATTTTGGGCAGACTTTAATAAACCTGGGCGGCCCACCCAAGTAAAGGCCACGCGTGGGAAGCACTGAGCTGATTTTAGATAATGTAATGTAATCTAATGAAGCAGTGTCATCTGACCCTGAGATTTTTTTGCCTTTATTGTGATAGGACAGTATCGCAACCGGAAACAAAGTTGGAGAGAGTGTATTGAATCATGAAAAATCCATGGGCCAGAATTCGAAACCAGTACACCCAAAATGCAAAAATTCTACATGTCACCACACTGCCCATGAGGCCATCTGCACCAACACAGAGAAAATGCTTTATAGTTCACTAAAAAACCTGGCCATTTAAAAACAAGCATTTTCATTCCTGCTTATAAACAAAATCCATATTCATCTCTTTACTACAAGTAAAAAAAGTTTTACACTTACCATCCATAGTAGTAGAGGGGGGTTGCTGAACCCCTGAGTAAGGTGGGGGGGCCTGTGGAGCCACAGCAGCAGGGGGTGCTGCAGAGGATGAAGAGGCAATACTGTCTGGAGTAGCAGAGCGCTCCTCTGCTGCAGCGGTGGCAGCTATAGCTGGAACTGGAACGCAAGAGAGAAGAAAAATGTGTTTCATTAAAAATCAGGTGTTCCCAGAGCTACAGTCTGACTGCTTGAGCCACACTAGAAGCTGTAAAAAATAGCAGATAAAACAGCTGTGACAGAACATCAGATGAAATCTATTTTAATGCAGCAAGTGGACATAAACCATTACAAAGAATGATCTAAAACTTTCTTAACTAATGCTACAGCAGAAAAACGCAGTTAATTCTATTCATTAAAATGTGTGATCCTGGACCTCAAAACCATCATAAATGTTTTGGAAATTGAGATTTATACAGAACCTGAAAGCTGTATAAATAAGTTCCATTAATGTATATGTTGTAAGGATAGGACAATAGTTAGTCAAGCTACAACTATTTGAAAATATGGAATCTGAAGGTTCAAAACTCTAAATACCAAGAAAATCACTTTTAAAATCTAATAGAAGTGCTTAGCAATGCAGATTACACATTGACTTCTGATACAGTGCATCCGGAAAGTATTCATAGCACTTCAAATTTTCCATCAAAATGGATTAAATTCATTTATTTTCTCAAAATTCCACACACAATACCCCATAATGACAACGTGAAAAAAGATTTATGAAATTTATTAAAAATAAAACACCTGAAAAATCACATGTACATAAGTATTCACAGCCTTTGCCGTCAAGCTTTAAATTGAGCTCAAGTACATTCTGTTTCCACTGATAATTCTTGAGATGTTTCAGCAGCTTAATTAGCGTTCACATGTGGTAAATTCAGTTGATTGGAGATGATTTGAAAAGGCATACACCTGTCTATACAAGGTCCCAGGGTTGACAGTGCATGTCAAAGCACAAACCAAGCATAAAGACAAAGAAATTGTCTATAGACCTCAGAGACAGGATTGTCTCGAGGCACAAGGCTGGGGAAGGTTACAGAAAAATGTCTGCTGCTCTGAAAGTTCCAATGAGCATAGTGGCCTCCATCATCCGTAAGTGGAAGATGTTTGGAAACACCAGGACTCTTCCTAAGGCTGGCCGGCCATCTAAGCTGAGTGATCGGGGGAGAAGGGCCTTAGTCAGAGAGGTGATCATTAACCCGATGGTCACTCTGTCTGAGCTCCAGCGTTCTTCTGTGGAGAGAGGAGAACCTTACACCCCATTCACATGGGGCGTCAACTTCAACGCTTCCCATTCACTTTGAATGGGCGACGTCAAGGGTTGCCGAACTGCATTGTGGCTCCGTCAGCTCCGCTTCAGTGGCGTTGCTCGCTGCAGAAGTTGGGACTTGCTTAACTTTAAGCGCCGATGGAAGCGTCAGCCAATAAGATCGCTGTATGCAAATACCCCAGCTCAGACAGTGGCCCATTGCTGACTAATTGCATTGGCTGACGCTGCTATGACGATCGCGTCAGCCCCAACTTCAGACACGCCCTCTGTCAAGCGCTGTGAAGCCCGTGTGAATGGGGCGTTACAGAACGACAACCATCTGTGCAGCAATCCACCAATCAGGCCTGTATGGTAGAGTGGCTAGACGAAAGCCACTCCCGACCTGTAATTTGCCAAAAGGTATCTGAAGGACTCTCAGACCATAAGAAACCAAATTCTCTGGTCTGATGATACTAAAATTGAACTCTTTGGAGTAAATGCCCGGTGTTATGTTTGTAGAAAACCAGGCTCATCGTCAGGCTAATACCATCCCTACAGTAAAGCATGGTGGTGGCAGCATCATCCTGTGGGGATGTATTTCAGCAGCAGGAACTGGAAGACTGGTCAGGATAGAGGGAAAGATGAATGCAGCAATGTACAGAGACATCCTGAATGAAAACCTGCTTCAGAGTGCTCTTGACCTCAGACTGGGGTGACGGTTCATCTTCCAGCAGGACAATGACCCAAAGCACACCGCCAAAATATCAATGGAGTGGCTTCACAACAACTTTGTGAATGTCCTTGAGTGGCCCAGCCAGAGCCCAGACCTAAATCCAATTGAACATCTCTGGAGAGATCTGAAAATGGCTGTACACTGTCGCTTCCCATCCAACCTGATAAAGCTTGAGAGCTACTGCAAAGAGGAATGGGCAAAAATTCCCAGAGACAGGTGTGCCAAGCTTGTGGCATCATATCCAAAAAGACATGAGGCTGTAATTGCTGCCAAAGGTGCATCAACAAAGTATTGAGCAAAGGCTGTGAATATTTATGTACATGTGATTTTTTTATTTTTAATAAATATGCAACAATTTCAAAAAACCTTTTTTCACATTGTCATTTTGGGGTATTGTGTGTAGAATTTTGAGGAAATAAATGAATTTAATCCATTTTGGAATAAGGCTGTAACATAAATAATGTGAAAAAAGAGAAGCGCTATGAACACTTTCTGGATGCATTGTACATTTACAGTAATTCAAGTCTTCATGAAATATTTACTTCATATTCTAATGATGTTTGTCATAAAAACCAATAATACCCATACAGCATATATATTGTTAAGAAACCACAACTAAGTGCTACTGCTAGGAAGTCTGTATGTGTCTAGTACCTGGGGCAGGTTCCTCAGTTAAACCAAATGCAGAAATGACATTCTTGTTGACCTCTTCCTGGTTCTTCAACGGGTCAAAAGCAGACATGCTAGCAGCACTGACAGGAGGAGCATGCTTTATTGTTGAGTCTACTGCCTCATTCACACATTCTGTCAAACAAAGACACAACAAAACAGCTTTAATATCACCCGTCTTTCCCCATTTAGGCACATTTCCAGATTAGATTTTTAATAAAGTTAACCCAAAATGTAATATGATAAATGTGACTCCATTTGTCTGAAGAACATGAGAATCACTCAGGGAGTGTGTGTGTGTGTGTGTACCCACCAGTTTCTGGGTTGGTGCTTTCTGGGACAGACTCTGAGGGTGGCTCCAGGCTGTCCAGCAGGCTGTTGACTTTGTTCCTCAAATGGATCAGTTCTCTGCGCAGGTGCTTCACCTGAGATGACTCCAGTGGCCGAGGCTGCCCATTCACTGTGAAAACACACACATTATAATTGACAGCACAGTCTAACACTTTTTCTTAATTAGTAACAATGCGTCCATCCATCTTAGTTTTCACCATAACTATCTGCCAGACATTTCATCAAGTGCTTCGTTTCCATTTTCATCATGTCTGTCTTTTTTTCCAATATCCTGTCATAACAAATTAAGCATCAAGCATGTTCTGATGTGTCATTTCATACAGCTTTTCCCTTTCAGTGAGAATAGAAAAATCACTAAACACTGGATGCTGGTCCCATTTCGCCTGCTCTGGATGTCAAAGTCAACAAGTGAACAACAAAATTAAGATTTTTAGATAGTCTGACTATGTCTATATGATGAGGTAATACAGAGTTTTGGCATTGTGTGAGAACTTGGAAGGGTCTTTCTCAAGTCCATATGTGTGAGAGCGGCAGCCGCTTGAACCTTTCCAGACTCTTCACAGATCACACGAGTACTTGCAGCCCCTGGGCGCCAGTCACACGTTTGGGATGCATACACGCACGTGACGTTACACAACCATGAACCAGCACATTTAAACTTTTCAAGTCTTCTTCCCAACATTTTCTCTTTAACTAGTTGAACCACCCAGCAAAGGGCAGCAGAAGACATGACATCATCTGGCTGGAGTACAGAGGATTTGGACAGTGCAAAGAGCACTCTTGACCAACAGTTATTAGTTTTTTTTTATTAGGAAAAGAAAGATGTGGATTATGAGTTACTACAGTCCTTTCAATATGAGCTTAACTATTGGCTTTTGTTACACCCACACAGATTGCAGATACTGAATTTGGCTAGACTCGCTAAATAAATCACGATGCAAAATAGTGCAGGAATCAAGCAGCCCAAACCTACAGGCTCGGCAACATTTACGATGACACATTTGAAGAATAGTCGCACATGCTGAGAACTGGCACTGACAATGCAGTGCAGATGTACCCGTGTGAGCCAAACATCGCCCGAACAGAGAGAGCATGACGTTATCGGGCAAGTAACTGGGTCTGATTTTCCTCTCTTGGGAATATTTGTGCCACAGCACAGATCACGTGAATAAGATTTACAGACTAAAAGATAATCCTGACACTCATGATAGACGTTTAATAGATTGTCGTTTCACACTTCCTTACTTTCTTACTTGTCTACTTCTGTGACCTAAACCATTTTTGGGTGGACTTTAAAGCGAGAGCTTTCAAAACTTAATTCAACTCAAAGACTCATAATCTGAATCATCTAATAAAGACTTAAGATGTCATTATACACCCAATATGATAAAATAACAATTTAGTCATTTTAAGCTGGGCAAAAGTTAAATAGACTAAAATTTTATTTCCAGGATTTTTTTTTTGTTCTTAGGGCGTAATTGTCTTCCTAGTTCAAGCTCTTTTAATAAGAGAAGTTTACAAAGGTTCTAAATGAATTACTAGATATAGATTTTTACAATAAATAAAAACAAAATAAATATATTAATATAATAAAATAAATATAATATATAAACAGTGCCCAGCATATAGGAGTACACCCCTCACAAACCTCTTTTAAATTAATATTTTCTATAGGATGCTTCACAATAATATATTTGTGTATATACAGGGTTCCCAGCCTTTAATGAACAGCAGATTCAAGGAAAAAAAAAAAAGCACCACTAATTTTAATTCAAGCTGTTTTTTTTTAATTTATATCCCAGCATATGTACCACCATGAAAGTCCTTACTGCACTTAACATTTCACTTACACTTAATATTTACATTAAAATGTCAAAATTTGACCGTTTTAAAAAAGTCATGTTCAAAGAACTAAAGAAGGTTTAATTCAATACAGTGATATTCAAATGCAGTTTCTGAAATATTGAAAAAATGTGTATTATTTGTCAGTGTTATTGTACGCAAGACTTAAATGAAAGATTTATAATTTACAAATTTCAGTTTTTTCATTGTGTTCTTGACAATTGAGAACAATTGTTAAAATAAAACCACAAACAAATTTCAAGCACTTTTAAGGACCTTTGTTTGTTTTTTAGTACTTTCCAGACCTTGAATCCGTATGTCTGAAATTAAAGTACTTTTAAGTACTTTCAAGACATGTGGGAAGTGGGAACCCTGTATTATACTGAGATATCTATATATAAAATTAATAAACATGAAAAATCAAGAGAAACATTAAAGATATCCAATTTTGTTAGTGTTGTGCTTGTATTTTATTTGAGCAATAACTCATTTTAATTTAAATGTATTTAATTTAAATGTATCTTTCTATTCCTAAAGATGTTAGGTAACCAATCTTTTATTTTAATGGATCTAACTGTTTAATAAAACTCTTGTTTAAGTAAAGCAAAAATTTTGGGCTATTTTAATTAAGAAATTGATAAAAATGTTATATTTCAGGGTGTGTACTCATTTATGCTAAGCACAGTATATATAAACACATTACACACACATTATTTATATACAGTACGCAGGCCTAGAAATCTCACCTCTGAAATTAACCTTTGTATGTTTATTAACACATGCATTACAGACGTTAACTGATTTAATGCAGTTAAAATATTTCTGGCACAACAAACATTTGTACACTAAAGTTTCATATAAAGGGGCCCCCACCTTAATTTTAGGTACAATTGCCTCCAAAATCCCTATTTGAACCATGCTGATAAACTCAAACCTCTAGACATCGACTCACTATCAGAACACATCTGGTTTTATTGCACCCTCTGCTGGACACCCTCTATAACCGTTTCCTTGAAAGAGAAAAACGACATCTCCTGGTTGGATGTAATATTACCAAGTTCAACATTTTTAAGATTAAAAGAGCTTAAGTCCGCAATATTACACCACCCATGCTGATGTAGGATTATGCGCTTAACAGAGAGTCCATTTTAACCCAAAGGTTACTGCTCAGTACAAAACTCTGTGTTTTTTGGGTCACAAAGATACAAGCTTTAATTTTATATTCTCGCTTTATTCTAGCACATAAAATTCTTCTAAAGTGTATTAAAAACACTCTGGGCTGCATATGAATGTTGTCTCTATAGTGCTGTACGCCATTTTGATTATTCTTTCAAAGGATAGCATGACACTGGATCGTTTTTGGAATCGGATCTCACTGCAGGTAAGAAAAACCTACACATGCTCACTGACCTTAACTCTGAGAATGATTAATATTGATGAGATCTGTTGTTGTTGAGCCTGTATCAGTGGCCTGTTGTCATTTACAACAGAAAATAAGCCTCAGATTGTAGAAATAACAAATAACACATTTACAATAATAAATAAACCTACAATCAAAGACTTCATCGAAAGGTTGAACAAAAAAAAAAAAACAAGCTACACACTTTAGACTATAAAGCACAAAAACAAAGCTTTTCTACATTGTTTTTTTTAGGTTAGGATTAAGTTTTACCCCAATTAACTTCTGGTTATGTAAAACAACTGAATGTTTGAATTTTGTATATATTATGAAGTGTCTTGCAATGTTACCTGTGGTGAGAAAATGAAAAATATTTAGCTATTTTTGGAGCTGTGGTGTACCTATTTAGATTTTTTTTTAGCTTTTTGTCTACTGGATGTGCACCCTTGGAGTGTTTTTGCTTGAATTCTGTATGTGTAAACAGTTACATCACATTCAAAACATGCTGTTTCAAGCAAATACCTAGTGAAGACAACCACATTTCTTTTTTTTATGTTCAAAACACGGCTGCTATGCAATTCCATCATATGCCCCTACATTTCACTGTAAGTGTATTACTGTAAACGTTTTTGTATAATCCAATATATTAAGATCTGCAAAAATTCCTAAGCATTGCTGGTTTCTTACCAAAAAGAGTGAGCTTCAATATTCTACTGCACTGGATCGCAAAGGACAAATCAGAACTGTCAAAGATGGTGATAAGGTCGTCATCTAGAAGAAAAAAAAGACAAATAATGATAAAAAGATGCTAGAGACTGTAAGCATTATTTGAATGTGGAGATCTAGACTGTGATACTACTGAGTGATTACTAAATGTGTATAGCTCTTATACGTTCATGTTTCATTACTAATAAAGAAATTATTGAGTACTTGGATGGTGTCCATTTGCTGTATATGTTCTTTAAGTTGTTACTTTCTGAAGCCTAAATCTGACCTTCGTCCTTGTATTTGATGGTGACTTCATCGCTGCTCTGTAGCTGGCCACGAAAAACTCTCTGCATCATCAGCAGGAGCTCATCGTAGGTGATGTCTTCATTGTGGATGGGGATACGGCGAATGTCATCACCCAGCTGAGCTTTGATGATCAGCTTCCCACTCAGGTCCAGCTGTCCATTCATACTGCTGAAAATAAAAGTGTACTGTAAATACTACACATAAAAAATTGTGTGATTCATCAGATCGGTTCTGGTAGCTAAAGTGCACAGTATTTAATACAATAATAAATGAGATGGAAAATTTGTGAAAATAAACAAAAACATTAATCCATCGCACAAAATTGATTGCAGATGCAAAAAAAAATTTTTTAAAATGTTAAGCCACTTATTTGACATGGTTGCCATCAGATTTGATCGAACAAATTATAGTAATATGTTGTCAAATATGTTGTCAATATGTAATTCTTGCAAAAACAGTATGGTTTATCCAAAGTAATATAGTAGCAAATGTGATATACACTAAACTGCTTAAATTTAACTCAACAAAACACTCAAATATGGCTGAAAATGTTACACAAACAACAACAAAAATGTTTTAAATTGTTTTCTATTTGCTTAATTACTTTGACAAGGCTGTACCAGAGTAAGGCAAGGCAAGTTTATTTATATAGCACATTTCATACACAATGGTAATTCAAAGTGCTTTACATAAACAGGAATAAAAGAGACAAGCATAAGAAAATAAAAACAAAAAATAAAATGATTAAAAACAGATAAAAACTAATTAAAATGTGTTACAGATTTTAAAAGAATGAAAAAGAAAAGACAGATCTGTCGGACAGCACAGTGCTCGTAAGGAAGATCTAGCAAATTTGATTCCAGGTCATATACTATCACTAGTACAATTATGCAGTTTATTAAAGAAAGAGGTCATTTATCACTATATAATGCATCACATGCAAATCAGACGTCATCTGATAGTACATCATCAAGCTGAAACCAAACACACCATCAGAGCTCCAGCACTGAATTAAACGTCTTCATACACAAAGTCACAAAACCTCTAAGACGACACACATAATTTGTTCCTCTAACAGAACCACACATTTCCACTCGCAACACAACAGTTCACCATGAAATCCGAGAGGCGTAACCCAATGAGTGTCTGCACTCACCACTGACTCTCATGCTTTTGTTATGGATATAAAAACATTGTCGTACACCAAAACCCACAGCCATATGACTCACATATTAGGTTTTATCTGAAGTGCTACTGTACAGATACATTAGATTACTGGGACATACTACAACTTTCTAAAAGTCTAAGGGTCACGAGATAGAAGATGATTTGGCACATGTTGAGGCCCATGAATCTTTCCTAACACAGACTTTGGCCTAAGAGAAAAACGGTAAAACATTTTAGGTTTTAGATTTCATTTTAAATGATTTGATCAACTGAATCAATCTTATCAGGACAGTCTTGACTCTGTTACTTTGATCATACTCTCCGAATTATCATTCAAACTAGTACTGTTCACAGCAGCATGTGGACAGACCTGTATTTAACTCACATGGTATTCAGTAATAACTACTACTGAAACTCAAAATTCTGCCTGCTGGATTAGGACAAATGCCAAAAAAAAATGGCTGCTTGGCAAACAGTTATTCAAAGGTTATTCAGGTCTACATATCTTAAAGACGTGGCATTAGGTGTGATAACATTTTACACGATTTTGTCATGGATATGGGGGGTCTCTCATGAGTGGACACGTTAAACAGAGCAGACAACAAATGACAATTACAATATCACATTACCCATTTCAGTAAATTCAGTAAGTGTATTAAAGCATGAGGTTGTTTTTTTTTTTTTTTTTGATAATTTCGCACATCAGGTCATTTCCCATTATCGTAGCAGGGTGACGTTTAAAAGTCTTGCCAAAGCGTGATCCATTTAAAACATCCCATCAGGCCTCGTTCACCTGATGATGCAGCAACTTCCTGCCAAATAAAGGTCTGATGGTAACAATTCTCCCGGCGTCAAAAGAAAAAATCTCAAATATATTGTCACAACTACTATTTCCGTGGTTTGCGTACGACTATTTAACTACGCCATACTGTGGTTTAAACGCTGAACAAAACGTCTTTTTTGTTTTTAGCTTGCCCTAGTTTCACACAGGCTAAGCTAAGCTAATGCTAGTTTGCTTGACAACCGGCTAAGTACTAGCGTTTCATTTCCAGAGGTGCCCTAAAAACATCTAAAGTGGTTGTATAAGAATATGTAAATGTTTATACGCGAAGCCTGGGTCTGTACCTGGTGTTTTGGACGTGTCAATCCCAGCAGTAGCCTGTGTGTCCTGGACTTCAGCTGAACGATGCCTGACTGACTGATCGGAAACGCCTCACAGCGACCTGTACGTGGCAAAACCACAAACGCGCATGCGCGTTATCCAGACACTGCTTGTCTTGTAAATTTAATTAACACTGATAGATTGGTCTGTATGCTGAATGAATTTTATTTTATTACTGAATTTTATTACTTAACTAAAATAACATAAATGCATTTCGTATTATATCTATTTGCTCATTTCAATACAACTGGATAAAGCTAAACTGATTTATATTATTCAATATAATTAAATAGATTTAAAAGGCAGCAGTTTTATGAATGGGTCAAAAAGAAAATGTATTATTATATTTATTATTTAATACATTTATTATATATTTATTAGTTAATTTATTTGGTCTAATAAGGCATGAGATTATAACTGTTTTCAAGGTATACCATGGTTTATTAGTCAAGGTTTTAAAACTGCTCATATTTTGTTAAACTGTTCCTATGGTACATGAAAGATTTTAAAATTAAGATTTTTAAGGTTATTATACCGTCAGAATCTTACAAGGCCCATTCTTGCATATTACATTCTAATATTTTTTTTCTTCTCATCACAATACTATTTTAATTTGTACATCTTTCTACCCAAAATTATTATTTTAAGTTATTATATATATACAACTGGATAAAGCTGAACTGATTTATATTATTATAAATATTATATATATATATATATATATATATATATATATATATATATATATATATATATATATATATTATCACTCTGATGATAATAAAAGAAAGATAAATCCCCACTGATAATGCAAGCTAAAACTACACAGAGAAGCCTGACACTGTTAGATAAGAAAAATCAAGAAATTAAATGAAATACTTAATATTAAATACACTGCGTTTCCCAGTGATGGGTTGCAGCTGGAAGGGCATCCGCTGCGTAAAACACATGCTGGATAAGTTGGCGTTTGATTCCGCTGTGGCGACCCCTGATTAATAAAGGGGCTAAGCTGAAAAGAAAATTAATGAATGAATAAACACACTGCAGTTAAATATCTAAAGTTTTTTTTATTATTATTTATAAAGTGTAACAAATAATTTGTATGTATAGACACACTGTAGACTGCAAACCTTCTGAATCTGAGGTAACAATTTGCCATGTAACAAAATGTTAGGTTTTAAATTAAATCTTAAAACATTTATATTGCAAAGTGAACATAATGTAAATATACGACAATACATGTAAAATGCATCAAATGAACTGGCTTACAGTTATATATGAAGAGTTCAGATGCAAAAATCTCCAAGTGTGATCTTACATCTTCTCCTAAAATTCAACATTTTCTCGAGATCCTGTGTTTATGTTCAGTTATTTCACTTTAAAGGCAATGAAAAGAAATTAAATGACTGAACCTACACAAGGATGTCTTGGAGAAATTCAAATTTTAGAAGAAAATTTCAGATGTAACTTATCAGCTTTTTATTATGAAACATTATAATTGACTCCATGCATTATACAGAAACAACCGAGACAGAAATATAGCTGTGAATAATTCAGTAATGTTTTTATTTCTTCTTCTTCTCTAGTGTTGAGTTGAACCAGGCATCTAGAAGCTTCTTGCTGTAGTAGATCTGCCATGCGTGCACTTGAATAGCAATCACCATGAGTAGATACATCACAGAAACAGCAGAGAAGCCGAAGATAAACCTGTAGGCTTTTCCATGTCGGTACAGCTGCTGGGCCAGAGGAAACATTTCCATCGCACCGAAAATTAAGGGTGCCACAGAGAACAGTCCAGCACTGATCATGGAGATCACCAGGTAGCTAATGTTGTTTTTTGGCATGGCCAGCGCTCCAATAAACGAGGGCACGAGACTCAAAAGATACGGATACTCCCACTGATAGGGCATGGCCACCAGGTCATGAGACACCAGATTGAGGTGACTAACAGCCACTTGGGCTGCCACCAGTATCCATATGAGGAAATGCACTACGGTGAGCTTCTTTATCTCAGATTTTGATGAAGCACTGAAAGACAGGATTGTGATGATGTTAGATTGGTAATGTTATAAGTCATGTTAGATTGCAGGAATATTTTGTTGCAGTTACCTCATCTGATAGTGTGATGCCACTTTCTCTCTGTGTTTGAAATCACTGCCATCAGTCCCTGCAGCTCTTGTCCCTGCACGTGATGCCATTGCCAATATCCAGATGACTGGAACACCATGCAAATATATGCAGAAAAATAGATAGATTTAACTATTGAGGTAAAGTTGGTTTTATATTTGCACATTTGGACTTTCTCCTTATCAATATCCTGTCAGAAAAGTATTCTTTGCAAATTCTAAATAGAAAAATCATATTAGCAGCCAATGCAACATGTTCAGAGTCAATTAAATAGTGCTAAGGTTGTTTTGAAGTCATACTTTACATGATTTTAAACTGAATACCTTTATAAACTGAATATCTTGTGACACTACTACTTTGATAGCATAGTAAACAATATAGGGACCATGTCACAAGTTGTCACTGTTTAAAAATGAATGAAAGTATGAATATGAATAAAAAACTTTGCCTTAATGATTTATAGAAAGATATAGACTAGATATTGATAATGCAGCTGTTGAGAAAGTGAGAGACCATTTGAAAATGATTGTGTTTGAGTGTATGTGTATTTATACTGCTCCAAAAAAATAAAGGGAACACTTTAACAACACAATGTAACTCCAAGTGTTCCCTTTATTTTCTTGAGAAGTACAGATAGATAGATAGACAGACAGACAGACAGACAGACAGATTCCAGATTCATATAGATAGATAGATAGATAGATAGATAGATAGATAGATAGATAGATAGATAGATAGATAGATAGATAGATAGATAGATAGATAGATAGACAACACAAAATTATGAAAATTATGAAATCAATATGCAAATTTATGTTTTCATTGGAGAAAATTCTTATTAGACCTTTTACACAATGAAACAAATATTACAAATTTACTAAATATTAATTACATTAACTCTAAATCCAGTATAGCCGTACATACATATACTGTAGCTGTAGCTGCCTATATCAGCTAAGTTGACCAATTTTGCGTTCACATAACAGCTAAAGTGAAACACAATAATGTCTATTGCTGGCCAACTCAAAAACATATAGGTACATCTTGCTTGCCGGTTTCCGGATGAGGGACAAACTAAACTGACCGTTCAAAAGACGTAATTTACAGACGTAACACTGTACACGTTACAACTGGTTTTCATGCAATGCGCCCTTAAATCGGCAATATAACCTACCGTATGTCTTGATAAAACGCGTTCGAAAGCGACAGCGAGTACCCAAGATGAGAAAATGTTAACACAAAGGCTTTTTATCAATGAAAGGCAATAATATGTTGATCATGCGCACAAGAGAGGCAGCAAAGGATCTCTCCGCCCCTCCGCACGCATTGATTTGACAGCATCTCTTTCTGCGCATCCTCAGCATCACCGAGCACTGAGCAGGATGTGGGGGATCGTCTCATGAATATTAATTAAGTTCTCGACCATTCTGTGGAAAGCGGATGTAATGTAACATCTGCCGTAATCCCTGCCTGGGTTATTAATATTAATTCGGTCACGTGACTGGACAGATCCAAAGAGAGGTTATCAAAGAACGTCCGAATGAAAGGCTAAACTGAATATTCATAGACCAGCTTTCGCCATTACCAGAATGTTTTTCCTCGCAAAATTTTTGGGTAAGTCATTTAAATATAGTTACAATGTACAATAATATATGAATAAATATGGGAAATATGCAACATAACTTCTACAATCTTTGTGCTTCTTTTTGATGATCTTCTTCTGTGACAAACACCAAGGTACCACAATTGTGTTGTATTGCATTAATAATTACTATATTACACAAGTATTATTGATATCACTAGTGTCTGTTTAATACATTAATACAATTGTTCCTGTTTTTTAAATAGTTTTTATTTACTATTATATTAAATGAGCAGCCGTAACAGATCACATTAAAACTATACTCTTAGTAATTGTAAATGTTTAGTGTAATTTCACCAGCTAGGACATGGTCCTGAATCAACATCTGTGTTTATTCTGGAACGACATTCCAAACAGCCAATCAGATTTAAGGGATACATTTACAGTTTATGTTATGCTTAGGCTTACAGTTAGGGTTATGTGCTTCTGCATCATTGTCAACCAGCTATCAAGCCACTCTGATTTAGCTAATAATTTACAGTGGTTAGATTTTTGGAGTAGGGATGAGGTATAGATTATGTTTTTGAACAGGAATGTTCCAGAATCAACATAGATTTTGGCAAAATCAAACACACCATTTTCATACATAGTAGAAAATTTTTTTATGGTAGAAAATCTGATTGCATGGCGTCACGGTGGCGCGATCGCCTCACAGCAAGAAGGTCACTGGTTCGAGCCTTGGCTGGGTCAGTTGGCATTTCTGTGTGGAGTTTGCATGTTCTCCCCGTGATTGCGTGGGTTTCCTCCGGGTGCTCCGGTTTCCTCCACAAGTCAGAAGACATGTGGTATAGCTCAATTGGGTAAGCTAAATTGTCCGTGGTGTATGTGCGTGAATGAGTGTGTATGAGTGTTTCACAGTGATGGGTTGCAGCTAGAAGGGCATCCGCTGCGTAGAACATATGCTGGATAAGTTGGCGGTTTATTCCACTGTGGCGACCCCAGATTAATAAAGGGACTAAGTCGCAAAGAAAATTAATGAATTAATTAAAATCTGATTGTTAAAAATAAATATGTTCATTTAATTGTTACAAAATTAAGACAAAAAAATGTGACTGTCATGCATTTATCGATGTAAATCATCTTTATTTACAAAAACAGACAAAAATCTAAGGAAATAAAAAAAGAAACACATTGGGGCCATGGGTGATTCACTGGATTTGACAATTTCAGCACCATTGTTGAAAGTGAGCAACATATAAAAGAAAGGTTATTACACAATCAGTAGTCCATAAACAAAATACAAGACAGAAAATGCCATTATAAGTAGAATGGAATCTATGGAAGTAATGTGATATATGATTGGTGTAATTTAAGTTAAAATGATCATTTTTATGACAGTTCATTACAGATATAGAGGTGGTTTTCAAATAAATTGGTAGTTTAAAGCTAGTCTTTTTGAGGGGAGGAGTGTAAGATAAAAATCTATCACACATACACACAGTGCACACGCACACACACATGCACACTCACACGCATACACACACACTCACATACAGACATACATACAAATTTGGTTGCAGTTCACATAGCGCTTGCATTACAATAAGTGTGCAAAACGTTTACATAAAAAAACATTGATAAAGAAACAATCAGATATGTCATGTTTTTGAAAAATCAAATGGCTTTTCTCATCTCATTCAAAACAAATACATTAGTTATCATGCAGAGGTCACAAAGACAATAAAATAGTGTTCTAAACATTTAAAAGCATGTATACTCATGTTGGATACCATCAATTAAGCAAATACATAAATACGTTACAAAAACAATCCATTTTGTAAAATTTGGTTCAGTCTGTTTAAATGCAGTATTGAATTGATTATTTTTACTACAATCTGTGAGAGTCATTGTGCAGTGTATCTTTATAGACACAGTACTCTGTCATTTAGCATCGCATATACCCACACAGTCTGTAGATATTGACTGATATTATTGGGATCTTTAAATGAGCTTTTTCAATAAGTCTTCTTTCATTCCTGTGAGCACATACTTAAAAATTCAGACATTTTTTAAAAGTCAAACATTTTAATGTCAGTCCTTTCTTCTTTATATCTCCTTCAAATTCTTACTTATTCTTGCTTTTCACATTGGGTAAAGTAAAAACCCGGAGAAGGAGGAGTGGACAAATTGTCCTGCATAAAATCCAGCTGCCTGGTCAGATGGTAATTGTAAATAGACCGTGTCTCCTGGTTGTAAAGGAATCACAGCACTCCCAGACGCTTGATCAAGGAATCCCTTCTTGTACTCATCATATGTATACATAACCGGTTCTCCATTTCTGTAGAGCCCAACCCATACATTTGCACCCTTGCAGTGCACATGATATGCAAAGTAGTAAACACCTGGGAGGTCACAGGTGAACACACCTGTCTGAGGGTTGTAATTCTGACGCCCATTGTACAATAGTTTGTCGAGCACTATTGGTGTGCCAACAGGAGGGAATGGTGCGGTCAGCTTGGCAGTGAAAGCAGGCATCTCCAGGCCATTGGCACCCATCATATCACCCTCACCGGCATATTTCCCTTTCTTGTAGCCAGCTTTCACACCATCAAGAGCAGGGCCCATCTCAGGAAGAACACCCATTAGATCAGGGGAAGGAGAGGGGCCTGGCGGTCCAGGAGGCCCTGGTGGACCTTGGATTCCTGGCTGACCTGGTGATCCATTTGGGCCGGGTGGACCTGGAGGACCAACTGGACCCTGGATTCCAGGGCTGCCTTCACCAGGTTGACCAGCTTGACCTGGTGGACCAACTTCTCCTTTTGGCCCGGGAGGTCCAGGTGGCCCAAGTAGTCCTCCTGGTCCTGCAAGTCCTGGAATGCCTGTGGGACCCTGTGGTCCTTCAGGTCCAGGTTGACCAGTTTCTCCTTTAAGACCAGGTAGGCCAGATTGACCTGGGGGACCAGGTAGACCATTGCTGCCACCTTCTCCTTTGGGACCAATAGGTCCTTGCGGTCCTCTTGGCCCAGGTTCTCCATCTTCACCTGGTTGTCCTGGTTGGCCAGGAATTCCTGGAGGACCTGTTTGCCCAATAGGTCCCGGATCTCCCTTGGCTCCCCCTGCACCTCCCTCTCCTTTAAGTCCAGGTAAACCAACTTCACCTGGTGCTCCTATTGGTCCTGAAGGGCCTGGAAGGCCAGTTTGACCAGGGGGACCCATTATGCCTGGTTGACCCGTATGACCTTTTTCTCCTTTTGGTCCTTGAGGACCAGGAAGCCCTCCCATTCCTCTGTCACCCTTTGGGCCAGGATATCCAGGTTTGCCAAATCCAGGTAGCCCAGGTTTTCCTGGTAACCCTGGTGGTCCATGTAATCCTTTGTGGCCAGGTGTACCTGGCTGGCCTGGTAGTCCTTTTTCTCCTGGACTTCCCATACCAGGTGCCCCTTGTGGACCCTGTGGGCCCTTTTCCCCAGGTGGACCCTCTGGTCCTGGCTCGCCAGGCTCTCCAGGTTTCCCTGGCACACCAGCTGGACCCGGTATGCCAGGAAGGCCAGTCTTACCCACCCCTGGCAATCCAGCTGGCCCTCTAAGTCCAGGTGGCCCAGCTGGCCCTTTGGGTCCTTGTGGGCCTGGTTGTCCAATTCCTCTGTCTCCTTTAGGTCCAGGTAACCCTGGGAGACCAGGAAAACCTTTATGTCCTGGCTCTCCTTTATTCCCTGGCTGTCCTGGTAATCCCTGTCCACCAGGCTTTCCTATTCCTGGCAAGCCAGGGGGTCCTGGAGGGCCAGGTGGTCCGGTGATGCCTGGTTGTCCATCTTCACCTCTGGGTCCCTGTTCACCTGGTTGTCCTGGTTGCCCAATATCTCCTGCTTTACCAGGCATACCTGACATTCCTGGCTTACCGATTCCAGGATATCCTGGAGGACCAGGAGGTCCAGGCTTTCCAGGAGGGCCTTGAATACCATTGCCTTGAGGCCCAGGGGGTCCTTGGGGCCCAGGAGGACCAACAGGCCCTTGAGCTCCAGGCTGTCCTTGAACACCCTGCTCACCTCTGGGAATGGTCTCACCTATGTAAGGGACAAATTCAAGCCAAGGTATAAAATGTCATTACAGGAATTTAATGAAAACCAAATCAATTTACAAATGAGTAAAATAAATTTATACAGTTGAAGTCAGAATTATAAGCCCCCTTGTTTATTTTTTTCCCCAATTTCTGTTTAACGGACAGAAGATTTTTTCAACACATTTCTAAACATAATAGTTTTAATAACTTATTTCTAATAACTGATTTATAAGTTATTGTATAATGATGGTTTGTTCTGTAGACTATTGAAAAAAAATTATAGCTTAAAGGGGCTAATAAATTTGTCCTTAAATTTTTTAAAAAAAAATTAAAAACTCCAAATAAGACTTTCTCCAGAAGAAAAAAATATTATCAGACATACTGTGAAATTTTCCTTGCTCTGTTAAACATAATTTGGTAAATATTTATAAAAGAAAAAAACATTCAAAGGGGGGCTAATAATTCTGCGTTCAACTGTAGGTAATGAATGTATATTATATACAGTACTGACTAAGTATATCCATACCTTGTTGTCCAATGTGAAATAATAACAACCAAACAATATTAATGTATACTTTATACAATGTGATAAGTGCTAAGATATAGATGTGCTCATACCTTTGTTATCCTTGCCTTTGTTAAGGTGCATTGGTAGATCTTTTCTGTAGTGTGGATATGGCATGTGTGGCATTTCCTTTCCCATGCCCATGTGCATCTGTGGTAAGGGTTGATGTTGCTGAGGATGTGACTTGTGTGGATAATATCCACCTCCAAAAGCTAATGGCAATAGAACCAGTTGCACCAAAGCTACTAGGAAAGCAGCCATGGCCATGGCCTGTGAAAACAAATCAAAGAATTAAACAACCAATTAATAATGAGCAAGAAAATCTATTTATTATGCAACAAATAAAGTGATACATCAACAAGTGCTAATCAAAAAATAACTGCTTATTAATCGTAAATCATGTAAATGAATCTCAATTCCATAAAGGACCTAATGTACATAAAGCTTCATTACATAAAGGACCTAAATGTAATGCACAGAACAATACTAACAGCTTCAATTAATTTTAATTACAGCACAGTTAATTGCCTAATAAGAAATAAAAGTTACGACATTAAACTAGCAAAATGCTTATTGAGAGCATGTCGTATAAGTACAGTGGTTATCTGACTACGGGGTCTGATTGGTTTAATTCAGTAACATGAGACCCAAAGGGTGAAAAATGCAATTATTACTGCTAAGGTATCAAGAAAATTAGTGTGTGTTGTTGGGTACAGTGAGATTTGAGAAAAACATGAATATTCATGAATTATCTGTATTATGATGGATAATCTATATTAATGTAATGGAAATTTCCAAATCTTGAAAACCAAGCAATTTAGCTTAAAATGTTGAATGTTGCTAAAAACAGACTTCTATGAAAAATATTTACAATTCTTCCCAAATGGCATATTAAATTGTAATGAACAATATAACAATGAATTTGAGTGTTTGCATCACCTTCAACAATTATGCAATCTCTCATACCTACTTCAGATATCTCAATCCTCAATCCAAAAATGTAATCTATGCGCTTAAATGTAACACTTAAATGTACACTTAAACCTTTATACTGCCTTTCTTTTTGCTAAAAGCATGTCAAAAAACAGGAAGCAAACCCTTTACAGGAATTTCACACTTCCAAAACTCTCCAGGGAAGTTCTCAGTAACTAGAAAGAAATTTTCAGCAATTCACCTTTCACACTGCAGGAATCCCAGACAGCAAACAGTGCATTTTCATGCATGTGTACACTGCTTTACTTTTACTTTTTTTTTTTTGATGTGGCTTTTCTTTTGTTAAATAACCAGATACAAGTTTAATTATACAGAACTTGATCCATTCATTCTACGGAACAAAAGTACCGGCTATGGAGTGAATGAAGCAAGAATTGTATTAAGATGACGGAAGTGGCAGATTTGACCTTTGGCTTTTTCTCGGGCTGCTGAGAATCACACAGATATGTTATAGGCCCTCTAGGTTTTCCACTCTTTGCAATGTAGAGATATATTTTCTGGCCATAGACCAATCAGAACATCATAAAACATTTTTCAGTTGATTTAGCATCATGTACTGCGATGCTAATAATAGCATCCACTACAAAACAAAAGCCCGTCAGAAGATTTGACAGCATTAATTGAATGTTATGGGAAAAAGGCATATAGTTTCATCTAATTCTATTTTGTAAATCAATTTTCAAATGAAATCACATTCTCATATGTGACATTTTGTGAAATCAGTATTTGTCAGTCAGTCAATCCACAGGGATGTCATTTTCTGATGAGGAATGTTAAATCCAGGGATCATACACTCAAAAAATTACATTTGCTATCATGGTGGGGATTTTAGTAACAGCTAAAGTCATCTTAAAACACAAAAAAACTCCCAAAATTCCAGAGTTAAAAGAATGGGTCAATATAATGACTTAAACAGCTTTGTATGAACATTTACTTTACAAATTATATAATAAAGACAATGCAGTGGTCCCTTTATGTATCTCAGTGTTTGAAGACTTTTGGTCTTATGTGACGATGTCTTGTAGCAAAATTTTTAATTACTCACCAGGTTCTTTTTATAATATTGTACTTTTGTCCATAGTAACCACTGTATACATCCTGGCTTTACATTTAGTAGGCCTACCAATGATCATTTGTAATATGTGTTTGTATTATTTTGTCATGAACTAGAAGAAAACAATAAAAAAAAAAAACGTGAATAAAAAAAAAATACTTTTGCTGTTTGTTCAAACTACTTAATTAAAATGAGCTGAAACAACACAATTTTTGAGTTTTTTTAGACAACTTAATTGTTTTATGTTCAATCCACTTAAATTTGTAAAAAAATAAAAATAAAAAGCTAACTTAATTCCTTTATGTTGTCCCAACACAAAACTATTGTGTGGAACGCAACTTTTATTTTTACAGAGTATTCCAGTTACATCTTAAACACTTTTCAAATGACTTCATATTTCTACAATATGTCAAATGTAGAGTTTAATTTACCCACCATTAAATAGAGCAATCGATATGTAAATGTTACAGGAAAATTTGTTTTATTATTAGTCAGGCATCACTGCAATGACTAGAACAATTTATATAATAGCAGAATAATATTATAAGACTTGATTTTAGATTAAATTACTCAATGTCATTCAAAGCAAATCAGTATGGCTTTTTGAAAAATGTATAATTTTATTTAGCAATAGTGAGGCAAATTGATGAAAAAAAGTCCAGAATAAAGAAATTTACAATGTTACATTTTGACACATTTATAAACTTTAAATAAATGTATGTCTGAATGTTCTATTCATCAAACAATACTGAAAGATATGTTTGAAAAATGGTTGTCACATAAATAGTTTTCATTCATTCATTCATTTTCTTTTCGGCTTAGTCCCTTTATTAATCTGGGGTCGCCACAGCGGAATGAACCGCCAACTTATCCAGCATATGTTTTACTCAGCGGATGCCCTTCCAGCTGCAACCCATCACTGAGAAACCGGAGCACCCGGAGGAAATCAATGCAAATACAGAAGGAACATGCAAACTCCACACAGAAACGCCAACCAACCCAGCCATGGCTCGAACCAGCGACCTTCTTGCTGTGAGGCGATTGTGCTACCCACTGCGCCACCGTGCTGCCCAAATAGTTTTCAACATTGATGATAATAACAGATGTTCCATACACACCAAATCAACATATTCAAACATTTTCTCAAAATTTCATCAAACTGCAGTAAAGTTGTTAAAAATTACGGTGGCTCAGTGGTTAGCACTGTCACCTCACAGCAAGAAGGTTGCTGGTTTAAGTCCCGGCTGGGTCAGTTGGCATTTTTGTGTGGAGTTTGCATGTTCTCCCAGTGTTTGTGTGGGCTTCCTCCAGGTGCTCCGGTTTCCCCCACAGTCCAAGACATGTGGTAAAGGTGAATTGAATAAACTAAATTGGTCCTAGTGTATGTGTGTGAATGTGAGAGTGTATGGGTGTTTCCCAGTACAGGGTTGCAGCTGGAAGGGCATCCGCTGTGTAAAACATATGCTGGATAAGTTGGTGGTTCATTCCGCTGGGGCGATTCCTGATGAATAAAGGGACTAAGGCGAAGGAAATTTAATAAATATTACTACACTGTAAAAAAAAATCCTGGTTGCCAGAATTGTTTAAGCTGAATCAAATTATGAGTCTATTGAACTCATATATTGTGACTTAAAACAGCTTGCGTAATTTATAAAAATTAAATTAGAACATGATTAACTCAGTTTAGTAAGTTACAATGACCTAAAAACATATGCTGTCAGGACTAATTGATCACAGAATTTTTTAAAGTGTACTTGTAATTTATTTTTAGTCAAATGAATGCCTCTTTGGCAAACTGTAATATTATCATCGCCTTCCACTACTATACAAAATTCTCACATCTACTTCAAACTATCAATTTAAGATTTGACAATAAGGATTACTCAGGTGGCTAAATTTATCCTAAACAGGACCTCTGACCCTAGTAAAAATGAAAGTCCTCCATGCTATTTGTGAAATGCTCTCCTGGAATTTCATTGAATACATGAACGCCTCTGCAAATAAGTCTAGTTAAACACTCACATTCGGCCTCTCACTGAGAAATCCAGATGGCCGACACAACTTAAAGCAATCCCTTCCTTGCTCTTGTATACTTATAGACCCTCATTCACCCCCATCCTTTCTTTCGTTCGGCCTCTCACACCCTTTTTCTCCCATCTTTACAGAGCAGTGCATTGACAAAAGAAACGCATAAATCATCAATGACAACACTTCTATTCGAGCTCTCTGTGGGAAGAGATGGAGGGGTGATTCTTGTTGCAAATCAAGAAAGGTTGTGATACAGTGACGTCCATAGATTTCAGACTATCAGTTGATGAAGTTGATTAATGTACAGTTGACGTCATAATTATTAGCCCCCTTTTACTTTCTGTTTCTTTTTTAAATATTTCCCAAATGATGTTTAACAGAGCAAGGAAATGTTCACAGTATGTCTGATAATATTTTTTCTTCTGGAGAAAGTCTTATTTGTTTTATTTCGGCTAGAACAAAAGCAGTTTTAAATTTTTTAGAAACCATTTTAAGGTCAAAATTATTAGCCCCTTTAAGCAATTTTTTTTTTCCTGATAGTCTTCAGAACAAACCATTGTTATACAATAACTTGCCTAATTACCCTAACCTGCCTAGTTAACCTAATTAACCTAGTTAAGCCTTTAAATGTCACTTTAAGCTGTATAGAAGCGTCTTGAAAAATATCTAGTAAAATATTATTCATTGTCATCATGTCAAAGATAAAATAAATCAGTTATTAGAAATGGATTAATAAAACTTTTATGTTTAGAAATGTGTTGAAAAAATCTTCTCTCCCTTAAACAGAAATTGAGGAAAAAATAAACAGGGAGGTGAATAATTCAGCGGGGCTAATAATTCTGACTTCAAATGTATATGCTGGTTGGTAGAAAATAGAATTTGTTTATGGGTCAAAAAATAAATGTTTCTCTTTGTGCTGTGTTTACATTTTGCATGTGATTTTATACACATAAAACGTAAAATAAATTCAAGTGAACGTATTATTTATGTAAACAAAAGAATGGATGATAAAATAATGTTTCATTGTTAATAAGCATATTTATGTAAAAATGAAACACCATTCTGACCTGTACTTGATATATAAAATAACACATTTACAATGACAATTAATAACACTGTAAAAAGTAATTAGTTAACTCTACTTTAAAAAATGTGTTGCTTTTAAATAGATTAGTTGACCTTACTTGAGTGAGGAAACCTGTTATCTTAAACTGCACTCTAAAACAATGATTTTTGTTGCTTGTTCAAACTACTTATTTAAAATGAGCTGCAATTATTGGGCTTTTTGGGGGACAACAATTGTTTTATGTTCAATCCACTTAAATTTGTAAAAACAATTAATCTAACTTAATTTGTGTTGGGAGAACATAAAGGCAGCATTTTTACAGTGTGTGTGTGCATAATTATAAAAATTAGGTTAAGTCAACGTAACAGTTCTAAGCTACAATGGATTAACTCATTTTTAAAGTAAAGTCAGCTTGACTTTTAAGGCAATGGGTTTACTCACTTTTTCAAGTAAAGTAACTAAAGTTGCTGTTTGCAGTGTAGTATTTTAGAGCTGCAGTGTAATTCTTCTGGGGCGAATGAATGTCATGAAATGATTCTTGATCTAAATATGCCCGACGTGATTCTGTCTTCTGTAAATATGTATTATTGTTATTATTTTGCTCAGAAAATAACAAAATTAAACAGGATACTTTCTACATCTGGAATAAAAGTAACATTTAATCTCCTGTATTACATTTGTATAATCACTAATCCTTGGAAACCCATTTAAATTCAATTAACCCCTTATACGTAAATTACCAATTTGTGTTTGATAATTTTTAAGAGGTATAAGATGGCAGGTTTGTATAGGAGATCAGAAATTAGCACAGTTATAAAAAGTTATTTGTTTTACAGCGCATGTTTCAATGTCAATGTCTTCTTTTATCTGTTTTCTGATGAGGCAGACAGCTTATTTTGTGCACTGGGAATCAGAGCTCCCAGCCCGTCTGTGAAATAAACAGGTCTCTTTTTTTTGAGGTACAACAGGGTCTTCATTCTCTCTGAGCATCTGTTGGGTCATTTAGAAGCATTTTAACAGCTGAGTGTTAATAAGAGTGAGAAACACAGCAAGGATCTGCTAGCCTCAAACTTCATGTGTGTGTGTGGAGAGAGAGAGAAAGAGAGAGACAGAGAGAGAGAGAGAAGAAAAAGAACGGATGTGTGCCTATCTATCTATCTATCTATCTATCTATCTATCTATCTATCTATCTATCTATCTATCTATCTATCTATCTATCTATCTATCTATCTATCTATCTATCTATCTGTCTGTCTGTCTGTCTGTCTGTCTGTCTGTCTGTCTGTCTGTCTGTCTGTCTGTCTGTCTGTCTGTCTGTCTGTCTGTCTGTCTGTCTGTCTATTTTAGAGGATTATTGTGTATCAAAATGCTCAGCTATATTGAAACATTCAGTTTCACTTGTTACGAGATCCTTTATTAAGCTGGATTGTTTTGATATTCAGGAAATTTCAACATTAGGTAGACAAAGGAATATTCCTTAAAGATTGTAGTCATTTATTGATTGTGTTTTTTCTTTTATGTTATATATTCTGATATTTTTTTATTGCTTTAAGATGACTTTTTACCTGGTTTAAATATCTTGTTATTTAAACTGTTGTTTTTGTAAGAATTGCAGTGAGATTTGAGTTGATAATAATTTGTTCAGTCATAAAAAATGTTTATATATAATTTAATGTATTATTTATAAATTTATCTAGTCTAAAAATAAAATCTAAATGTCTGGATGGCATTTGAATCAGAATTCATTGAGCCACGAACATGTAAATCTGTGGTCAAATTCTTTAAACATTTCTCTAAAACGTTTTATTTTCTCCAGGGTACTGCATTTTATAACATCAAAGACCTTCAGTTGACAAAAACTACTTATAAATATCACTAAGCATTAAAACAGCAATGACATTCAACATTAATTCAGGTTGTAAAATGTTTGACCAGACTTCCAGAATTGACTGCAAAAATCAATGGATATTATGAAGACATAGTTTTTCATAATCATAAAATGCATACTTATTTGTTTTTTGGTCTTGTTGGTTTGGAAATCCTGTTGAAACTGTGATTGTTTTTACATGACAATAACATGGCTATTTAATATTTGGTATACAGTCAAAGCAAAATGATGAACATGAAAAGGAAATTAAGAAGAATCAAGAAATGACTGTGGTTTTTACATGTGTTTTTTACTGTGTTAATAACGTGAAATCAAGAAATCCACAAAAGGCAAATCTTAATCTGATTATATGCATTTTGAGATTACAATTTAATTAAATTACAACAAGTACTTTTTGGGATTTGACTGCATAACACACATGCAAGATCACTGAAAAATGAAAGCAAGGAACATTTAAGATAACCAACTAACCTAGCAAGTTCTTTGGATTGTCTTGTGTACTGTAATATCCAAATGCTAGTGAGAAGAAGAGAAATAAAAAAACTATTGATATCAGTCTGCATATGCAGGGGCAGATTTAACCAATAAGCAAGGTAAGCGGCCACTTAGGGCCCCAGGAAATCTGAGGGCTCCCAAATAAATACATAGAAGTATAAATTATACATATAAATTGTATATAACATTGTTTTCTATGATATTTTGTACGGTGAGGGTCTAAATATTTTTTATTTCAATGTAATTGTTACATCTGCGCAAATGTGCCCCCCCCATCCTCAATATTGGACCAGTCCAGCAGTCAAATCAGTAAAGATTTAGTTTTAAAAACGAAATAGTTTATTTATTGTTTTTAGTTGAATTCATTTAAAGAAAACAAATCATTTCAAAAATTTACAAGATGCTTTACATGTTATTATTATTTTGCATTAAGATAAAATGTTGAAAAGGAGATTGAGTGATATGAGAAAAAAAGCAGCAAAATATATAAAAATATAGTACAAAAGGTGCATTTTAAAACTTTTGGGCCACATGGTTGGAATTGCTTAGGGCCCCCAAATCACTAAATCCGTCCCTGTGCATATGTGATGGACATTGGTTATGAAGACTCATTTGAAGGCCTCTTGAGTAAAATATCCTCCTATTTACAAAAAGACCTGATCCGGAAGCAATGCACCCTGTTTTACAGAACACAGAAGATCTCCTCATGACAGAATTTGAGACACAACACTACATCATTTTTAAATACCAATTCTGACAGGCCAGTACTTTAAGTGGTCTAACATTAGCTTATTAATGAAACTACTAACAGAAGCATGCTAAAACTAAATAACCCAAATATGCCCGGTTGCTATTTGCTCATTTCAGCAACTCAAAAGTCTCATTTGCAGAACTAAACTGATTGACTGACAGCCACACTGTTTATTTCCACACATGAATGTTAAAGCAAAGACAGCCTGCCTTCACAAGTCTCGTCTCATTGTGCCTCTAATGGACGTCTGCTTTATATTCCTCTCACAACTTAGAGTTAAACTAACAGTTCACTTTCAGATACACACTATCTCAATCACACACGCATGCAAAAACACCATATGGCGGCCACCAGGAGGGGGAGCTAACACTTTATCACAGAAAATTGCCCACAAAACTTGTGATAGCAGAAATATGCATCAGAAAATCTGGATATACTCTAAAGTTGTCTGTATACACTTTATACACATTCATAAATGCACCACATAAACCACCCATGAATAATCAAGCATGCTAAACATTGCCTTACACACACACACTCACACATACAAACACAAGGCAATTTCTGTTCATCACTCACACTTGCAGACACTCAGATAAGAAAACCACAAACATTGTGATGAATGAAATGATAAAGTGTATTAAAGTGTATCTGCTTACCTTTCCTCTGAACGGCTGTAGGAGAAGATAATCTCAAGGATTGGTGAGCTCACTCTCAGAAAGACCCCGAAAACACACACCTTGACCGACTGACCAATGCAAACTGGACATAAACAGGCAGAAGACTTCTGACGACCACCTTTTATCCACAGCAGGGCGGAGCCAGAGAGCAGGGGAGGGAGAACACGCACATGCACACACTCACAGAGAGAGAGAGAGAGAGAGAGAGAGAGACTACAGTATATGGATGAACATTCAACAGTATAAAGGTACAGTGTTTTCAGAGTGGATACGATACTGAGATTTGTTTGATTTTCCAAACCACTGTCTAGTGATGGCAGCTGTGGTACAAGACGTCTAAGGGCTTTCCTGTTTACTGATTAGTCACCGTATTCTCAACTGAGGTAGAACTGCACTGTTAGGGTCACAGCTGGAAATTTATAAGATCACTGACGCAAAATGTGGGGAAAAAAGCATTCCTCTTAGGGTAAGTTTGAGTGCATTGACAGAAATAATACACAAAAATGAACTGAAGTTTTATTAAACTTCATTCATTCATTCATTTTCTTTTCGGCTTAGTCCCTTTATTAATCCAGGGTCGCCACAGCGGAATGAACCGCCAACTTATCCAGCACATGTTTTATGCAGCGGATGCCCTTCCAGCCTCAACCCATCTCTGGGAAACATCCATACACACTCATTTACACTCATACACTAAATGGACAATTTAACCTACCCAATTCACCTGTACCGCATGTCTTTGGACTGTGGGGGAAACCGGAGCACCCGGAAGAAACCCACGCGAACACAGGAGAACTCGCAAACTCCACACAGAAACGCCAACTGACCCAGCCGAGGCTCGAACCAGCGACCTTCTTGCTTTGAGGCGACAGCACTACCTACTGCGCCACTGCGTTGCCCATAATATAATATAATATAATATAATATAATATAATATAATATAATATAATATAATATAATATAATATAATATAATATAATATAATATAATATAATATAATATAATATAATATAATATAATATGTAAAGAATTGGGGTTAAATATTTTTTTTATAGAAATCTTATGTTTGTCAAAACTTAATATTTTGAAATGTTATTGCAATTAACAAAAGTTTTCTGTGTTAATATAAAATGTATTTAAGGTCTGGTGGTGTTAAATCTGAATTTTAGCAATGTAACTCCATTCTTCAGTGTCAGAAATCCTTCTAATATGATGATTTGATGCTCAAGAAACATTTCTGATTATGATCAATAAAGATTCTTCTTATTTTGTGAAAACCGTGATATATCGCAATTCAAAAATATGATAAATGTTTTTTCTTTAAAAGTACTTTTATTCATCAATGACACATTCAATGAATCAAAATTTTGCATTAAGGATTATTTTAAATAAATTCTATGATATGCAGGTAAATGTTGTTTGACATTTCTGTTCATTAAATAATTTAAAGAACCATTACTGATGATTGAGCAGTGATAAAATCTGTCCTAAAACAGAGCAGCAAATAATTAAAATAGAATCATTTATTTAAGGATTGTGTGACTCAGGAACCTGTAGAAATAATGCTCAAAATTTAGCTCCAAACAACAAGAATTAAACAATTGAAAGTATACAGTATTGACCTATTTTCCCTGACTCTTTTTTTTATTAATTTATTTTCTACTGCTGTACCTTTTGCATATTTGTATTTATTTTTTTTGTATAGTTGTAAGGCCTAATACAGTTGAAGTCAGAATTATTAAACCCTCTTTTGATTTTTTTTTCTTTTTTAAATATTTCTTAAATGATGTTTAACAGAGTAAGGAAATTTTTACAGTATGTCTGATAATATTTTTTCTTCTGGAGAAAGTCTTATTTGTTTTATTTCAGCTAGAATAAAAGCAGTTTTTAATATTTTAAAACCCATTTTAAGGTCAATACTATTAGCCCATTTAAGCTTTATTTTTTCGATAGTCTACAAAACAACCATCGTTATACAATAACTTGCCTAATTACCCTAACCTACCTACTTAACCTAATTAACCTAGTTAAGCCTTTAAATGTCACTTTAAGCTGTATAGAAGTGTCTTGAAAAATATCTAGTAAAATATTATTTACTGTCATCATGGCAAAGATAAAAGAAATCCGTTATTTGAAATGAGTTATTAAAACTATTATGTTTAGAAATGTGTTAGAAATCTTCAATTTCCCACAGAAATTGGGGGAAAAATTAACAGGGGGGCTAATAATTCAGGGGGGCTAATAATTCTGACTTCAACTGTATCTTATTATTATTTATGTTTTTATTTGTTTTGTGATTTTTAAAAATATTTTTCTTTATGCAAGAATAGTTATTGTATCGCTTTATTCAGGAAGAAAATAAATGTGAGCAAATTGTGTTCTGCTGCTAGATTGGAGCAGTTGATGTCTACAGTATGTAATTGGTGCTGTGGCTCTCTGACTAATATCGATTAATAAAAAACGAGTTAAGTATACAGTATTTACAAAACAACTATTTTTAATTGAAATAATTTTTCACATTAGTGCTTGTTTTATTTGTATTTTTGATCAAATAAACTTGGTAAGAAGACGAGGTATTAGAATACTAAATTTCACCTTAAATCAGGAACAATGCTTTATTCTATTGTGATTAATCATGAAAAAAAGGTAAAGTTTACAATCTCAACTGAATGGAGCTCATTAGTGGAAAAATGAGATCTGAAAATTTGGGATGAGCATATTATTTTGAGCAGAGGAGTAAAGGGTCGCTGTGGGGGCAGGTACAATCAGTGTGTAATCAGTGTGGGAAACAGCCTGATGTTGCCCTCATCCCAGTGTTAATGAACAGCACTGCAAGGGCTGAAGCGGGGGAAGAGTGACGCCACCATGCCAAACTGCCTGTGTTATGAAGGCAAGACACTGCAGGTGAAATGGGTAAAAAGATGAACCAATAATTACTATCATACTTCCCCAGCAGATTAACCACATTCAGATCGCCAAACATTTTTGTATTACAGTTTTCAATGTTATGTTGAAATATGCAAATGAGCCATTATTTTTTGAAATAGCACAAAATACAACACAAAAATCTTGTTTTTATTATTTACATATTAGAGTCACAGGTTTTTACGGAGATTTTGGCTCTCTTTTTATTACAATATTTTGCATAATTAAACATTGTGTATAACAGGCAAATTATGTATTAACATATCCCACTGTAAACAGATATAAATAACTGTAATTTTTTGGGTATGGCTATGGTCTCTAGAAATTCATTCATTCATTCATTTTCCTTCAGCTTAGTCCCTTATTTATTAGGGGTTGCCACAGTGGAATGAACCACCAACTATTCCAGCATATGTTTTACGCAGTGGATGCCCTTCCAGCTGCAACCTAGTACTGGGAAAAACCCATACACACTCATTTACACAAACTCATACACTACAGCCAATTAATTTTACCAATTCACTTATACACTTGTCTTTGGACTGTGGGGGGAAACCGGAGCACCCATGCCAACATGGGAAGAACATAGAAACTACACACAGAAATGCCAACTGGCCCAGCTGGGATTTAAACCAGTGACTCTGAGCCAACGTGTCATCTTTATAAATTTGTATTGTAATTGAAATCTACAGTACAGACAAAAATTAATAATGTGCAACAAAAGAAACATTTAAAAGTGTATTTTGGATGTTTCCATTACATTAGACCCCAAAAAATGTAAATAAAAAACAGCCAAAAAGGCCAGAATCTAAATTGACAGGTGCATGAAAAACCTTTTTGCCTGCAGTGTCACACTTTAACCCTTTAACTGCCTCACCAAAAAAAAAAAAATGTTGGATTGTATTTCTTAACTCCTAATGTCGCTAGTTAACACACTCAATGCATTTTATTTTTTAACACATCCCATAATTTCTAAAATATCAACCTCTACCAAATGGTAGATATGTCAGTTTATTATAAAAGTACCAGAATTAATACATATACAGTTGAAATCAGACTCATTAAACCCCTTTAAATTTTTTTCTTTTTTAAATATTTCCCAGATGATGTTTAACAGAGCAAGGAAATTTTCACAGTATGTCTGATAATATTTTTTTCTTCTGGAGAAAGTCTTATTTGTTTTATTTCAGCTAGAATAAAAGCGGTTTTTAATTTTTTAAAAACCATTTTAAGGTCAATATCATCTAATATCTAATATATAGCTATATAGCTATAGCTAATATCATCATTATACAATAACTTGCCTAATGACCCTAACCTGCCTAGTTAACCTAATTAACCTAGTTAAGCCTTTAAATGTCACTTTAAGCTGTATAGAAGTGTCTTGAAAAATATCTAGTAAAATATTATTTACTGTCATCATGGCAAAGATAAAATAAATCAGTTATTAGACATGAGTTATTTAAACTATTATGTTTAGAAATGTGTTAAAAAATAATCTTCTCTCTGTTAAACAAAAATTAAGGAAAAAAATTAACCGAGGACTAATAATTCAGGGGGTTTAATATTTCTGACTTGAATTGTACTATGAAAAATCTGAAAATATGAAGTGTAAGACCAATTTATTTAAAAATATATTCAAAATAAAACATTTGTGAATACTAAATCATCTTTATTATTTGAAGTATGCCATAAAATATTTCAGATTCTCATTTAACATGCTTTTTTTTTTTTTTTTTTTTTTTACAATAAAACCAAAATCAAGTGTAGTATAGTGCAACAGCAATATGTTTGTTTAATTATTTTGTAAACCAACAATGCTGTGTGTGTAAACCATTATTAAAAACTGTCATTCTTTAAATGACTTTAACAGTCAATATAATATTTAAAACAGTCAAAATATGGTCAACTGTTTGGTAGAGCAGAAGTTAAAGGAGGCAAAATAGAAATAAAAATTAACTGGCAAATTAAAAATTAACTCACCATTTACTTGCCCTCAAGTGTTTCCAAACCTTCGCTTTTCTGTTGAAAACAAAAAAGAAGTTTTTAAAAATGTAAATAAAGAGTATCCAGTGACATCTACACTGTAAAAAAAATCCTGGTTGCCTTAAATTTTTTTTAAGCTGAATCAAATTAACCTTATGAGTCCATTGAACTTATATTATGCTAAACTGATGTAAAACAGCTTGCGTAACTTATAAAATTAAGTTCGAACATGATTAACTTAGATTAATAATTACAATTACAAGTTACAATGACCTAAAACATATGCTGTCAGGACTAATTGATCATATAAGTTTTTATAGTGTAGAAAAAGGAAATATTATAGAAGTCAGTGGTTACCGGTTTCCAACATTCTTCAAAATATCTATTTTTTGTCTTTATTTTTTTGTGCGTGTGTGTGTTCAGCTTAAGAAAGAAACTCATAAAGGTTTTGAACAAGTAAAGGGTTAATAAATGTCTTTTAAAAGTCTTTTATTATGTATGTTTTGCTTTGTTAGAGCAAAATGGACTGTAACCACCAATTTAGTATTTCATTCATGCCTGCATTTCCATTCATTCGGTGACTAAAAAGTGTACGACTAACACATCATTAACCATAGCAATGAGAGCCGTATGAAGCAAACCCAAGGGAAATGTGTAATGAAGTGCTGCATTTGTACATGTGTAGTCAATGCCTTTCAGAACCCAGCGTTCTAGTAGACGACTTAGAAATTCATTATAAATCTGGAGATTACCCTAACTAATGATCATAAAGTTTTATTACAATCACTTATATAACCCTGACGATGGGACTCTCTCTCAAGTATTGTGCACATTCACACACTTTTTCACAAAAGCACAAAACTTAATTAGCTGTGAGCATGTTTGCTAATCACACACTGTGCCGGCATCTGTTTCACGGTTTGTGCACAGGAAGAGGAAAGTATAAACAATAGAGGAAAGGGAATAAAACTGGTGAAGGCAATGCTAACTGGCTACTGTATACTGTATGGTGTTTTATTGAATAAAAAATGAATTATTAATAAAGTACATGGTTTTCAGGCAGAGTACTGTTGGATATCTCTCATTTATTGTTCCAAGTCAGATACTGT
Source organism: Danio kyathit (assembly GCA_903798195.1). NCBI lineage: Eukaryota > Metazoa > Chordata > Actinopteri > Cypriniformes > Danionidae > Danio > Danio kyathit. Next base: position 36,787,581 of record LR812527.1, on the reverse strand, counting down.
ACCCACTGTATATGTTGTATATAAATCTTCTGCATTAAAGCTAAATGTCAAGTACGCTCAAAATGATTTTGCTGCTTCTTCAAAATATGTATTTAAATTGAGCCCGAACAACACAATTCTTGATTTTTTGGGGGGGACAACGTAATTGTTTTAAATAGTAAAACCCTGCATCTTTTACAGTGTATCTGTGCAGCAGTGTTACTAGAGTTATAAATAAGTCTAATACAGGGGTGTCCAAACTCGGTCCTGGAAGGTCAGCGTCCTGCAGAGTTTAGCTACAACTTGCTTTATATGCAAGTTAAGTGTTCATGCAGACATTTTAGTATTGTAAAACTAATCAAACATTGTGCATATCTCGTTACAATACTTTTGCATAATTCTATTTCTACTTTAAAATTAAGTAAATTGAATTCACTTTTAAGTGATTACAAAGGTATTGTGTGAAAACTGGAGAAAAAATGTTTTATATTGTACATGGGAGAATGTATTTCTGTATAATTTTTGTAAAAAGTGTTGTGAAATGTTTAGCAAAAAACTGATCTTTTGATTTATGTTAAAGTATTTTTCATTCTTTATTGTAAATGGAAAAGGTGCATTTACACAAAAAGAATCCTTCAGCTTGTTTAAAAATGTATCTGATGTTTTATATTTAATGAAAATAAATTGACACATTTTGGATATAGCAAATAGTTCTTGAAGGAACACATTTGACACTGATAACCACATACGTGGACAGCACATTTTAGCTCTTAAGTGGCTATTTAAAATACTTTGAATGTTTTATATTTTGTTACAGACATACAGTGTCATCCTGCAACTGTTTTGCAGCATATGAAATGTCCCAAACACTATTTTTAACTGTCCAAAATGGGAAAAAAATGTTTTTACTCTCAGATAATCAAAGCAAGTAAAAAAAAAAAAAAATCTATGTTAAATATGCATAAAAGAAAATTCGGGAAAAAGTGTTTTATGTAAATTCGGACCACAAGTCCACATATATGGAGATCATTTTTCTCTAAAATTCATCATATCAAAAGATGATACGTAGATTTTTATTCTAATTAGGTTCCAATAAGCCCAAATAAAAAAGAGAAATAAAAAATACATGTAAAAAAACACATTGGGCCTTAAGAGATTAAGGTACAAGTGTCTTGTCACTGTAGTGGTACATTCATGGATCAGATGTGTACCTTTGATGAAGGTACTTTATTGTATATGCAGGTTTTAAAAACCAAAGGTACATTTTGGTTTCCCATGGTATAAATCATGTCCTTAAAGGTACAAACTGCAATGGTGCAAATTAGTTTCTTTGTCTAAAGATACAATTCTGTTTTATAAAAAGGTACTGCCCCAGTGACAAGGGTTTCTTCTTTGGTACAACGTTGTACCATTTTTTTCTGAGAGTGTAGCATATCTAGTTAGAGTTTGATTGTTCAGGTGGGTTTCATTAGGGTTAAAGATAACTCTCCAGGACACCGGCCCTCCAGGACTGAGTTTGGACACCCCTGGTCTAATAAATACACTTAAAATATAAAAACTTCTTAGTGGCCAAAAAAAACAAGTCTTCATTTTAATTTTAATTTTTTTTTCTGATGCATGAAAAGAACTAAATCAATAATCAAACATAGAATAAGCAAAAACAGAAGAACAAAATTAAATAATTTAATTAAAATGATAAAAATACAGCTAAAGCAATCATTAAAACTAATTTAACACAAAATGTAAAAATTAAAACGGCTAATAAATACTATGTTTGTTTTAAATAAATTCAGTACACATTAAAAAATGCTGGATTCCACACAATAAGTTTGTGTTTTACAAAATTAAGTGGATTTTGATGGAAACATCATTTTATTTGAGTGATATCAGTATAATACAATCATTCATTTTCTTTTCAGCTGTGGTGACCCCTGATGATGAATCAGTATAATATACATGCAAAAATATTATAAACATAAAGCTAATTCAAAGTATTAATAAAAATGTTACATATAATGTTATTATAAAACCAACTTAATATAGCATTAGTTTTTTTTTTGCCGGTAATTATGGTAATTTACTGTTACTACTGTAATATTTACATAAAGTGTAACAAAACTTTTTTAATACAGCTTTGCAGTGACAAATAATACAACAATTAAATGATATTTCACCTGCCTCATTTGATACATTGTTAAAGAAGTGTTTGCTTGTATTAAGTTGGAAAAATCAGGCAGTCACTCTCTGGTTCTTTAAAAACCTTTGATGAGCTTTAATTTAAAAATATATATCTAATTTATTCAAAAAAAATTTTGTTATTTATTATTATTTTACTTATTATTTAATTGTTTATTTGAAGAGTTTAGATGCAAAAACCTCTAGGTGCCATCTGGAATTTTCTTCTACAATGAGCATTTTTCCCAGCCTCTTATGTTTACGTTCAGTTATTTCATCTAAAAGCGATGAAAATATTAAATTTTTTGCCATAAAATCGATATTACTGAATAAAGACAAAGAAACCTGAGAAAGATGCTAATATTAGAAGAAAGTTTCAGATGGCACTTAGAGGTTTTTGCATCTAAACTCTTTATTTTATTTATTTATTCATTTTCTTCCCCTTAGGGAAGTGTTCATAAAAGAAATGTTGTTAAGTGTGATGATGTTAAAACTTAAAAAACTGTTGTAATTTGCTGAATTTATGTAAACACTGTAAAACCCAAAAAGTTAAGGTAACTCAAACCATTTGAGGAAACCGATTGCAACAAACCATTTAAGTTCAAAAACTAAGCTAAAGTAATGAGGTATTTAATTAACTCATTATCTTCAACACTGAGTTCAAAACTCTTTTCAAATGAGTAGAATTAACTCTCAGTAAATTTTGAGTTAACAACACGCATTTCATTTGATAAAGTTGACTGTTGGGTTTTACAGTGTACATATTTATTGAAAATAGTTCCCTTTCCATTCAAAAACCATCTCATAAGCATATCACAAATGACTACATAATCTAAATAATGTTCAATATTCCTAAAAAGTGCAGCTTGCCTATGGAAGCGGTTGCCATCATACTCATCAGCAAATATTTGTACCGTTTACGATTGGCCATGTTAAAAGTGTTGGTAGGTCAGGCTGCCTAGGTGACGGAGCCTTTCCTTGATTGTATAGTCAACAATGGCAATAAAACTGCTGCATTCCTCCAGCTGCTGTTGTTCTGTACCGGAATGCAGAAAGCGTGCAATCATTACCACTCAAACCTATCAACAAATATCGGGCAGGCAAATCATTCTTGACACCACACATCATCAAAATCACTCCCATGCAGGTGGTTTTGGCCCTTTTTTACCACAACAAAATATAATGAACTACTAATCATGCATTTTCAGCATGTGTGTGTCTGTGTGTATGGAAGTGTGTGCTTGAATGAGTGTGTGTGAGGTCTGACCCCCCCTCTGCGTTGTTTGTAAGATGCTGACCTGACTGAAATCTGCTCTTGCTGGAAACCTGCAGCTGATTGGACGCTCCTTCGGGGACTTGTAAAGGAACTGCCATGGAGAACTAAACCTGTCACTGCTGAGATTTAGGGCTCCCAGTGCTTGTTTTAAAAGTTTCAGTCTGACAGCAGGCAGCAAAAGTTGGTTTCTCTGAAATAGCTTTATACAGACACACACACATTACTGTACTTATGCTTTATATTATAGTGCCATTGTCACGGTGTCATAAATGATACATTTAAGTACTGAATAATGTTAACTAAATGCATTTATGTACTGCATTTAAAAATAAAGATGCCAGAAAGAACCAAAATGGTGATCCCATAAAAGGACATTTTTGGTTTCCCTGAATAAAAACTTTTACAGATGAGGCTTTTTTTCATAGCCTGAAGAAAAAACTCATAATATATAAAAAATTCCACTCTAAAGAATCTTCATTCATTTATTCATTTTCTTTTCGGCTTAGTCCCTTTATTGATCAGGGGTCGCCACAGCGTAATGAACCGCCAACTTATCCAGCATATGTTTTGTGCAGCGGATGCCCTTCCAGCTGCAACCCATCACTGGGAAACACCCATACACTTTGTTTATTCAATTCACCTATACCACATGTCTTTGGGCTGTGGGGGAAACCAAAGCATCCGGAGAAAACCCACACGAACACGTGGAGAACATGCAAACTCCACACAGAAATGCCAACTGACCCAGCCGGGGCTCGAACCAGCGACCTTCTTGCTGTGATCGTGCTACCCACTTCGCCACCGTGACACCCCTAAAGAATCTTATGTGGAATTAAAAGATTCCTCTTAAAAAATAGGTTCTTCAATGGCATTAATAATTCAATAAACAACATTTACAGTGCTCAGCATAATTGAGTACACCCCATTTTGAAAATGAATATTTTTATCCATTTTCTCAGCGAATATAGGCAATGTATTTTGGTGCATTTAAACAAAACAGATTTATTAAACAGATATATTTATTAAAATAATATTTTAGTCATCAAAGATCTTTAGAAATTGAAAGATAATTCAATTAAATTCAAGTAAAATATTGCAAATAAAATTACAATCTACAAAATTCTTCTCTTGATTTTTCCTCTTTTTTAAATTTGTATTTAATATTTTTCTATAACATATAAATTTGGGTGTACTAGTTTTTGGACCGTTATCGTAAGTTATTTTGTTAGATAAGCTCCAGATTTGGCTTCAATACTGACTAATTTAATGTACAGTCGATGTCAGAATTATTAGCCCCCCTTTGATTTTCCTTTTCATTTTTAAATATTTCCCAAATGATGGTTAACAGAGCAGGGAAATTTTCACAGTATGTCTGGTAACATTTTTTATTATGTAGAAAGTCTTATTTGTTTTATTTCAGCTAGAGTAAAAGGAGTTAAAATTTTTTTTAAACCATTTTAGGGACAAAATTATTAGCCCCTTTAAGCTATATTTTTTTTTCGATACAGAACAAAACATCATTATACAATAACTTGCCTAATTACCCTAACCAGCCTAGTTAACTTAATTAACCTAGTTAAGCCTTTAAATGTCACTTTAAGCTGTATAGAAGCGTCTTGAAAAATGTGTAGTAAAATTTTATTTACTGTCATCATTCATTCATTCATTTTCTTGTCGGCTTTGTCCCTTGCGGGGTCGCCACAGCGGAATGAACCGCCAACTTATCCAGCACGATTTTATGCAGCGCATGCCCTTCCAGCCGCAACCCATCTCTGGGAACTTCCACACACACATTCACACTCATACACTATGGACAATTTAGCTTACCCAATTCACCTGTACTGCATGTCTTTGGACTGTGGGGGAAACCGGAGCACCCGGAGGAAACCCACGCGAACGCAGGGAGAACATGCAAACTCCACACAGGAACGCCAACTGACCCAGCCCAGCCGAGGTTCGAACCTACGACCCAGCGACGTTCTTGCTGTGAGGCAACAGCACTACCTACTGCGCCACTGCGTTGCCTACTGTCATCATGGCAAAAGAAAAATAATTAAGTTGTTAGAAATTAGTTTTAAAAAACTCAATTAAAAATCTGCTCTCTGTTAAACAGAAATTGAGGAAAAAAATAAACAGGCGGGCTAATAAATCTGACTTCAACTGTATATGCACAAATATAATATTGTATAGCTGTCTATTAAACTTCTATTTATAGATTTATAGATTTCTATTAAGAATTTAAAAGATTTGTGTGGGGTGTACTTATATATGCTGAGCACTGTATATACTATTTCTAGCAAGAATTTCCATCATTGATAATAACCAGAAATGTTTCTTGGCCATCAAATCAGCATATTATAATTATTCCCAAAGGATTATTTGACAGTGAAGGCTGGGTTAATGATGCTGAAAATTCATCTTTTCCATCATAGAAATAAATTAGATTTTAAAATGTCATTTTAAATGCTAATAATAACTAACAATAATGTTTTTAGAGGGACAGTTAACTCAAAAATGAAAATGTACTCACCTTCAAGTGGTTCCAAACCTTTATGATTTTCTTTTTTTTTCTGTTAAACACCAAAGAAGATATTTTGAAGAATGCTGAAAACCTGTAACCATTGACTTCCATGAAAAAAATAAATACTATTAAAGTCAATGGTAACAACAGATTACGACAGAATTTTCAGTTTTGGGTGAAATCATTTTCCTTCAGCTTAGTCCCTTTATTCATCAGGGATCGCCATAGCGGAATGAACTTCCAACTTATCCAGCATATGTTTTACACAGCGGATGCCCTTCCTGCTGCAACCCAGCACTGGGAAACACCCATACACACTTATCCACACACATACATTACGGCCAATTTAGTTTATTAAATTTACCTATACCACATGTCTTTGTACTGTGGGGGAAATCGGAGCACCCGAAGAAAACCCATGCCAACATGGGGAGAAAAATAAATAAAAAAAATCTTTCAGACCCCAGACATTTCAATGTAGTCCTATACAGAAAAGAAAAAAACAATTCACAGGCTGTGAAAGCCGCTAATAAATAAAATATGATCATTATACATAATTCATATTTTACATTATCGCCCCTAACAGAGAAGATTTTAAAAACATTTCAAATCCAAACAAATAGTTTCAATATTTGCAGCACCACTATATACAATAATCAGTTTATTAGATTAATATGTTTATCATTTGTTACACTATATATGAACCCAGGAACTGAGAGTTTTATATAACTTAAAGCAATAGCAAACACCAAAGAGCTGACAGGCACACAAATATTATTTTTGTGTGTGTATGTTGTGTCTGATAGCACTCCCATAAGAAAGGCTCAGGATTAATGTCGCAATAATGTGTCTATGTGACAGTGTTTTTATTTGAGTGTGTGTGCAGTGTACTTCACATTACTGTGTTAGTGTCCTACCACACACACACATACATATACACACACTTGCTGTCTGTCCATCTTGCAGTGGAGATATAGTTCCAGCATACCTTCCTGTCAGTAAGTTATTGAAAACTGTCTTCCTGTGTGTGTGTGTGTGTGTGTGTGTGTGTGTGTGCGTGCGAACTTGTCTAAATGTCCTCCATACAGCATTGGCGGTGGCGTCATGTTTGAGCTGCAGTGTGTGAGTGTGTGTGCAGTGGGTGGAGGGTTGTGTGTTTAGCTGCAGGAGTTTACTGTGAGTGTGTGAGGCAGATGGTTCACTCCTTACACCTTCGTGTTCCTCCGTACACAATACCCACAATCCTCTGGCTCGGTCAACAGCCTGTCACATTCCAGTGCCGTGAATGGTTGTGGGGAAGATGACATCATCGATCTGCAAGAATAAAATGGCATCATGATTATTGCTGCTTCTGCATTAAAAAATGTCATTACTCAGTCTCATGTCGTTCAGAACATCATCTTCTGATGTGGTAAGGTAATACTAATTTTCTGATAAGGTAAACTAAGAGATTTCTGTCCCTCAACTGAAAGCCTGTTCATGAAACTATGATGACATCATGACCGTATGACTTTTGGAGATGATTTTAATCATAACACATAACAGTATATATCATAATCAAAGATTATTCATTGGATTTACTACATTGTTTTTTAAGGTAAGTGGTTGCAAATAATTGATATGGGCTGAATTTAAACAAACAAATTAAGTTGAACATTACTAAATTTAATTTCTTTGTTTAAATTCAGCCCATATCAATTGTTTGCAACCACTTACCTTCAAAAAAAGTGTAGTAAATCCAATGAATATATTTTTTTTCCAGTGGAAATATGTGACTTTTTGTGAAACCTAAAATAGGCTGCACCAGATTTGTTTTATTTCCCATTTCAGGTGACAAATACACTAGAGGGTGCTGTGTACATTTATGCAATTCCATAATACGATACTTAGGGTAGATGTTGTTATATGTTTCGTGCAGATTCCCAAGCTTTTTTTTAATTACAATAACAACAGGCAATTACAATATGAATACAACAAATAAAAGTATAGTACAAACAAAACATATATTACTTTTTGCAACAAGAGAGATCTGACAATTTTAAAGAAGTATAACAATTGTAAAGAGAAAGACAGTAAGAAAGAAAAAACAAAGAATCAATAAAACTAAATAAATAAAAAAGAGAGAGAAAAAAAATATATAAATAAATGCAGAATATTAAATAAAGCACACGTTTTAGAAGTTTTAACTGCTTTTCAGGCTTTCAGGTGGTTCTTTTTTCCCAAAAAATAGACTGTTTTGCAATTATATGCCTCATTTTCTATTTAATTATGAGATTTAAATACTGCATTTTAGTGATATTTTAAGCACTATTCTGAATTATCTTGTTGGATGGTCATCATAACCACACTTTTTGACTATTTTAACCAAAATAGTATTTAAATCAATCTTAATATGCGCCGCTTTTGGTGCTTCACACCTTTTTATTGATCATTTTTTGTTTCAAGATTAAGTTTAAGATTTAAAATAAAGGTTACTTGTAAAATGTTTTCTCAGCAATACAGTAGCAAAAGATGACTTATTTTATGTCAGATTTTATGTTTTCTTGCACAGCTGAATGTTGGACTCATGAAAAATGTTTGTTAGCATTGGCCAATTAGTTAATTATTTGAAGTCAGCGACAGCCAACAGAGGATTCTGCTTGGTCTTAAAGCAGAGGGGTTAAATCCAAACTTGGTAAGGGCCGCACTGAATATTGTGAATAAAGTGAGGGGCTGTACATACACATTTTTTTTCACATATTCATAAAAACTGATGATAAAACAAAAAGCCAACAACTGACATACCACATTGTAACAAGCAACAGATGGTTTCTGATATGTATTATTGAACTTATTCTTTTAGCTTTAAAAAGGCAACCTAATCATGAAATGATCCATGCTAACTGTCGATGCCTACAACTGAACTTGTGGATTTCAGAGGAACAAAATTAAAGCAATATATTTATTAGTAGGCTATTATAGATAAATGGTAGCCTATATAAAAAAATAAATGGTAAGAAATGGTATTATTTAGCTTATTTTGCTCCAAATGACACTTGCACTGGGCTTACATGCCAAACCTAAGAAAATTAGGGATTTTTTAACTCTTACCAGACACCCTACATCTTTTCATAGAAACAATCTCATCTATTCTAGGTGTAATGTCCCTTGCCATGGCTACTTTCATTACAGACATAATAGGCGGGATTTGTGGGATGTTTTGGTCAGTTTCATTATAGAGAACATTTGTTCACATGAGTATGTGCTTGCAAACATAGACATAATGCGTGCTTGTGCTAACTTTAGTCTCAGAATTATTTTACCTTGTTTACCTTGTTTACATTTAGCGTAACGTTGTGCTAACGTCTAAATTAGTGAGTAGGGTGAAGCGCAACAGTACCACCTGCGTCTCAATACTGTAATTGACACAGACCTAATTTTTAAAGCGAGCATGGGCCACTTGAACTTCATTACCAAAACGGGCCGCATTTGGCCCGCTGGCATTGTAATTGACACATGTGTCTTAAAGCCTTTTTCGATGAGTCATTTTCACCATGATCGCATAGCAGTCAAATGGGACAAATGAGCTCATGTTTGGGACAAATTCTAGACCTTTGTCAGTGAGGGATGGGTCTTCCGAACCACCCGAATCCCCGCCCTGGCTACAGGCCTGGTTTTCTTGTTAGGAGACTCTGAAATGGTACTCAAGTACAGTTCCAGATCCCTAAGCTAACCACTGACCTTAAGGTGTTTTGTTTTATTGATTTATTGTTATGCAAAGAACTGCATGAAAATAACCCTTCATTTACCGATAATACGTCCCTGTAAATATCATTAATGTTAACTGGAGCAAAAATTGTTGGTGTCATACTGCCTCGGATATAGTGTTAATTTTACCTGCAGTGAAATGTACACTGCAAAAATATCTGTCAATTAACTGCAGTGGAGGAAAGCGTACAGAAAAATCATACTGAAGGAAAAGTACCATAACTTGCCCAAAAATGTAGTGAGAGTAAAGTATCTGTTGTAAATATGACTCAAAGTAGGAGTACTGTAAGTAGCCCTTTTGAAAGTACTCAAGAGTAGTGAGTATAACGCTGGGAAAGGTTGATGCATTTATAGGTAATTTGTACATGTGTGTGTAAACGTAACGTTCCGTAGTGCATTTAGTTATTGTTTAAGGCCATTTCGGTCATCATACAGTCGACATCTGCCATCTTCTCATCAGTGACATTCAGTCTAAACAATCTCTGGGTCATTGCATGTAAAGCATCTTCTTAGACACTTTTAATGCTTCCAAACAGTTTGCTGCATGTCTTAGTTTTGTATGATGTGATTTATTTTCTATGTGCAATTGGATTGGACAAGAATCACAGGACTGATTTTTCTAATCCCCATAGACAGGAAAAACTAAAGTATACTGCAGGTTGATGAAAAGTAGTGGAGTAAAAGTACCAATACGGCACAACAAATGTACTCAAGGGAAAGTAAAAGTACACATTTTTAAATATACTTGGTAAATTACAGTTTACACATATGAATTACATTGATTTCTGCTCTGTCTACTTTTGATGTTGAAAATTCAACCTTGCTGTTTAAAAGAGTTACTTTTATTGACATTTTAGTTGTTTAAAACAATCTATTGTACGATCATTTGTATAGATTGAATTGAGGTATTAAAACAACAGAAAAAAAGCACTGGCAGATTAATACTAGGTATTTGTACCTTAATATACACCAACCCAGACAATATATGACTTCAAGCTATTAAAAAATGTCAATAAAAGTTGATGGAGGAAAGGTCAAAGTCCCAAAATGCAATTCAAAAGCATTAATAAATGGGGAAAAAACATGAACGACAAAATAAAGAAAACTGTTTTTATTAGTAATACTATTTTTTTTTTATATTATTTTGTTATTTATTTTTTTTACAGTGTCTGTTGAAAACCGCATTTGCAGTTTCACAAAAATCCTTAAAAAAAAAAACTATATATATATATTTTTTTTTTATTAATTTATTTAATTTAAATTTTTTTTTTTGATGAATCACAGTTATTTTTTTAACTGAAACCTAACTCAGAAGTAACTTGTATCCATCAGGAAGGCAATAGAGTAATAAATAATATATAATTATTAATAATATATGATAATAATATAATTAATAATAGTCAAATAAATGAAAATAGAAATGTATTTGCTCATCTAACTGTGATTGATCAACCAAGATAAATCTTAATAGCAGGTGTAAACAGCAATGGAGCAAAAATAAAGCAGTGTCCAGCTGGATGGCTGACGTGTCTCTCATTGCAGTCTGTCACCTTTGCCTTTGTGAGACATCACTGTCTGCGTGTCTGCGCTCACACATGTGTGAAAACCTATTACTAATAGTGCTGGAGCCATTTTGCTCGACACAAGATAAATGACAATGCCATCAGCATATATTTTGACAAAGAAATTCAAAAAGGCAAATAGTATGCTCGTGTTAAAAGCAACACACACTTCCTAAGCTTGTGACTGTGTGTTTGCATGCATGTGTGTGTGTGTGGCCTGGCGCTTCTCAGGGAACCGTGCAAATGGCTGCCAAGCTTCATTTAGAGTGGACACTGGACAGGCAAACCCCGCTCCCCGAGGGCCTCCCCGAATGCTCATACACATACAGACAAAAAACTGGGACATGTCAAGCTGCAATACTGCCAGATGTTTTGTAACGCATGTATGAAAATTTACACCCACAATATTTACATGTTCATAGAGAATAACAACAACAATATTAAATGACAACCACCTGTATTTTAAAAATATAATAGAAATTATTTCAATCTACCATTCAAATGCTTGGAGTAGGGCTGCACAATATATTATTTCAGCATAGATATCGCAATGTGATCATTTGCAATAGTCACACCGCAGGATCTGCAATGTTAAGTCTGTATTATAATTGGCTATTTGCATGTGCTTTTGAGGCCTGTCACTGTATAATGATTTTAAAAGCATTCAGGCACAAGAATTTGTACCATGAGTAACTTTAAAAATGAATCATTGCACTGAATTATTTGTATTTTTATTATTCAATTACTGTATCTAAATACTGTTAGAAACAGAAAACGATAAAACGTAACGTTTTCTTTATTGTAAACTCTCTAAATAAAGATGTTCAAGTCATCTGGTAAGATTGTATTCACCATATCGCAATATATATCGCAGAATATCAAAATATTGCAATGTTAGATTTTTCCAATATCGTGCACCCCTGGTTCGGAGGTAATATATTAGGGCCCTACCAGACACTGGGCGCAATAAGGAGCAAGATGTGTTTGGCATGATGTGTTGCTATTTTCAGACCAACAAAACCCCAATTTTCCAGTTTTCCGCCACGTTGTTTAAATAGCAAATCCATTTGCGCTGCTTTGTGGACTCATGGGTGTGCCAGTCTAGAAAAGAGGTGTGTTAGGGCGTACTCACACTATGCTATCCGAACCGTGCCCAGGCCCGTTTCCCGGATCGTTTGAGAAGTGTGAGTGCTCTGAATCAGGCTCAGGCACGGTTCACTTGGGCGGCCCTGGCCCGGTTGGAAGTGGTGGGGCTGAGCGCGGTTCACTTGGGAAACTGAAAGCGAGATGTGACTTTTAAAGGACTGTTTCATATGGATTAATTAATTATTCGTACTGTTCAATGAACGCGAACTGTCATAGATTATTAAACACGCAAATCCCTCACTGCACAACAGCTACACCTTCAGCAAACCTCCTAATTCCTGCAGCACAAGGACTTTATGATTGTTTATGAGCGTCAAAAGTGGCTAATCTGTTCAGCAAAATATTTGACTGCGTGTCACTGCATATCAAACGACTTAAACGATATAAAGAAATCTCCACTGTGCTGAGCGAAAGCACTTACTGAGCAGCGCATCATCGATGACGTAAGCGTGCTTTGGCCCGGTTCAAGGCAACTGTTCATAGTGTGAGTACGGCCTTAAGGCGCATTGTTGGCGTGTTGTTATTTTGAGGAACTGAAATAGACTGAGCAATAGACCAGCTGATTTCAGTTTATTCATGACAACTTGCTTTTGTGTAATGTTATTATTAGTAGTATTAGTAGTATTTATTATATGCATATTTATATTTGTTTTATTATAAACAAGCTTAGTTTTGACGCAACTGCATCTTAAAGGGAATGGGAGATGAGACTCTGATTTTATTCTCAAAACCCACCCATAACTCATTAAGAGAATCAGCACAACACGGTTAGACTATGCGCTGGGGGCGCAGAGCGTATTTTTCCATCCTTAAAATAGCAAAAGTGGATTCGAACTTGCCCTTAATGCTTTTGCACTATGATCTTTAGACTTTGCGCCTAGACCGTTAAAATAGAGCCCATTAGTGTATGTAATATATGTAAGTAATACATATTTTAAAAAGAAATTAATAATATTACTAAGGAAGGATGCATTCATTTAAAAACAGTGCAACCCTACTATCGATAATTCATAACTCACTGTTATACTCACAGGATTTTAATTTATGTGCGTTATGGAATCTCTCTTTATATAATAAAAAATGCAACTACTGTTTATTAAAGTGATTTCAGTTTGAAGTGAAATGATAGGAAATTATTAATTATGAAATTACTTTTTTGACTTATTTCAAAGATTGGATTAATTGCTGCTGAAAACAGAAAATGGTAATAACAGTTTACTTGTTTTTTATGAAATGCAGGGAGCTTATTAAACGAGGAAATAAAAAATAAAAATGCACTTGTTTTAGAAAAATCCCTGAATTTACTCCAAATTTTGGAGTTTGAACAGAAAAACAGCTCCATATAATTTTAGTATCAAAACAAGTATATACTGTACAGCATACAGCCAATTATAATCAATGCATGTTTAGGATATATTAATATTACATGATTTATCAACCTACAGTATTATGTGGGTAAGAAATTTGACAAACCCAACCGATGTGTTGAATTCGAAATTTTTCTATTCTTATGGTTGATTTTGTCAATATTTTTTCCTAAATTTAGGTTGAAATAACCCAGCATTATTTAGTATAAAATCCATACACAGCAAAACAAATCCTAAATGTATTATTCAAGGGAGATCCTGCTTTAACATTCAGCTGCTCCCAGAGTATTCACTGACCTTGCACAACATAGATACTGATGTCTTTTCACGTATGTCTGAAGAAGCAAGGTAAGGTACAAAACTGTATGGTGTTACCTTTTGGCCTTCTCACCTCAGACAGTCGATGCTAAACATGGCTCAAAACTACAGCTAGCACACTCACAGCCTTCAGCCATATGTGATAGCTTGAATGACCTCTCCCACACAGACCTATATGCTGTTACACCGTGGGCTCCTTGTTGTCTGTCTAGCTGTATGTGTATGTTATGTCTGTACAGGGGTCTGTTACGGTTCCACAGTACATGGTTGATGTCATATCTACATGGTAATGTTTGCTGAACTCTTCTGATTCAGTGCTTTGGTAAGCACGTGATAGATCTGACATTTTGATGTTACCTGGGAGTTTTACCTTCAAGTCTCAAATAACGTGTTTTAATTTAATCTACAATTTTAAAATGCGCTCAATTTTTTTTCCCTAAATGGTCGATTCACACAGAATGTGTTTCACCTAACCCAGGCCCATTGAAAATATGTGCCTCAGCCTATATTTTTGTGAAATGTAAAATACGTTGCTCTGAGCACGTATTGTTGCATATTTTAAATGACAAATCCACTAGAGGGTGCTGTCTGAGGGTAATCTGCGAACACGTTACTTAGGGTATGGGGGACTTCCTGTGGCGTGAAATGGAATAGATGCACTTTCTTTAGCTCCATCTGACCAAACCAAATTTTCTCACTAAGATCAATTTATATGTGAAAATACTATTGCAACTCAGTTCGTTGAACAATGACAAAACTAAACAAAGTTAAAGAAAGGAGATAAAGGAGCTGATGAGGAAGAAACAAAAGCGAGCAAAGGCGCTAAAGGGACAGATGTTAACGACTGCACCGCTTCATCAGTTAGCAATGACGATCTCATGCTTGCTATCAATACTCTTAGTGCCAATATGGACAAGAAATTTAATGATATTTCAAGTTCTCTTTCCATGTTATTTGGGGTACGTCCGTGAGAAGCCGGGCTTGTTGTACAGATAACCTTGATAACGACTGATGTAAACCCGTCACAAAACACAATCACTGGTGTTTTCAAAAGCAAAGAAAGAGAAATGTACATTGTGCCCTTATAATTTTGTCTTGATTTTACATGGGTTTTATCTCTTTACAGTGCTTTACATCTGTGCACCAAAAACACCATAAAAAGTGAGATACTGAGCAAACTGACCATGGCAAAACATTGTCCAAATGGAGATAGACATGCGAGGCAAACATACAGTTGAAGTCAGAATTATTAGCCCCCCTGAATTATTAGACCGCTTGTTTATTTTTTCCCCAATTTCTGTTTAACGGAGAGAAAAAGAATTTTCAACACATTTCTAAACATAATAGTTTTAATAACTCATTTCTAATAACTGATTTATTTTATCTTTGCCATGATGACAGTAAATAATATTTCACTAGATATTTTTCAAGACACTTCTATACAGCTTAAAGTGACATTTAAAGGCTTAACTAGGTTAATTAGGTTAACTAGACCGGTTAGGTTAATTAGGCAAGTTATTGTATAATGATGGTTTGTTCTGTAGACAGTCAAGAAAAAATATAGCTTAAAGGGGCTAATAATTTTGTCCCTAAAATGGTGTTTAAAAAATTAAAAACTGCTTTTATTCTAGCCGAAATAAAACAAATAAGACTTTCTCCAGAAGAAAAAATATTGTCAGACATACTGTGAAAATTTCCTTACTCTGTTTAACATCATTTGGAAAATATTTAAAAAAAAAGAAAAAAAAATTCAAAGTGGGCTAATAATTCTGACTTCAAATGTATTTGATTACAAATCACAGACACCATTAAGGTGTTTCTTTTTTTGTATTTATTTGGTGTTGTGCAAAGAACTGCATGAAAATAATCCTTTATTTGTTGATAAAATGATCATCCTTGTCAATCTACCATCAACCCATCATCCCTGTAAATATCATTAGTGTGAAAATAAACAAAAGTTGTTGGCATCATACTGCCCCATATGTAGTGTTCATTTTACCTAACAACTGCAGTGAAATGTATATTGTAAGCTGAGGCATGTATTTTCAATGAGCCTGCTTACAATTAATGTTCCAAAATAGGGTTTCAAAGTGTTAAATAGATAACATATGGCCTACCACCCCAGAACAAAAACGGTTAAACATGGTAAAACAATTACCAGAACCAAAATGTTAAAACAATTAATCTTTTGAATCATACACTGAAATTTCATACTGTACAGTCCTCAACACTGGGTTAACTTTGGGTTTTGCACATTTGCATTATGATTGTCATTCATTGGCCAAATACACTACACTTTACTGCAGCTTGTTTTCCCCTTGAATGGTCTTTTTAGACTTTTAACTGAAGAATGTTCTCTTGTTTACTCCAATGGGTGCATTTTCTGTCACTATTTGACATTTTTCCCCTCAATCTTTAAAACGTCAGAGTAACATTCAAAATGAGACACATGATTGGCTGTGGGTTGCCAAGCATCCAGATTTAGCATTCCAATCCAGCATCACACCAAAGTCATTGTAAGTGGAGCTAACCCTGTTTTAGAGAAGGTGAAACCTCCCATTTTCCCTGAGTAAAAGCAGAGTTTACAACGACAATAACCTGGGGTTAAGCACCCTGTGAAAAGTCCTGTTACGTAACATCAAGAATTTCTAAAGAACAAACCCAATAGAGTGAAAGCTACATGAGGTTCAAAGAATCTGTATTTTTAAAAGGAACAAAGCTGTCAACACGGCTACACAGCTTTGCTGAATTTAATGATTCTAGGTTTGTGTAATTCATACAGTATAGTATAGACAGAATAACTTAAACAAAATCCTAGTTCAAGATTTGTGGTCAGAAAAAAAGGAATTTGGAGAGTTTAAGGAGAATTTATTAGGTACACCTGTCCAACTGTTCGTTAATGCAAATTTCTCATCAGCCAATCACATGGCAGCAAGTTAATGCATTTAGGCATATAGATATGGTCAAGACGATCTGCTGCAGTTCAAACTGAGCATCAGAATGGGGAAGAAAGGTGATTGAAGTGACTTTGAACGTGGCATGGTTGTTAGTGCCAGACAGGCTGGTCTGAGTATTTCAGAAACTGCTGATCTACTGGGATTTTTATGCACAACCATCTCTAGGGTTTACAGAGAATGGTCTGAGAGACCAAAAGAGAAAATATCCCGGGAGCAGCAGTTTTGTGGGTACAAATGCCTTGTTGATGCCAGAGGTCAGAGGAGAATGGTCAGACTGGTTCGAGCTGATAGAAAGGCAACAGTAACTCAAATAACCACTCGTTACAACCGAGGTATGCAGAAGAGCATCTCTTAACACACAACAAGTCGAACCTTGGTAGTTCTGAAGGCAAAAGAGGGTCCAACCCGGTACTAGTGAGGTATACCTAATATATATATATACATATATATATATATACACATATGTGTGTTAATAGTTGAATATCATTCATTCATTTATTCATTCATTTTCTTTTCAGCTTAGTCCCTTTATTAATCTGGGGTCACCACAGCGGAATGAACCGCCAACTTATCCAGCATATGTTTTTAAACCTCCATACACACTCATTCACACACATACACTACGGACAATTTAGCCTACCCAATTCACCTGTACCGCATGTCTTAAGACTTGTGGGGGAAACCGGAGCACCCGGAGGAAACCCATGCGAACACTGGGAGAACATGCAAACTCCACACAGATACGCCAACTGACCCAGTCGAGGCGAATGGGCTACCCACTGCGCTACTGCGCAGCCTAATAGCTGGATAAGGAATTTCAATTTAAGATTTCAGAGATTTTTATTATTTGATTTCTAGCATATATGCATGGTATATTTTACCATTTTCACAATTACCATGTTCTTCTTTTTTGTTTTTTGTAAAAAAAAAATATTTGTTTCCCTTTAAAAATAATTTTTTGGATTTTCCATTCAAAAAATGTATCTTATTATCATTGCTGAAAACAGATATGCTGCTTTATTTGTTGTTATGTAAATGCTACATGCCACTGATCACTCCAATGAATTAGTGCAGAATAAAAGCATTTAGATTTTTGGAAAATCATATATATATATAAATCAAAATGTTACGGAAACAAAATTACTGAACTGCATGTATGTTTGTGTCTTCAATCTGTTAACCAGTTATCAAAAATAATGATGCTAGGAGAGCAATCCGGATAAAATAAAATAAGCATGATTACAATCATTCAGTCATTTGAACTATAAATATTAAACATAATAAACATCTAATTAAACAATCTTAGTGTGTAAAATAGAGAACCTTCATGAAAAATAATGGTGGTTTGTAAATTATAATGCTTCTGTGTATAATAAAACGCATACTTCGTGAACATTTTAATTTACACATACAGTACACACAACTACTGCTACGTGCCTATACGCACACACAAACAGTGGATAATAAACGTGGTCACTTGGAGGAGAAGAAAGATCGTGAGTAACACCGAGGTTCAGAAATGTGGAGAATGTCCAGCATGTTGACCTGAGACAAACATGCACACACACAATTGCACTATCTACAGGATTATAATTCAGTCAAAGATGATTGACGGTCATTGCATGGTAAGATTAAACCAAATACTGGCCTGCTTTAATGCAAGCAAAAACCGAAACATTCAACCTCCATGAAAATTGTATTACCCAGACTGGTTTACAAGCGTGTGTGTGTGTGTAAAGTGCATACTGAAAAGGACAGAAGCGGACAGTGGTGGATGTGTTTGGCCTTATCAGCCCTCTTCTTTGTTAGTGTGTTTATATGACTGGGGTAAGTGTTATCTTTGTGTCTCTGGTTCTTGAGAATGTTGCCCAGAAAAAAATAATATTTACTCAGATGTTACTCTTTGTAAGCTTTGTAAGTTATGTTTCATTCATAGAACCAATCTGCTATCTCTCAGATGACTCTCCCCCACAGCCTGCAGTTATTTTTTACCAGTTTTCACAAAGTATCAATGTACTAAGACAGTGCGATCAATACACTGTCAAGCTAATTCAACACAATGCACATAAAGTGAACATCAAGCATTTCACCATAGAAACATTGTAAGAAATGTAGTAATATTGCTTAGTGCGATACATTGGGTTTATCTGATTGCCTGTATACAGTATCTGCATCATCAATTAGGTATATAATAAATACATTAGGCCATTTTAAACGTGTTTGCCTAAAGCAGTGTAGAATGTGCTTTTAATGGCTAAATTACTGCAGCTGGTGCTGTATATGGACCACAGGTGCCCTGAACCTGCAGTACGTTTTTCATGTTTTGAGAGGTGGTACAGTATAAATATGCCTGATGAAGGACAGTACACTGAAACGTCGCATTTACAGTAACACATTTCTAGCCAGTATTAATCTTGTGTGGAATTGTTTTTTATATTTTGAAGCAAATGGCAATATGTCAGTATGCAGCACTGTAAAAAAATGATGGGTTCCACATAATTCCTTCATGTTGATCCAACACAATTCGATTATTCATTCATTCATCTTCCGTCAGCTTAGTCCCTGATTTATTTTATCAAGGGTCAACACAGTGGAATGAGCTGGTAGCTACAAATCAATTAAGTTAACTTAATTGTTTTTACAAATTTAATTGGAGCCAAGATAAAACAATTAGATTGTCCCAAAAACAACTTAGGAATTTTAAAGAAACAGTTTGTAGAAGCAGTAAAAGTCATTTTTTGAGTGAGATTTATTTTCCCCTTCAGGTCTCCTTGGCCATTCACGTTATTAAAAACAATGAGTAAAACTAGAAATACTGTCCCCACACTGCACATAAGAGTAGCTCAAAGGGCCTGCCACCTGTTTAAGGTTTTTGCTGATCAAACCTCCAGAGGTGGTCAAAAATAACTGCAACTGTATACAATGTAAAAAAATAAATAAATAAAAATGTCATGACAACAAATATTTTTGTTACTTTAACATAATTTAGTGGGTTTCCTCCGGGTGCTCTGGTTTCCCCCACAGTCTAAAGACATGTGGTACAAGTGAATTGGGTAGGCTAAATTGTCCGTAGTGTATGAGTGTGTATGGATGTTTCCCAGAGATGGGTTGCAGCTGGAAGGGCATCCGCTGCGTAAGACGTGTGCTGGATAAGTTGGCAGTTCATTCCGCTCATTCGCCCGAATGAACATAATTTAATAATTTGATCTGGTTTCAACAAAATTCTTTAGTTTATAAAAATTGAACTTAACATTTTCAGTGAGTTTGATTGATCTTATCCATGTTTTGTGATTCGTGTTTTTATTTTTTTCCATTTATTGATGATTTTGAACCTTGATCTTTCTTCCAACAAGTTTTAACCTTGAAAGTTTTGAAACTTTTGACTTTTATTAACATTTTTAATAGTTTAAAGTGCTATATTGTCTGGGCTGGTGTTGTATATTACAGTACAAATCCTTGAAATAAACTGCCAGCACATTTTCTGTTGTTTTACAGACTTATTTCTCTATATATTATTTCTTATACGTTTACGTTATATTATTTCAAACTACTAGATTGTCAATAAAAGTCACTTTGTTAAACTGTAGAGTTGAATCTTAAACATCAAATGTCATATCAAGAGCAGATATCAAGCTCCCATAAGGCAATTCAAAACCATAAATAAATGAAAAATTTGAATTACAAAATATGAAAACTGTTAATTGACAGATATTTTTTACAGTGTAGAAAAGTTAATTTGATTCATTCAACTTCAATACAGCAAGAATGTTTTACAGTGTAGTTTTTATTGTTGTGGTCAAACTCAGTTTTACATTGACCTTACTCTTAGGCCCTGTTTACACATGGGATTAAGATGTGTTTTCAATGATCGTATCACAAGTAATTCATTCATT
This sequence comes from Danio kyathit, assembly GCA_903798195.1. Taxonomy (NCBI): domain Eukaryota; kingdom Metazoa; phylum Chordata; class Actinopteri; order Cypriniformes; family Danionidae; genus Danio; species Danio kyathit. The sequence goes on along the minus strand of LR812527.1, from coordinate 36,766,640 downwards.
CATTTTCTTTTTAGCTTAGTCCCTTTATTAATCTGGGGTCGCCACAGCGGAATGAACCGCCAACTTATCCAGCATATGTTTTACGCAGCGGATGCCCTTCCAGCTGCAACCCATCACTGGTAAACATCCATACACACTCATTTACACAAATACACTACGGCCAACTAAGCCTACCCAATTCACCCAATTCCCTGGACTGTGGGGGAAACCGGAGCAATCAGGGGAAACTCACGTGAACACGGAGAACATGCAAAGTCCACACAAAAATGCCAACCGACCCAGCCGAGGCTCGAAGCAGCGACCTTCTTGCTGTGAGGCAACAGCGCTACCCACTGCACCACCACACCGCCATCACAAGTAATATTGCAAAATAAGATCAGGAAAGGGGCAACTCAACTCAAATTTGAATTTTTAAGTACTATATTTTCTAACCACTCCTGATTCTAACACAAACCATGCAACATTCAGCAAAGTTTTGCAGTTACTAGAGCAGAAACCAAAACATTATTTCAATATATTAGATCAAAAGGTCAGAAAATGCCTATATAGACTAGAGCTGGGCAATTAATCAAAACTGAGACATTGAGAGCCTATAATCGATCAAATCTTTCCAAGTCAATTATTTCAATTACTTTCCCTGTGGTCACGTGACCCTGCTCTGTTAATGCTTCTGCGTCAAGCGCATGCATATGGTCCAGCGCAAAATGTAGCTACACGTTGTGACAATGCGTGGCACAAGCTCTATGATGGGTCAACTTATAATAGTGGTGACGAGCATGGGTAGGACAGAGAGTTACAAGCCCATTGAGGAAGAACTAGATAAAGTTATAAATAGCTCTAAATCAGCTACATGTATGTTAGATCCAATTCCAACAAAATTACTGAAAGAACTGATACCTATTATAGGAGAACCTCTCCTTAATGTTATCAACTCTTCGTTATCTTTAGGCCATGTTCCAAATCCTTACAACCTAGCTGTTATTAAACCTATTATTAAGAAACCACAACTAGACCCGAGCAACTTAGCTAATTATAGGCCTATTTCAAATCTTCCGTTTATGTCTAAAATACTAGAAAAAGTTGTTTCTACCCAATTATCCTCCTTTCTGCGGACAAACAATATTTTTGAAGTGTTTCAGTCAGGCTTCAGGCCTCATCACAGTACAGAAACCGCATTAGTAAAAATAATCAACAATTTACTCTTAGCTGCTGACCAAGGGTGCGTCTCACTATTAGTCTTACTCGACCTTAGCGCCGCATTTGACACCATTGACCACAATATTCTCATAGACCGCTTAAATTCTACAGGTGTCCAAAAACAGGCCCTTGAATGGTTTAGGTCATACTTAACTAACCGTTACCAATTTGTGAATATTAATGGACAGCTTTCACAAGTCAGGCCAGTAAAGTACGGGGTCCCTCAAGGATCAGTTTTAGGCCCCTTGCTGTTTACAATATACATGCTTCCCCTGGGGGACATTATTAGAAGACATGGGATCAGCTTTCACTGCTATGCAGACGATACTCAGTTATACATTTCAAGTAAACCTGATGAGATGTCTGAACTGTCTAAGCTAACCGAGTGTATCAAAGATGTTAAAGACTGGATGACCAACAATTTTCTTCTCCTAAACTCAGACAAAACAGAATTATTACTTATTGGGCCTAAATCCTGTACACAGCAGTTCTCACAACTCGACCTGCAACTAGAGGGATACAAAGTTAGCGTTAGCTCTACTTTAAAAGATCTGGGTGTCATATTAGACAGCAATTTAACTTTCAAAAATCATATATCCCATGTCACAAAAACTGCTTTCTTTCATCTGAGAAATATTGCTAAATTGCGAAGTATGCTATCCATATCAGATGCAGAAAAGCTAGTTCATGCTTTCATGACTTCTAGGCTGGATTACTGTAATGCTCTGTTTGCTGGTTGCCCAGCATCCTCTATTAACAAACTCCAGCTAGTGCAAAATGCAGCTGCCAGAGTTCTTACCAGGTCTAGAAAATATGATCATATCACCCCAATTTTATCCTCCTTACACTGGCTGCCTGTTAAGTTTCGTATTGAATTTAAAATATTACTCCTTACCTATAAAGCTTTAAATAATCTAGCTCCTGTTTATCTAACCAACCTCCTGTCTCGCTACAACCCAACCCGCTCTTTACGATCTCAAAACTCAGGGCTTCTGGTAGTACCTAGAATATCAAAGTCGAGTAAAGGAGGTCGAGCCTTCTCATTTATGGCCCCTAAACTCTGGAATAGCCTTCCTGATAATGTCCGAGGCTCAGACACACTTTCGCTTTTCAAAACTAGATTAAAGACCTATCTTTTTAGCAAAGCATACACTCAGTGCAGTACATAGCGGTATGACGCATGATGTGCCCCACACATGATTTTGCTTCTCGTTTATATACACTATGAACAGCAGCTACGCTAATTATTCTCTTTATTCTCTATTTCCACCTGGGGGTACTCATCTTGAGGCCCTCAGACTACGCAGTGCCACTAACGCGATCCGAAACCAGCGACGAGATGATCCCAAGGTTTTCTGGACCAGGCCGTATCCTGAGCAGCTGCTGTGGTGGTCATCGTGGAGTGAGAACATGAGACTAAATCCTGTGATGCTCCAAGGACAGACGAGTCTTCGCTGAGGTCCAGCTTCCTGCGCCTAGACTGCAGCTCTGCACAAGACGTTTGGCCATAGGGGAAATGGTCATGCCCAACTGAGCCAGGTTTCTCTCGAGGTTTTTTTTAAATCTTCGCTTTCGCCAATTGGTGAAGTTTTTTCCTCGCCGCTGTCGCCACTGGCTTGCATGGTTGGGGATCTGTAGAGCTGCGCATCGATGGATTTGCTCTTCAGTGTTTGGACTCTCAGTAGTGATTATTAACCCACACTGAACTGAGCTAAACTGAACTGAACTTAATCTCTGAAAACTGAACTGACTTTGTTTCAATTCACTATAATCTTCCATGTGAAGCTGCTTTGACACAATCTACATTGTATAAGCGCTATACAAATAAAGATGAATTGAATTGAATTGAATTGAATTGAATTGAATTGAATTGAATTGAATTGAATTGAATTGAATTGATGCGAGTGTTTACAACTGTGTCCAGTTCCAGTCCCATGGAGTAGCTCCAGTTGGAAACTTTTGTTTTGTGTTTACGTTATGATTAAAGTTGTTGCACGTCCGCCGATTCCTGCCTCTGAATGAGCGAGTTTGAGCTAATTGTACATTAAGGTAACGTTCAGAAATAAACAAAACACCCGCAAAAAAACCTGACACAGAAAAACATAAAAACCTATTAACAGTAAGTAAAAATTGTTCATTAACCGTAATTGAGTTAAAATGTTCAATTAATTGGGATTTTCGGCCAAATTGTCCAGCTCTAATATAGACCATTTATAGATGCAGAAAAATCTGAAAAAAGGTTTAAGTGAACAAAAAGAGATGGGTGCAAATGCGAAACCTCTTGGTGACCTTTTTGTACATTTTAGTTTTTTCAGCCATTTATTTCATTGCCTTTAAAACGGCTGTTAATACAAACGGTTTTAAACAAATACATCCATATAACCAGTCAGACGTAACCTGTGTGACCTCTATAAACCAAAGACCCCCAAAGTCATAATTCATGTGTCACACATAACTAAACATTTAAGCAAACACATTTTAGCAAAATAACTAATTCTGAAACACACACACATACACACAAGCTGCTGTCTTATCATCTGCACCCTAAGTTGGCTTTAAACATCAAGTGAAAGTTGTTACTTTGCCTCCCTTCTACAAAATAGTGGATTACTGAGTAAAATACTTGTGTTAATTGACAGACTGGCCATAATATTTAAAATTAATTAAATTTTTTATATGTATTATAATATAATCTAATATAAAGGTTATGTGAGTTCATGTATGTCATCTTCTTAGACTTGCAGCTGTCAAGGAAATGTTATGGCACAGCGGTCAAGCTCTCCTCTTCTACAATCCACCAAGTCTGAAACCAACCAAATCTCCTAACAAATCAAACAAATGCCTTCATAGTGAAAGTGACTGACAGGTGGAGAGTCTCTGACCTCAAGGTTAAACAGGCATACTGTGTGCTGGAATGAAGGGATGTGTGTGTGTACGGATGTGTGTATGTGAGGAGGGCTTGAGGAATCAAGGAAGACATGTGTCTTTTGCGGGCTGCGTTTACAGTGGGAATCCATGCTTATGGAAAGGAAAATACACATGAAGTAGGAATGAGAGAGTACTAATGGAGATCACACAGAGAGGGGGAAACCAGATGGACCAAGAGACATCATCCAAGTCTATCTGCTGCATCCGGGTCTACAGATCTCCTTTCTAGGAATTTCAAAATAGATGTTTAAGCATGAGGATGAGAAAATAAATGCATTTCAATTAAAGTCCTGGTAATAAATATTGTTTTTATGTTAGTTTTTAGTTTAATTTTAGTTTTATTTTTTTAAAAGATTAATTTAAACTAAAATATTTATATATATATATATATATATATATATATATATATATATATATATATATATATATATATATATATATATATATATATATATATATATATATATATATATATATATATTTTTTTTTTTTTTTTTTTTTTTTGTTTGCCATGAGGTGCCATGTTGAACTTTCAGTGCCCTGGTTGAAGAGCTTTTATACCCAATTTAACTCAACTGCTATCTGGTGACACCTGAGACAGTGTAACACTAATGAGTCACATGACACAGGGAAAGAAATATGAATGAAGCTGCAGTCACACTGCACTTTTCTCCCCATAGACTTCCATTCATACGCACGGGAATGCGTCAGACCGGAAACGCAAGCTTGTGTAAAAAGTTTCGCAGTTTGCTGCGTTGGAAATTCAAGCTTGGTGAACTCTGACCTGCGAAATCGCATCACATGATTGTGTGAGACCAATCGAAGATCAAAGCATAACCTCTCTGGACAGGAATTTAAAACATGGGCCAATCGCTCGCTTTTTAAAATGTCTAATCATCTTGTTTAATCCTGCCCCTTTTCGCAGCGCTGTACTACAGAATTCCGCACACACAAACTCTAGTGTGACCGCAGCATAATTGTTCTTAATTTGTACATTTTCACTTAGAGTACTCACTTATGTTGCCAGGGTTTCAGCTATTATTGGCTCTGGCTGTATTTTTAGTTATTTTGAGAAGGCAATAAATTTACACTGCTATACAAACTTTTACACTGACTACTTTTCATTGTGTCAAAGAGTCATTTCTGCAATGTTGTCCTATAAAAAGATATAAATAAATATGTGCAGAAATGTGAGGGGTGTTCTCATACACACATGTTTGTTTTTGTGAAAAGTGGTTACATTACATAACCTTCCATTCATTTTATACAGTTCAAACCGTATATTATATTGCCCTCACCCCACCCTACCCCTAAACCCAAATATCACAGGAGACAGTGTACAGCTTTACTCCCTGAAAAAAACTCATCCTGTGTGATTTATAAGCTTTTTGAGAAGTGAGGACGTCACCAATGTCCTCATATCACACACACACACACACACACACACACACACACACACACACACACACACACACACACACACACACACACACACACACACACACATACATATATACATAAACAAAGACAAAAGAAAAGAAATAAATTAGTTCTTAAAGCTATAAACTATTATGTATAAAAATGTGTTGAAAATAATAATTGTTTACCTTTTTTCAATGTAATAATCCAAAGCTCCGTTTATAACACATTTCCAAATTTTCTTTGTCCATCTTAGCCGATCATATTCATTCATTTTAGGTTGTTTGGAATTTCCACAACCAGCAAAGAGTATTGAGGGTCAAGAGAGACTGAACGAACCTCCCTCTGATCCAGGATATGTCAAATACTTTAACATTTTAGTTTTTTAGGGTTTTCAAACTGTCATCTGGGGTCCAAAGGTGACGCAAGAAAGTAAATAATTTATTGGATATTGCATAATATTGTATAATAATTAATTAATTAATTAATTAAAACTACAAAAAGTTTTATAATTAGTATAAAACAAAAAAAATTGGGATTAAAATGACCAAATATTGACAATATATAAATATAAAAATGATGAAAAAAGATTTAAGTAAATAAATATTAGTCAAACGTGACTAAAATAAAATGTGTAAAACAAATATTTTAGTTACTCAATACATGTTAAAGTTTATAAAAATTATGATTTTTTTTTTTATAAAAATTTGATCAATCAATCAATTAATTAATTAATGAACACAGTACTACCAGTAGAAAAAAACATTTGTAATATAAACACTAATAATATATTTTTTAAATATAATTTGAGACTTTATAAACAATTTGAGACTTTATAAGAAACTATGTCTTATACATTCGGGGCTCCATGGCATCTAAATGAATGAAAATCAACCTGTTACATAGTAAAATCTGTCTGAAAAAGCTACAATAAACACAAGTAGGCTAAACAAACACAATCAATTTTACACACCTTCATTCATATATTAAATGTGGCATATAAGCTCATTAAGGCCTTTTCTTCTCAAAATCAAAGGCTTATATCCACAATTATTCTCGCTTCAACATTTCATAAATAGAGAAAAATCCACGTGGGATGTCTGAATTAGATTTATGTGTCCAATGAACTCGTGCTGTAGCTTATCCTCCAGAGGAGACAGAATCAATAAATATCCTTTCTCTGAAGCTCAGGAGATACTGTGACACATGAACTCATGAGATGGACCACACTCTGTGTCTGAGTGACAGTTGCGGAGTCAATTTTAGCAGTGATGGACAGCCACACATACAGGTGGACACACACACAAACACAACTGTGCCGACAACTCTTTTCCATACATGTTTCAGACATACAACTTTCAAAGGCAGTGCAGAAGAAAATAATCTAGACTGATTTTGGAGTTTACACCAGAAAATAATACCTTTTTTTAAGTATAGGATTCAGCAAAAGGTACATTAACTAATGTGGTATCTCTGACAGAAAAGTCAACTGACTTTAGGAAAAGCATGTGATGCTTTTTCCAGTGCTTTTTGGTCAAGCTGTGGACCCTTCAGTAGGCATTAGAGTTACAGGCCCGTAGCCAGGGGGCATTCGGGTGTATCGAAAAACCCACCCCCCTTCTGGAGAAGTCCAGAATTTGGCCCCTATATAAGCTCATTTGTCCCCTCTTTGACAGTATGCCATCATAAATTGTGAAAATAACCAATAGAAGAAGGTTTTAAAAAGAATAACCAATAAAAATAACCAATAAAAGAAGGCTTTTATTATTTAAATGGACAAATTGGAAATGAGCTGGCCAGTTTGTTTTAAGTTTTAACAGATTCACAATCTTTTTGTTGTTTGTTTGTTTTTTTATGATGGATGATAATAATTTAGCATTTTAAAAATAAGTATTTTTTTTTCATATTTCTAAAATTCTAATTTCATTACATTATTTATAGGCAAGGCAAGGCAAGTGTATTTATATAGCACAATTCATACACAGTGGCAATTCAAAGTGCTTTACATAAACAGGAATAAAAGAGACGAGTATAAATAAAATGAAAACAAATAATATAAAAACAGATGAAAACAGCGTAAAGACAGTTTTTATATAAAACTGTAATAACATACAGTTTAAATGCAGATTTGTAAATAAACATTTGTAAACAAAAAATTGTATGATGAGCACTTTGACGAAGTGTTTATGTTGCATCAGAAAGTGTGGTAATAATAATCATCCGACAAGCTATTCCAGCACAAATTAGTGCTCAAAATGGCACTAAAATGTAGTATTTGAACAACATAATTTGAGGCAAATAACTGCAAAAAGGTCCACTTTTTGAGAAAAAAAGAACCACCCCTTTATTAGGCTGGCTAAGGGCCTGAGTTACAATAGCCACATTTGAGGGTAAAATGAGGGGGTGCAGACATAACTTTTCTTTCACGCTATGTAAACTAATTTTATGGGAAAACAGATCATTTTATGTTTTAGCCTACACCAAGTAAAACTGACCCATTTCAGCTAATTAAGGTTAAAAAAATTATTAATTCAAAAGTGAATTATTGCACTAAAATTATAGTTACACACTTTTACTATACTGAAACCACTGTTAATTTTATCAAGGTCTAGCCTGGCAAATCAAGCAGGTTTCTGTACTCTTGCAATAATAAACCACAATTTTATTACATGAAAATAGTTACCGCAAACTAATTAACCATGCTTTGACACACTAGTTGAACATTGTATTTGCGTAAAAGTGTTTTTATGAGCCTGCCAAAACAACAACAAAAAAACCTTGGCTTTAACCTTGCTTGTTACTCGAAGGCGAAATGAAATCTGCGTAAAACGTAGACCCTGACAAGAATATGACTGCATTTAGCAGTCGAAAAATTGTGACAGAACCTAGTCTATACTGTTTATATGGTGGGGAAGCGAGCAAAATCAATGCCGTTGTAACTCTCGAGCTTCATGACCACGATGATAACATACAGAGCAAAAGTAGCCTAGCATGCTTACTGACAGTAGTCTAGCTCAGGTGTTTCAAATTAGTGTAGCTTTTTCAAGTTCATTTTGTTTGTATTTTAGCCTTTGGTTTGGTTCGAGAAAATATGTAAACGTGCCTACCTACCGTTCAATGCTTTGTGAAGTCCGTGTTGAGGTGTCCAAATCATTCTGATTCATTCGTGTGTGTTTCATAAACTGCTGTATGTAACGTAATTGACAATCGATACATGATTTGTTTGTATTTCTTTGTTTTATGTAGATTTAGAAGACTAGTCTATTATTAACAGTAGATAATAAATAAATAAATAAATACGTATACGTTTATACGTTAAAAATTTGGGGTCAGTATAATTTTTTAAATATTTTAAAATAAGCTTCTCTTGCTCACCAAGGCTGCATGTATTTAATCAAAGATACAGTACAAATTGTAAAATTGTGAAATGTTATTTCACTATAAAATAACTGTTCAAAAGTAGTTTATCATTTAATTTAATAATTTATTCCAGTAAATTTAAAGATGAATTTTCAGCTTCATTACCTCAGTCTTCAGTCACATGATCCTTCAGAAATCACTCAAATATTAAAAAAAATTATTATTATTTTTATTAACATTAATATCATTAATGGTAATAGTAATAACAGTAATAATGACTGGAGTAATAATTTTATGTGAAACTACATACAATAAGTAATAACTAAATATTTAATAAATAAGCATTTAACAATTTAACAATATTTTTTTTACATTTAATAAATGATGAACAGAAGAATTTTCTTTAAAAAAACATGAAAAAAAAACTGACCCCAAACTTTTGACTGGTAGTGTGTGTGTTTGTGTGTGTGTGTGTGTGTGTGTGTGTGTGTGTGTGTGTGTGTGTGTGTGTGTGTGTGTGTGTGTGTGTGTGTGTGTGTGTGTGTGTGTGTGTGTGTGTGTGTGTGTGTGTGTGTGTGTGTGTGTGTGTGTATTTTTTCTTCTTCTTCTTTTACATGAACATTCTTTATAACTAAAGATGACTTTTAAATCAAATCCAACATTTTCATGATATATTTCCTCATGAGAATTCTTACATAAGGCAAATGGAACAGAATAATAGCCTACCAGGATTACTCAATCAACCCAGGATCAATCAACCCAGACTCAGGGCATAGAAAAAAGTTTGTATAACATTAACAGAAAGATTTAGTCCTTGCATGATGCTCATAATAGCATAATGTATCAGCACATTTTAAGCTGTAATTCACAGTGCACTGAAAATGAACTACAGTACATTGTTATATTTGAAGCCAGCAAACCAATTAGTGGTTTATAAATAAAAATGTAGCAAAGAAACAGCCTGTGTATTTTGAGAAATGAACAATCAGCTTTTGCATTCAGTGCATAATGATGAGTAAAGCCTGTGTCCTGCATCCAGAAATAAATGGCAGGTAATAAACCAAATCCAACATCAGTAATAAAAAAACAGCAGAGCAATAAAATATCACACAATGCCTTTTACATTTCTAAGAAAGAATCTTCATCTTACATAACCTACTGCATGATCAATTTGGGGTTCAAGCAGCAAACTGTCATCTAGAATATTACCTAAATATTTAAAAAAGAGAGCTGTATTGAACCCAGCATGAGGCTGTTGAATATTCTGGGTCCCTCAGTCTGTTTGATGAGGCGCTCAGAGCTGCAAGGATTGTGTGTGATGTGTTCGTGAAACACAGGCTGCGTGATGATCCACATGCTACGAGCTGCTCTTTGCTTTCTGTCTGAAAGGGCCACCATGGTGCTGATGATCAATGTGGGCTCTCAGAGGTCAGAGGAGATTCATTTGCTGTCTCCTTAGTTAATGAGGTGAAGTGCCTTTAACAGATCTGAGACCAGTTTATCAAATCCCTTCTGGAAAAACAAGAATAACGGTGGTGGTAACGTGGTGTTCTTTGAAGTCCCTTAGAGTAATGTTTAATATCTATAGTATATGTATTATTATATTTTATATAAAATAAAATTATACTGTTAGCTTCCAAGACCAGAACTAAAAGTGTTCATGATCTAGAGTCAGATTAAGACTTTTACGCTGTTTGAATGTTCTTTTTTATTTACCTAAACATATGTTTGTGATTTCTGTATGGAAAAAAAAAAATGTTTTGTTTATCAACAAAACTCATAAACTTTTTTTCTATTTTTTTTATTTTATTTGTTTATTGATTTATTAATTTGTTTGTTTGTTTGTTTATTCATTCATTTGTTTGTTTATTTATTCGCTTGTTTGTTTGTTTGTTTGTTTGTTTGTTTGTTTTGTTGTTTTAGCAAAAAGCAATTATCATGATACATTTTTATTAATTTACAGAGGAATTCATTGTAACAAAAGTCTTCATAGCACAAAGTCTTGCCCGGCACATTTAAGAATTGTTTGTAACAAGACAATTTTAGACATTTGTTTGTAACAAGAATTGTTTGTAGACATTAAAATCTGTGCTTAAAGGTCACAGTGAATAAATACATTTTAATTTCAAATTTTATACTGAGCCGCTTGACAGAAAGAATCAATTACAATATCCAATATCATTTAATATGTCACTTAATCATTTATAATTTCATGAGTGCAGGTTAAATGAAGTATAATTTTTTAATTTTTACATGAACATATTTATTGCACTAAAACTAAACTAAGACTAAACATGTTAGACTAAACGTTGTTTGACTCATATTTTGACATTTTATTTAAGTTTTTTAAAGAATTAAGGATTCTTCTGCAAGAAGGTCGCTGGTTCGAGCCCTGGCTGGGTCAGTTGGCATTTCTGTATGGAGTTTGCATGTTCTCCATGTGTTTGCGTGGGTTTCCTCCGGGTGCTCCGTTTTCCCCAGCAGTCCAAAGACATGCGGTATAGGTGAATTGAATAAACTAAATTGGCCTTAGTGTATGTATGTGAATGCAAGAGTGTATGGGTGGGTTGTGGCTGGAAGGGCATCCGCTGCGTAAAACATATGCTGGATAAGTTGGCGGTTCATTCCGCTGTGGCTAACCCTGATGAATAAAGGGACTAAGCCGAAAAGAAAGTGAATGAATGAATGTTTAACAGAGCAAGGAAATTTTGACAGCATGTCTGATATTTTTTCTTCTGGAGAAAGTCTTATTTGTTTTATTTTGGCTAGAATAAAAAAGAAGTTTGTAATTTTTTAAACACCATTTTAAGGACAAAATTATTAGCCCCTTTAAGCTATATATTTTTCCGGTAGTCTACAGAACAAACCATCCTTATACAATAACTTGCCTAATTACCCTAACCTCCCCAGTTAACCTAATTAATCTAGTTAAGCCTTTAAATGTCACTTTAAGCTTTATAGAAGTGTCTTGAAAAATATCTAGTTAAATATTATTTACTGTCATCATGGCAAAGATAAAATAAATCAGTTATTAGAAATTAGTTATTAAAACTATTACGTTTAGAAATGTGTTGAAAAAAATCTTCTCTACCCTAAACAGAAGTTGGAGGGAAAATATAAACAGGGGGGCTAATAACTCTGACTCCAACTGTAGATGAATATATACGTCTGGAACAATATAAGTAAATGATAACAATTTTATTTTTAATGAACCTTTAATTAATAAATACAGTAATACAATAAATGAATGTATAATGTTCATTCAGATGTGCAGCAATTATTATTTACATAACGCTGTATAATCTATAGAGAATACAGTGGTACACAGCATTCAATACTTTGACATACTTTTTGGTACTATTTTGGTTCTATTCATGAAGTTTGAGAGAAAAACTGAATTTTTTTGTAAGCTACAAAGAAAGACTTGAAAGAGAAAATGAGATGTGAAGTTTGATCATCTATGTTTGACATAAAAGACAGAAAAGCGTGACAGTTCTGTGCTTTCTTCAACTCGGTCCTTCAAAGTCGACATCTATCTCTGACCCACATAAACTACAAATCACACTTAAAAGAACTGGAGAGACTTGAAAACAAGATTTTTGCTCTATAAGTTTGACCTAATATCACAAAAAAAAAAAAAAAAAAAACACAAGGTGTAAAGAATGGTGTTGTGGAAATATCTTTAAAACAGTGCACAAAAAGTATTATAATGATATAAAGATTATAATATTTATATTGGGTACACTATTTATTCACTATTCAAAAATTTTGAATTAAAATGTTTTATTACTTATTTTGACAAAATTCAGGAGAAAAACCCTTGTTTGATCAAAAGTAATTATAATATGTTGTTTTTGTTAATAATAAATATTTTTTCTTATTATTAATAAATAATAAACGTGTATTTTAAGATTTAATGATTCTTAATGAATGAAAATAGTAGTTTTGCTGCATTTATTAAATTAATTTAATTAATTTTGATGTATATTTCTTTCTTTCTTTCTTTCTTTCTTTCTTTCTTTTAATGAGTTTCTCTTTATATAGTTTTATATGATATGCTTTTATCTTTTGTTATTTAATCGAATAATATTCATATCTAAGTGTAGTTTGATAGTAAGAAAATAATTGAGACTACAATAATATCGGTGCTACTATTCTGTTCTTTCATGAGCTTCTCAGGCTGCTTGCATTACCTCGCATTTCCACGGCGTGTCATTCGTGTTTTGTGGTTAATTCAATATAAGCTGAAAAGGAGTCCTTCGCCGCTTGGGGGCGTCAGATTAAAATTCTCTGCTATTTGTGATGTCCCGAGCTCAGAGACTGTAGACGTGCAGAACAGAGCTCGCTGACTAAGATAAAAGATAACAGCCTTGGCTGAAGGACTCTGATTCAACACTGAACGATCCCAAGGACAGAAAAAAGCGGAAATTATATAGCGAGGAAGAATAAATAAAAAAGAAAGAGATGAATCCGGTGTTCTTGAAGTCCAGAGGAGAATATTTTGACCATTTGACCAGGCATTTAATAGAGAACAGATATTTACAGCAGAAACGGAAGTCCTTTATGGTTTGTTTCTATGAGACGAAATATTATTGTTTAACAGCAGCCACTTTTTGAGAATTTGTAACACTTTTGCTGCTATTTTAAACTCGTATAGTATTACTACTAGGCTGTAAAAAAATGCAGGGTTCCACAAAATTCATTCATGTTGTCCCAACCCAAATCAATTGAGTTAACTTAACAAATTAAAGTGGATTGAACATAAAACAATTAAGCTGTCCCCAAAAAATCTCAAGAATTTGCTCATTTTAAATAAGTAGTTTCAAGAAGCAGCAGATTTTTTTGAAAGTAGTTCACCCCAAAATGAAAACACTGTAATTTACTTTCTCTTGACTCATTCCAAGCCAGCTAGCCTGAGGTTTTTTTTTATTTATTTTTTTAAGTTTGTTTGTTTGTTTTGTTCAACTCAAAAGAAGATATTTTAAAGAAGTTTCCAGCATTCTTCAAAATATCTTAGAACAAAACAAAAACTGCTTTAGAACACATGAGGGTGAGTAAATGACGACTGAATTTTCAGTTTTGGGTGAACTATTCCTTGTGTAATAGCTGACAGTTTTCAAAGTAGAAACTAACTTCAATATTGGGCTAAAATTATGCTTTTGGTGAGAATCAAAGGCTATGATGGATTAAAGCTACTGGAACTAAAGGCTCTTTGATTCGAAACCGAGAGCTTGAAATGGAGTGTAAAATATGGTTTCCACTCAGTTAAACTCTATAACATCTACAAATGTTCATCTGTAAAGAAATGTGACATGAAACCTCCAAGCCGCTGATCTAATAAATAATTGATCTTATATTTTAGTCAAATTTCACATTCACACATGTGAAAGCCTCTTCTTTATTATTTGAGAAATTGGACATTATAAAACCACCAATTCTCAGTTTCAGTTTTTTAAACTGATTCAGATAAAAGACTTGCATTAAACAAAAATAAAAATGTATGTTTAAAGGACACATTTCATATTTCAAAGTGGTTAACTCTAACTCTTTATTTGCTGTAACCCAAATTTCTCAGATATTTGTGAACACAGAAAACACTTGAAGTTCAACCAGGCCACTTGCAGAAGAGTTCTTAATGTGAATCTCATATTAAGGTCTATTTTCAAGATACATTCGATAATTTTGGCCATTTAATAGACTTGTGACATTCATAATGTATATTTTGTCAAAAACATATTTTTATTATTATTTTCAGTATACTGTATGTGACCTATACCAGTCAAAATTGAAAAGCACAGCTATACCGCAATGTTACAAACACTGCTTTAACAACAACAACAACAACAACAACAACAACAACAACAACAACAACAATCATTATTATTATTTTAATAATAACACAATTATAAATATACAAATATACAATTATAATAATTATGGATTGTTATAACAATAAGGATATACAAAATATGAGATTTTTCGCAACTAATAAAGTCTTCTAAAGTCTTAATAATTATAGGTATATTATTAACAACAACAACAACAACAACAACAACAACAACAACAACAACAACAATAATAATAATAATAATAATAATAATAATAATAATAATAATAACAATAATAATAATGTATTATCATCGTTGATGTTTTCATATACATATTTTTTATTAACCCTTGTTCAAATTTACTACCCTTTTGTTATGTTAGGGTTGGAAACATCCACTGAATTAAACTGCTGTAAAAACACATCAGATAAATATTTTTTTTCAAATCTGTTAATCAACCTCAGTCCTGATCAAAACTACTAAATTGTTTAGAAAATTACATTAATAATTCTCTTTAATTGACAAATCCATAAATGATGTCACTGATTTGATGGAAAAAGCACACAGAAAATTACGTATTTTCAATATAAAAACTAATTGTGGACTGGATTTTTTTTAACCTCTTATCAAAGTCTTGGACATGTGAGTGATTAGTAACAACATTGGCTTTGATGCATTGACTTTCATTTTTTCTCCCTAATTTACTTGGTGGTGGCTGTTTTTGCCCCATTGACTTCCATTATAACCACATTTGATGGCACGGAAATACACTTCTTTTTTTTTTTTTATTTACTCCATGTATTTCTGAGAGCTGAGACACATATTTTGGCACTATTTATACACTCACACACTCACACATACTCCATATAAAATCCAGAAACCAAGTTTTTTTTTTTTTTTTTTGCACAGGCCTATCTAAAGGGTTAATGCTGCCAGTGATGATCAACAGAAAAAAATACTAATTTGATATCTTTCCAATAGGGAAAACCACCAACAATCATATGATGTCATGGTTTTGTAAACAGTTTACAATTACGTTTTATATTGTAAATACGTCATTTTATGTGTTTTTTTTTTTCACCAAATCAGTGGCATCATTTATGATTTTTTCAATTAAAGAGTTAAAATCCTGTAATTTTCTAAACAATTGAGTAGTTTTGATCAGGACTGAGGTTGATTAACAGATTTGAAAAAATGTTTATCTAATGCATTTTTACAGCAGTTTAATTCAGTGGATGTTTTCATCCCTAACATAACAAAAGGGTAGAAATTTTGCCCAGAGTGTATCGTTAAGTTTTTTTTTTTTTTTTAAATGTCAAGGCATTTCTCAAAATATGTGTCAAAATAAAATTTGTCACCAAAAATCGTTCTGCTGGCTAAAACACAGAAAAAGTTATGGCCAAATTAAGACACAAAATCACCCCAGAGTGGATGAAAACATCCCCAACAGTACATAAGGGTTAATGATTATTTTATTATAATAACAATTTGTAACAATAATGTAATAATATTATAATAACTTTATTATTATTTTATTTTGTATTATTATTTATTTATATTATTGTTATTATTATCATTATTATTATTATTATTATTTTTGTTGCCACATTATATACAAGGACATTAAAGTTTTTGCAAAAATGGCAGTTGGCTATTCATATAAACTGTCAGCTATCTTGTTAATAATATTAATAGTCTACGTTTTCTCAATTTTTTTTCCAAATAATGTTGACTATTTGTTTTTACTATTAGCCTACAGCAAAACAAAAACTCCACTGAATCTCCTAATCCACAACAATGTATGGAATACCACAGAATTCCCATCTAGGGGCCGCTGTGCGGTGGGAGGAGCGGAAGTTGAGGAAGTCGTGTAATATTATCGGGGGATGAAGAGCCCGTGTTTGTTCTAACGGTGCACCGCTTCAAGAGTTCAGGAAGCGTCAATAAAACCATCCCGATACTAAACTCACGCTGACCCGCGCGCTCTTATCAGGACCGTGACGCGCGCGCGGCTGATCGGGACACTTTAGCATTATGCATTCGGACTGCAGGCTGCTGGGATGGACGCGTCGGTAATGGTGGGCAGAGGAACCGGAGGGGCTGCGCTCTTCATCCTGATCGTCTTCATCGTACTCCTCGGTGCCAGAAGCTCACGGGCGCAGAAGGGTACGTGATCCTCCAACGGAGGGGCTAAAGTTTTTAACACTTGGTAAACTTCTCTTAAATTGCATTTATAGCTCTGGTTTTGGGATTCAGTGCGGTTTCAAAACAAACTCTTCTTGAGGTGGTGTGATGGTTAAAGATCCGGGCAGTTAAATGAAAGATTGTAGGTTCAAACCTTGGTTCAGTTCGACCAAGACACTTGACCACACTAGTGATTAAACAAGCCACGTAACTCTCTGGGCTGAACCAGTAACAAGTTCACTGGGCAAACAAACACCTCGCTTTAATAGAGGAGTTTGTGCGCGTGCATTCTAACGTTGTTGCTGTGCTACAGCTGGAGCAACAGAGAAACGTGATGACGCAACGCCTGACATGGGCCCCGCGCGGCCCCCGCTGCTTTCCCAAATATGTAGCGAGTTCATGTGCTGTCCAGTGTCAAACTGTTCATCACAGAAACCAGCAGTCCCCCACACTTATTATGCTTAATCTGAGATTAATTCAGTTAGTAACAAATTATAAATATTTGTGTGTAATATTGGACAATAAACTTAAGTGGGATGTGTGGACTGACTGTATAAGGAAAAAACTTCAACAGAGAATGTACTTCTTAAAGAAACTATTGTCTTTTAATGTTGACAACACACTGTTGATCATGTTTTATAGTGCTTTTATCGAAAGTATTGCAACATTTTGTGTGATCTGATGGTATGGAAATGCTTCTGAGGCCCAGAAAAGGGTCACTGGGGAAAGTAGGTAACAACAGCCTAAAATTAAAGAGCATTGATAGTATATACAAAGAAAGAGTACTAATTAAGGCTATCATGATTGTCAATAATGAGAGAGATCTTTTATCATACACCTTCCAATTGTTACCATCAGCTCATCGATATTGTGTTCCCAAATGTGTAAGAAATAGGACAAAATTATCATTTATACCTCAAGCAATTTAGTTTTTCAATTCCTCCTCTCTCAGTAGCAGATGGTAGCCAGTAGACTGTATATATATTTAGAGTAGCGGTACCTTGTTTTTATATGATTTATTTATATAAATGCCAAATGTGAAATGTCAGGTGTCTCTGTAAGTGTATGCTGTGTAAGTGTATACGTAACTCGCGGCTGAACTATCATAGTACAATGCATCGTTTGGGAAAAAAACGTGTGGTAAGTAGTGTTTCCTGAAACCGTAGTCGCAGATCCATCGTTTGAACCATGTTAGTTATAAGGTAAAACGTCCATAAAGATGCTCAAACAGGGTGGAGTAACTACTTCTTTAAAGAAAAACCGCATAATTTTTTGTGCAAATTATATTGTTTTACACACACACACACACATTTAAAAAAAAATCCAATTTTAGTTTTGGTAAAAACATTCACTCGCTTTCCATATTAATTGAAATATATGTAAAAGGCACATATAGGACCTATATATGATTCCTTTACAAATATTATTGAGTATATTCCATATAAAATCACTAAGCTAACATGTATTAATCATATATAATCATAAGTATAAATCTCATATATAAATCATATAAATCATTAATGGTTGTAGACCTAATTTACAGTAGGCTATTTATTAAGAAACGAAAAAGATTCTACTTAATAATAATAATAATAATTTTTTTATTATTATTATTATTAAGTAGGATATTGTTTATTTATTTATTTATTTACTTAATTTTTTTGAAAAGTCTACTTTTACAATTTGACTTATTCAAACCAGAGCAGAAATGTTCTTACCAACAGGCTCATGTCGTATACAGTACAGATACATTTCTTAATAAAAACCTAAATTAAAACCATTAACGTATGCTATATATTTTTGTTGTCACAAGCTTTAGAGACGTAGAGTAAATTCTGCTTTTAAATCATAGGTGACCTATAGCTTTCGTCATGAGCCACGGTTGTGTTCAAAATGGCATAAATGATTTCAAAGTGCACTAAAACTGAACTGTAAAAAATGCTTTGAAAGCAAATTACACAAATTACAGAGAGATGACTTTAATGTTTTTTTTTTTTTTTTTAAATCATTCCAAGTTTAAATGATAGAATGTTCTAAATGAATAGGGCATAGGGGGATAGCTGGGGATAGAACACAGCCAGGAACTATGCTTCTAATTACAGCTCTAGAGGTGTAGTTGGACACGTTCAAGTTTGCGATGCAGTTTATGAATGTTCAGTGGAACGATGGATTTGGCAAACGACCATGCTTGTAACGACAGAAATTGCTACCTTAGTAAGCTAACGATGGTTTTCGGAAACGCACCCCTGTATGATTTTGACTAGTATTACAAATGTATACATTTTTGACATGCCATAAATATTCTAAACACTCACATGAGATGATGTCAAAAATATCACTCAACTAGAAAAAGTATTCACTTCATTTATTTTAAATAGAAAGTTGCCATCTCACGAGTGACACGCCGTAGCCAAAATTAACCATGGCTTTACCTAAAACACACACACACAAACAACACGGTCATTGTAGTTAAATCATGGCAACCACAAAATCACCATGGTTTTGCTACACTAACAATATAAAATTATCATAGTAAAACTGTGGTTATAGAAGGGTTATTATCAGTTTAGCTAAAAACAGATGGTTGCACTTTGATAAAACCAAAAATCAGTTACATTGTTTTAGGGGCATCTTGGTTGCCAAAAAAGGTCAAAGCTTGTTAAATAAGCAGTTGTTTTTTTTCTCTTAGCAATAATGAATGTTCAGCAATAAATAATGTTTAATGTTTAGCAGATTGTTTTGAATCCTTGGAGGTACTGAGTTGGGCTTTTCATAGTCGAACTAGGGTAATTCTAAACCTTGAGTAAGCAGAATCCTGTATCGCATTTCACACTGCTCAAAATTTAACCTGGGTTAACAATTAATGCTGACATTTCACACTGAACAATATTATATTTGCAGTGCCAGTTTCATTGAGAGGACAACCTCATATTCACATATTTCATATTTTTCCTCACTGAGTCTTGAAATTAAATGAAATAAAAATGAAAGAGTCTTTATTTTCACTTCAGTTGTCTTGTTTTCTGTCGTAATTTGACATTTCCCCCCTCAAACGTCGAAACATATTGTTTAAACAGCACTCTGCATTTCTATGACTGTCTGAAGCATGTGAATTTAAGGGATGTAATTGGTCATCTGTCTCTAAGAATTGCTTCACACTAGGGTTGGGCGATGTTGACCAATTTAGCATCGTACGATGTCTAATGTGAAACATCGCGATGGACGATGGAATCATCTTCATAGGCGGAGGTGAATTAATTATTTATGAATAATTAATTAATTCATAATGAATTAATTATTTGTAGCCTACCATTTCAACTACCTGGTCTTTGTTTTACCCATAACCAAATCATAAATAAATGAAGATAAGTTACACACAAATTACCACCTGTCAATCACTTTTTCCGCAGGACTCTGGCATGAGTAGGCAGAGTGATCCATGTCAGTCATTTGTTTGGTGCGGTGGATGGCGGAGGGGTGTTGCTCGCGGACAAAAGTGAGCGGCGCTGTGGTGTCGCGGACGAAAGTAAAGAGGGTTGGAGAGTCGCGGAACAAAGTGAAAATGAACAGTGGACAGGGGAGGAGGGCGTTTGAGGAGGGAGATCGGTAAAATGAGGTGCCGGATCCGGATCCGGCGTGTTCCGGGACAAATTAAGCCCTGGATAGAGACAAGATTAATTAAATATCACGTTTAACAACTATAGTGAGACGTGATCCACTATCATCCTTGATAAACTGTCCAACGTACACTGTTCTCTGGAGCTCAGACGAGCGCATGACAGTGTGTGTGTGTGTGTGGCTGTGTGTGTGTGGTCACGTGATGTGCGCTTTCAGTGGACTGAGGGCTGTTCAGAAATGCTAGATGAAACGCCAGTGTGGACGTGGGTCATTTTTGTTCTAAAATGCCGTTTTAAAAGTAAGCTGTATTAGTGTAAATGGGGCCTGAGTGTGTATTTTTCACGAGCGGGTTTGCGACGGGGGTGGGGCGATGGATCGCGATGCCGGTGTGGTGAGAAATCGTGTCCCCCCTGCAATCGAGTCCGCTTAGGACCCCAATGGGTCGTCTGCGTTGAATGCCTGATCAAAAGTGCATTTTATAGTCTATTCTCAGTCTTCAGATTTTAACAAGATTTATCATATTAGTAACATTATTATTGGTAAGTGCAAGTTCTCAGTCTTCATCAAAAGTGCTTTATATAGTCTATTTTCATTCTTCACATTTTTACAACTTATCATATTACTAATGACATGCAGAGTTAAAATAATTTAAAATGGTCCTAAACATTTAAAGATGCCTTTTTGATGTTTTTATGTATTTATATGTAACATTATATATTTACATAAGAAGTGGTAGCAAGTTGTAGTCTATCTAAAATAAATAAAAATATAAATGATAAATAAAATACATAAAATCTAAATGAGATTTCACTGCATGTATATATATATATATATATATATATATATATATATATATATATATATATATATATATATATATATATATATATATATATATATATACATATATATATATATAAGGCGCTATAAACTATACCTAATACAACTCCAGTGAACCAATAGGATCACCCAGGGTCCTAGGCGGACCCAATTGTCAGGGGGGACTCGATTTCTCATGACACCGGCTTAGCATCGTGATGTCTATCGGCCATCGGCGATGGACGATGGCATCGTCTATCGGCCCAACCCTACTTCACACTGCACATGTTTGAAACTGTAAAAGATTTGCCAACCATGTTGCAGAGCAGGGTTTTTAAAACCCAGAATAAAAAGTGGTGCTGACTCCACTTTGACATACAAATATAAAACTCTACTCTGTGGCTGGAAGCAGGGTTTATAAGAGAATATGAATGTGAAATGTGAAAGCCCTTATATCTGTAAAGAAACTGAATTTCAAGGCTTCTTTGATGAGTAGAAAGTTGAAAGGACAGCATTTATTGAAACAGAAATGTCATGTCACATTAATAAACGTCTTTACTGTGACTTTGATCAGTTTAATGCATGCTTGCTGAATAATGGTATTAATGACATATATTATGTGAAGCGTGACATCTAGCCCCAGTTTCTCAGGCAATCTGAAATAGCTGACAGTACTTGCTGTGCATAAAAGTTTGAGAATGTATGGTTTGTGTGGGAGGAGTGAAGCTAGGAGGAACACAGAGGCTCGAGGTGTGTGTGTGTGTGTGGATGGGTCTGTTGTTTTTGCTCCGGGGGTCTGAATATTGTCCAGCAAGGATTACGTAACAACAGCGCAAGCTGAGTTTCATTCGGTGTGTAAACGCGTGACAGGCAGCGCAAGCAGCTGCAATGCAATGGGATCTCATCTCTCTCATTCTCCCTCCTAATGATTCAACAAGGAGCTCTTTTGCAAGCCAAACATTTCACCAAATGAAGTTTAAGTTCTACGTGAGAGGAAACTAAATTCTGTGCTTATTATGCATAATTAAGACAGATTTGGATGTTTTTTTGGTTTGTTAAATCTTAGTGGGACATGCAAATGTCATCAAGATGTGTACAAAATCAATTTGTATTTACATTTGTTAGATACATATTTAGGCCTGTCACAATAATCGATATATCGACTTATCGCACAACACATGCATGACCTCAATCATTTTTGGTGATGCAATATTAATCGTCCATACATAAAAAAACAACATTTTAGCTCATTGTGCAACTTCTCTATCTCTATTAGAGGTGTCAGTGTCAGTTTGATTAAAAAACACACTATAGTATTTACTATAAATTGACATGTTAACATTTATTATTATTATTTAGGATATGCGTTTGACTATACGTATGACTATAATTAAATAAAATATTCTTAAGAATAAAACATGATGTGTTCTTTGCAAGAGTGTACTTGCATCGTGATGATATTGTATTGCCATTCTGACGTAATGAGTGGCATAAAATAGCCTTTAAATGACAATAAAATCATTTATCGCAATATTTTGGTGCAGTATATATCATACAACAAAAAATAGATATCGTGACAGGCCTATACATATTACATATTAGATCATATCCAAAGCACTTTCAAAGAGTTATTTTATGTGTAATATGGAAATATCTTAGAATTCTTGGAATTACTTTGGAGTAACATTCAAATATTCAGTCCCACTATGTTCAGTGTCTTTAACAAATATGTAGTTACACTGAAATTATTAATTCATTGCAATGTACTTGTTTTTACATTGTACTTATGCTTGATATCATGTAATTACCTGTGTGTAATGACATCTAAAATGAACTTTTGTGATTAAATTTATAATTACACTGTTGACCATACACCTTTCACCTTAACCCACCCTTAAACATACCCATACCACCAAACCTGCCCCTAACCCTACACTGTAAAAATCCAACCTACAACTTGTTAACTCAGTTTAAAATTGTAAGTTAGGTGGACATATGAGCTCAGAGTTGAATTTTCATAAAAATGATTTAACTGCATGTTTTGAACTGTTTGTTCAAAGTAAAAAATTCAGTTGAGGAGACTTGAAATTTTGATTTCTTCTTTTAAGCATCGCTGTAAAATAAAAAGTTGACTTAACTTAAAATTTTAAGGCAACCGGCTGCAAATAAATTGAGTTTCTTAAGCTTCAGTGGTTGAAGTTGTGCCAAATTATTCTGTAAAGTATACTTGACTTAAATCAGCCTTTTCAGTCAACTTAAAATAATAATTTGGCACAACATCAACCACTGTTAAGTGGTTAACTCAACTTTTTATTTTTTACAATGTACCTTTATCCCATCTCAAGAGCACCAGAAGTGTTCTGCAATACATTATGAACACATTAAGTACATTGTATTTATATTTTCATGTAAGTACATAGTAGTTAAGGCCACTTAATATAAAGTGTGACCAAATATTCTGGTGGTGCATGATGTTGACCTCTGCAGAGTTTTTGATGCTTTCTGGGTGTTTTTCAGGGGACGGCTGTGGACACACAGTGCTGGGTGTGGGCAGCGGGAGCCTGGCGTCTCTGGGTTATCCTCAGTCTTATCCTTCACAGTCTGTGTGTGAGTGGGAGATCAGCGTGACCGCCGGGCACAAAGTCCTTGTGCGCATCGCAGATCTTGACATTGATACAAACAATTGCCAGGTGTCTTACCTGCGGCTCTATAATGGGATTGGACCAGGGCGAACAGAAATTGGTGAGAAACTGTAATGAACTTTATGTTCTTTTTGCATCAGTCACATTTGTTCTCCCAATACAAATGGGGAAAAAACAGTTACAAGTACATGTTGGGATGAGAATGTTATTTGAGGGTTAACTTTTGTAATTTATGGCCATAATTACACGTTGTTAATACGTTATTTTTATCAAAACATTTGCAGAAACTGCAAAAAATGACCAAGAAATCCACAGTGACTATGTTATTTATTAGTTTATCATAGGAATGTAGAGGGTTTTTGTTTGGTAATGATGTATTTGTGTATATTGTGGCCTCTTTAATCATTAATTCAAGAGTTCACACTTAGCTGATGATTGATTATAAAGCTTGTTTGGCATGCTGTCCCGGGAGAGAGCCCTGAGCTCGAAAGATCCTCGATCCCGGGGCTCCCTCCCGTTGCAAGGCGAGAGGGGAGTTTGAGCTCAGGTAGAACTCGAGAACTCCCCTACTGTAGAAGCTAATGAATTTGTAGATATTGCTCTTAAGAGATAGCTACCCGCTAAGTGCCTGTCTATGGTGCTAATTTGGATTAGTCAATTAATTTAAGTTGCATGTTTTTGGACGGTGGGAGGAAACCGGGGGACCCGGGGGAAACCCACGCGAGCACGGGGAGAACGTGCAAACTCCGCACAGAAACATCTGCTGGTTTTGTTAATGGCCAGAACCAAGGCAACAGTGCTAACCACTGGGCCACCGTGCCACCCATCTAGAAAAGGAGGAGGAGTAGGGGTGGAAGGGGGGATTCTTCAAAACGAAGATGTCTGTGGTATGAAACCTAGGGCTCTTATAGTGTATGTAATCGTCTGATTGGTGAATGATTAATTGGATAATGCAGGGCAGCTGCAAGCAAGCATAAGGACGTGATCCTCTCGAAATTAGTTTATAAATAAACTCCACTAATAACCTTCCACTAAAAAAATAAAAAATCACACCTGCATGAAATTGAAGCATTTAGAAACTGACATTAGCTCTTTTCCCATCCACATATATTTGTTGGCACCATTTGGGATATGCCATAAAATGCCAGTGTTGTTTTTATTCAGTAAGATAATATCCAAAAAAATCACTGACTATTCACAATCGTATTTAAGTCTTTCTGAAATGCTTTACTCAAAATTACTCCCAGAGGTCATTTATTTAATAATTGTGATCCCACATATCAAAAAAGCCAATAAGATCACATTGTTTTTGTGTTATTTACATTATTTACACACTCTAAACCCCACAAATTATTTATTACTATACCCTCTTGAACACATAATATTGGATTTTGGAATATTGTAAGTTTGGATTAAAGCAAAGCCAATGATTCAATGAATTTCCGATGGATAAAATCAAATCCCGTCCTTTTATTTCAAGAAGGAATGTAATACAGAGGGAATAAGCCAAAGGAAAGTGAGTGAGCTTAATTCAGATATACTGCTATGTACATAAACATCATGTAAGAAACATGTACATCATATAAGAAGAGAAGTTTGAAGTTTCCATTTCACACTGACTTCTATGTATTGACAGGAAATCTCCTCACTTATGTACAGAAAGTGCATGAAAAACTAGAAATTGAAAGTTATTCTCATTTCTCTCTGTGCAGTGAAGTTTTGTGACAGTAAAGAATGGAAAGATGCGGTCATAAAGTCAGAGGGCCATCAGGTCACAGTGCAGTTCATGAGTGGACCACACCACAACGGCCGTGGCCTTTTCCTCTCCTACACCAACAGTCAGCACACTGGTATGACATTTTATACATTATTCATTGATATTCTTCACCCCTTTAAAGCTTGTGTTGATACAGATGTTGTACATTTTAGTACTGGTCAACAATTTGGATTCTGCAAGTTTTGCAAAAAAAAAAAAAAATGAAGGCTGCATATATATACTCAAATGTACAGTGACTAAAAATTAATACCGTATTCATTGGTGTGTTGATTAGTATTTTTTAAAAACAAGGATTCCTTAATAAATAGGAAGTTTGTTTGCAAGATTATTATTATTATATACAAAGAGTTCAGATGCAAAACCCTCTAAATCCATCAGACCTTTTTTTTGTAAATCATAATTTTCTATCAGGCCCCTCTGATTAGGTTCAGAAGTTTCATTTTATAGATAATGAAAAGGTTATTAGCTAGTAAATAAAATATATATTTTTTTAAAAATGTCACTTTAGACCAGAGGTCACCAATCTCGGTCCTGGAGGGCCGGTGTCCCTGCACGGTTTAGCTCCAACTTGCCTCAACACACCTGCCTGGATGTTTCAAGTATACCTAGTAAGACCTTGATTAGCTTGTTCAGGTGTGCTTGATTAGAGTTGGAGCAAAAATCTGCAGGACACCGGCCCTCCAGGAACAAGTTTGGTGACCCCTGCTTTAGACAATTCTGTTTTTTAACAAGGTAGATTTTCTTTTGCGTCAAAACCAGCTAAATCCACTTCTGCTTTTTGTTGCAAAAACCTCTAAATCCACCAAGACAGTGTAATTAGTTGAAAAATCACTAAATATGAATTTAGAAATTATTTTACCAAACATAAAACACATACACAAACCACCTAAAATTAAAAATACATAAATCTGTCAAATAAGTGGCGGTTCAATCCACTGTGGCGACAAGGCATGGGCCGGTATAAGATTCTGACGGTATGATAACCTTGGATAAAAATATCACGGTTTTATGGTATCACGGTATTGTGCTCACTAGTCTAAAATATCTTCTTTTTAAATGTCTGAGTAAAATACAAAAACTTTTTTCCCCTTTGAAAACAATATATTTTATTTTTTGAAAGATTTATAATAGTTTGGAACAGTAAACATGTCAGGCTAAATAATTCATTCATTCATTCATTTTATTTTCGGCTTAGTCCCTTTATTAATCCGGGGTCGCCACAGCGGAATTAACCACCAACTTATCCAGCACGTTTTTTACGCAGCGGATGCCCTTCCAGCCGCAACCCATCTTTGGGAAACATCCACACACACTCATTCACACTCATACACTACGGACAACTTAGCCTATACCCAATTCACCTGTACCGCATGTCTTTGGACTGTGGGGGAAACCGGAGCACCCGGAGGAAACCCATGCAAACGCAGGGAGAACATGCAAACTCCACACAGAAACACCAACTGACCCAGCCGAGGCTCGAACCAGCGACCTTCTTGCTGTGAGGCGACAGCACGACATACTGCGCCACTGCGTCGCCAGGCTAAATAATTCAAAAGTTAATTGACTTCTGCTGTCTTCATTTGTATCAAAAACACAGATTTATTTACAATTTAAAACGGCGTCTTTGAATATTTAAAAAAAAAAAAAAAAATGTAAATAAAAAATCTTACACATACCTTAGGAACGGTATTACAGAAAATTTTGTTTTAAAACCTTGACTTTTCCAAACCGCGGTATACCTTGAAAACGGTTATCGTCCCATGCCTAGTGGCGACCCCTAATAAACCAGGCACTAAGCAGAAGGAAAATTAATGAATTAAATCTGGCAAGTAAGTGCATTAATCAATAACATTAAAATTCACATTAATTAATTCTTAATTATCTATTATCATTACTTATAATTTGGTTTTAGATTTAATGCAAGTAGAGCAATGTAAACATTGCAAACATTGTATACTAAGCTTAATGTAGTGTAAAAACATTGTGAAACATCAATATCTGTGCAAAAAAATAGCTTACATTAGCAAATAAAACATGGTAGGCCTACTGGGCAAAAAGGGGATGTCTCTCAGACATTTTAGAAGCTGTCATTCATTCATTCTCACCATACTCAAGGTCTCTTTCATCTCTTGTTTATCCTCATAGCATCCATGTTGTATAAAAGAACAGCATCTTAACTTCATCTATCTTGAAACAGAGTTACTGTTTAATGTAGCTATAGTAAATCAGACTCATTCATAGCGTCACTGTGCAAAAACACGTTATGAATGCATGTTACACTTCCGACTCTACATTGTGTTTTCTTTTTCTTATAATGCACAGAGTTTTGAGGTAAGGGACGTTTTCATTTGCCATTCACTGACAGTCGGACAGGCTCATCCAATTCATCAAACTCCATCTTTTAAAATCTAAATCGGTAGCGGAATAAAACAGTCTCCTCATAAAAGCCGGCGTATCAGCGTGCCGTTACATTAAAAACATATGATTCGATTCGTGCCTTCTGATTGGGTCTCGGCATATAGCACCTTTTGCGGTCAAAGGCAAGTGGCGTTTAGAGGATTTTGCAAACAAACTATTATTTCTGAATGCGCTGACACAAAACTATTTGTTAAAAATGTGCTAGCTCTTGCTCAAGCATTGGCTCAATAGCGGCTTTTTCATCTGAACTCTTCATATATTGTATTTGCAATACGATTCTTTTGTTGTAATGTTTTTAATGTCATTTTTGGTCAAGTGAATTTATAGCTGAATCAAGGTGTTAATTTCTTTTTAGAAACAAAGTTAAACTGTTATACATTGATTGACCTGCTGGTGTGAAAGCTTGTGTTTGTGTGAATTCACACTAAAGTAGGCTTGAGTGTGTCTCAGGGTCCATAAATGAGCTGCTAGGGCAACTTTTGTGTGTTTTTTTTTATCCTGATGAGACTGAGGAGCATCATGCAAAACTGACTAGAGAGATTATTTCAGGAGTATGCTTCTTAGTCTAAGGGTGTTAGGGTTTTTCCTGGTTCCAGGGCGGGTCCAGAGAGCTCATAAATGACAGGCAGTTAATTTAGCACTTGAGTCAATAATTTAAAATGAGAGGAAATGGTGTAATGGGCTGTTGACATTATGTCATCTTGTACAAAGCAGTCGTATAGTTAGGAATGAATGCAAGCAATTATTTGACTTATACAAATGTTATTGCTTTCCTCTGGGAAAGGGGATGTCTAGCTGCTGGGGTGTTGTGGGCTGTTGTTAGGTGGTTGTTTGCTAGTCAGGTTTTGAGTTTCTGATATATTCTCATCATTAGTTGTAGCATGGGTCACCTTTAATATCTTTTCCAATGGAAATCATAAGTCAAATTGCTCAGAAAGTCCAGTCAATATTGGGCTTTATAAAATACATATTGCTTAAAAAAGCAGCTTTAAAGTAAAATTCAGCATAACCAATAACCATCACAAATTAAATTTAATGAATAAGTAATAGAAGTTAAGTAACAGCAAACTCAGGGTTAGGCATGGGATGATAACCGTTTTCAAGGTATACCGCGGTTTGGAAAAGTCAAGGTTTTAAAACCGCCAAAATATTCTGTAAATTTTTTTTTTTACTTTTTTTTTGTTTCTTAGGACAACAGTATCTCCAGCAGAAAAAATATCCAAAGATGCCTTTTTAAATTGTAAAAAGATCTGTGTTTTTAAAACTAATGAAGACAGCAGAAGTCAATGATCTATTTGAATTATTTAGCCTGACATGTTTACTGCTCCAAAATATTATAAACCTTTCAAAAAAATAAAATATATTGTGTTCAAAGGGGAAAAAAGTTTATGTTTTTTACCCAGACATTTAAAAAGAAGATATTTTAGAGTAGTGAGCACAATACTGTGATACCGTGAAACCGTGATATTTTTATCCAAGGTTATCATACCGCCAGACTCTTATACTGGCCCATGCCCACTCAGGGTAAATACTATAGAGTAAATATGCTACTAATATGCTACACTATGTGTAGCATAAACAGAGTGTGGAATGTTTATTATTGAAAGTATG
The DNA here is from genome assembly GCA_903798195.1 of Danio kyathit. NCBI lineage: Eukaryota > Metazoa > Chordata > Actinopteri > Cypriniformes > Danionidae > Danio > Danio kyathit. The sequence goes on along the minus strand of LR812527.1, from coordinate 36,736,839 downwards.
CTTTGTATGCTCACATGCTAACAGCCAAATTAATGATGTGCATGCCATGTGGACATTACGAGCACAAGAGACTTATATGACTACAACATCGATGTACTCAAAAATAGAAAAGTTTTTCCTTTGCATTTTAAAAGTTTCATGTTTACACCATAACATTTTCAAAATGATCCGTGTTTGTTTACACATTAGTGAAAACAGCCAAAAACAATATTATTTGTTGGCCAATATTTGGCATTGTCACGTTGTTAGTAGTGTGACGCGGTGGCGCAGTAGGTAGTACAGCAAGAAGGTTGCTGGTTCGAGCCTTGGCTGGGTCAGTTGGCATTTCTGTGTGGAGTTTGCACGTTCTCCCCACATTGGCGTAGGTTGCTCTGGTTTCCCCCAAAAGTCCAAAGACATGCGGTACAGGTGAATTGGGTGAGCTAAAACTGTCTGTAGTGTATTAGTGTGAATGAGAGTGTATGGGTGTTTCCTAGTGATGGGTTGCAGCTGGAAGAGCATCCGCTGCGTAAAACATATGCTGGATAAGTTGGCGGTTCATTTCACTGTGGCGACTCCAGATTAATAAAGGGACTAAACCGAAAAGAAATTGAATGAATGAATGAATGAATGATAGTGCTGTCCAACTTGCTAAGAGCAGGGCTTTTTTCTAGATCTACAAATTGTAAATATGTTCGACGAATTTCCCTATCAGTGTCAAAATAAACATACCACTAAAATGACAGCAGTGGAAAAAACAGCAGTTAATAAAGCATCTAATAATAGAACTGTGAATTTTTGAACGCTCTATCAAAATCACATCCCGTTTATTTATCAAGCACTTTACCAAGCAGCTTTACAGTATTTACACTTTTACAGCATCTTTACAGTATTACACATGAAAACAATATTTCTATTATTTCTATCCTATAAATCTCAGTTTTGCTTTTAACTTGTATTTTTTTATAATTATTTTTTCGGGGTTTTCACCTTTATTTTGATAGCACAGTAGAGAGAATTGACAGGAAAGCATGGGGAGCAGAGAGAGGGCATGGATCAGCATAGGATCGCGAGGCGGTATCGAACTCGGGTCGCCGTGAGCACCGGAGTGCATGTGTCGACGCACTAACCACTACACCACTGGCGCTGACTGCTTTTAATTAGTATTAAACTTATTTAGCCTATTAAAAGCTATTCAGTGTAACAGTCAACAAATAAGCAGAGCCATTCAAAAAATCACCACAAATCAATGGTAGTTTGAGGGTGTTTACCAGCAGAAGCAAACTTTTCTGAAAAGTTCACTTTGGCGAGCTGTTTTGAACTCCTGAAGCAAACTCCAAACAAACTTCATTTTTGTTCTTAGCTCTTAGATTCCAGTTGAAGAATATGCTAATTATTCCAGTAATGTCTGTTGCTGCAGGAAAGTTTCAGTTTGTGACTGTGGAAGCTGCAGTGTCAGCACATATGTAGAGGTGTTGGTACATCCTGTGCCTCCTAGTATTTAGCATCACAGCTGTGCACGTCTGCGTTTCATGTGTCTTAACAATGACATTTGCCCTGTGACCTCTGAGGCTGTTTGAGGTCAGGAGTTCACACTGCCATGTGGGAGCTACACCTGTTTAGTTCAGTACTCAGTGTATGTGTGTGCGCGCGCGTGTGTGTGTGTGTGTGACAAGAGATCATATTTCCCATGAGTCAGGAAAAAGACAGATGAATCCATGCTGTGGCTATGAGTAATGGGCACAATAACACCACAAAATAACTTGAACTTGAGATGCGCACACACACAATCATACACACTCCGACATTGTGGCCGGAAGTTTTGCACCACTCGTATTTTCTTCAGAATTAAGTCACGGATGTAAATCTGGTCGGTATTGATCCGCTCATTCAGATGGATGCTTTTATCCACAAAAACGAAACCCAATACACCAGTCTGTTGCACCACTTAGTGAATGTCCAGTCAGTGTACATAACACAGGCGTACACGGCTGCATATTGTCTTTGTGTGCACGGATGACATTAATCAATAGTGTCACCATGGCAACCATCTGATGTGCTGCTTTATCTGACAGAGGTAAATATATTTCAAGAGGGTTCAAAGAAAATGTGTCTCTCTTTTCTCATCCTTCAGACCTCATCACCTGTCTGGAGAAAGGAGAGCACTTCAGTGAAGCAGAGTTCAGGTACCCATTTTATAGCTTTTTTTGTGCGTGTATGTGCTTGGATATGCGTGTGGCTGTGTCTCATTTCCTTTTCTGCATTTGCAGTAAATTCTGTCCTGCTGGATGCCTGATTGATTTCGGAGAGGTTTCGGGAACCATACCCCATGGATACAGAGATGTAAGTATGCCACTTCTGAGTCAATATACAAGGGTAACAGCATTGTGGGAGACATTGTGACTTTTTTTTTTTTACAGAATGCAAAATAAAGTGTTGAAAGCATACTTAACTTGATAGCATGTGCAAAGATTGGCCTTTGAAATGTGCAATAGAAAAGAAAGCATCTTTGTCCAGTGTCTTTATGCATGCTTTAAATAGTGTGTATCTTACGATTGGAAAAGTTCTTGTTTTTTAATGTTGCTGTTGAGCAGTTTGTTTTTCTATATTGTGTCTGTTTTTTGATTATGAAATAATGAGCCAGTGTTGACAGTTTGCGGACTAATTAACGCTGAAATTTGAAAGTTGTATGTGAGCTGAGCATACAGAGTATCCACTAGTGAAGTGTCTTGATATTTCATTACTGAGCAAGATGCAAAAAAAAAAACAATGAAAATATATGCAATATACAATGAAGATATTATATTTTAATCAAACAAAAATGCTATATACTATATATTTGGAGAAACAAAAATGTTTGACTTTAGCTTTGTGAAAGTATGTGACATAAAACCTCTCAGCAAGAAACGAAAACAGTAGTTGGGCTGAATGAAAGTGCAAATTCACTTTTCCACCAGCAAAAACCAGTGGCTAAATCTATTGCTACTGGAGGCTATTGCTGGACTGGAGCGTTTTTTTTTTCTGGCAAGCCTTATAAGTAGAGGCAGACAGAATCTGTGGACAATTTTTGCTATTTCTGTGGAAAATTTTGTAAAAAATCTGCGGATTTATGCGGAATAATTTTAGGAGGATCATAACTAAAGACTTAATATAAGAAATAAAAAAGAACACCTTTTTAACATTTATTTAATGTTTACAATGCAAATCCAATTAGATCCAGTGGTCCATTGGTAAACAAAGCAAGTCTCGCATATAATTTATACAGAATAATTTAGATTATAGAATAATTTAGAATAATTTATAATTTAGACAGAAAATATTACTTTTCAAACGGTATTGTAAATAAATCATATGAACATTTTAATATTACTAATATTATATCACAGTGATATTAGTGAAATTTACACACATTTACACATGTAAATACATAAACTCATTGATGGGCTGAAAATCTCAGGCGATTGTGCTACCCACTGCGCCACCGTGCTGCCCGGTTCTTACTTCTATCCCAGCAATTTATTGGTGGCGACACGGTGGCTTTGTAGTTAGCACTGTCGCCTCACAGTAAGAAGGTTGCTGGTTCGAGTCCTGGCTGGGTCAGTTGGAAATTCTGTGTTGAGTTTGCATGTTCTCTCCATGTTGGCGTGGGTTTCCTTCGGGTGTTCCAGTTTCCCCCACAGTCCAAAGACATGCGGTATAGGTGAATTGAATAAACTAAATTGGCTGTAGTGTGTGTGTGTGAATGTGGGAGTGTATAGGTGTTTCCTAGTACTGGGTTTCAGCTGGAAGGGCATCCGCTGTGTAAAACATATGCTGGATAAGTTGGCGGTTCATTCCGCTGTGGCGAGCCCTTGATGAATAAGCCAAAGGAAAATGAATGAATGAATTAATTGGTGTTAACTAAGAACCTTTTCCTGGTTCAGAGCAGGTGCTTTGGGTGCCTAAAGAAATAGATTTTTTTCTGCCAGTAAGTGGAGCTTCTAGAACAGCATTAATACAGTGTTTTTTAGTTACCACTGTAACCAAAGATGAATGTAAAGTATGTTAATATGCATTATACGGCAATAAAATAAAAAAAAAATAAAAAACATCTGAACTTCTAACATCTAAGGCAATTCAATATTTAGATTTTTTCTCTCCAAAGTTTTAAACATTATGAACAGAGAGCTGCTTTGTCTGGTATAGTATCTCGTCTACTGGTGCGTCTCTGCTTTGTTTTTAACAGATTTATGTTGTAGTGCAGTGCAATGTGAATATAAGTGCATTTGACTTTTTTTTCCCATGTTTTGTCAGCAATAAACACCCTCTGGCTCAGTATGCGACAGTAGCCACACCCCACACTCTTACTATTGGTTGAGCTGAAAATTGAAACTTCCAAGCTTCAAAAATGAAAAAAAAAAAAGCTGTTCAATATTTTTAACACCATTGAGCTGTCAGTTTGGGAGTGCTGTGAGTCATTAAGTTTATTGTAAATATCTGACTCAAACAAGGCAGACACCACTCGGAGACACAAGCAGTGTCGGTGTTCATGATTCTGCATTATATAGTTTGTTTGTACTCTTGCAGTAGTGATTCAGAAATTGCTTTTCAAAAGTGAAATATTTTATATGGCTTCATGTTTGAAATTCATCAGAATTCTTAAGATGTCCTTCATTCTGTAAGGAATGCGTGTTCATTTAATACAGGATATTCATTCAAAATTCTTCCTTCAATGAATTTCATCATGTTTAAAAAGCTAATTATAAGAAAACAAACACTGACAGCAGCAGAATATTGCTTTTCAGGCTCTAGAGGTTCCACAGCAGATTTTTTTAAAGGTAAACCATGACGTTTTTGCTTTTGTTGTATCACCTAGAGGAATTAAAAATGTAAAGCATATTTGCAAATGCTGCATACATTCACAGCTCTTTCCAATAAAAATAAATATTCTTATGAGTATTCTTATCCTTACAAATCTGTATCTAAAAGTCTCTCACTAGGTTGGTGTTCTAGGTTATGTGTATAGTTTAAAGGGTACCTATGATGAAAATCATCTTTTCTACGCTGTTTGGACAGAACTGTGTGTAGGTATAGTGTGTCCACAGTCATATTGGGGTGATATAAAGACAATGAGTTTCTTTTTTTAAATTTCCTGATGTTAAAATAGGATCCAAATCCCAGTGATATTGAGGCCGACCGCAACGTAACGTAGGAGTACGGTTTCCCCACCCACTAAATTGATTGACAGCCGCATATTAACATGTCTCCGTAGTAACACGTATAATCATATCAACAAGACAGGACGTGCGCAAAGCAACTGGGATTAAAATACCTGTTCAGCTCGCTGTGATCCTCAATCATCGTCAAATGTGATCAATAATGAGTTTTACAAGTTTAAAACGTTTTTAAAACAGTGCATGTTAATGAATTACAGCGATTTACTTCAGCTTTACTTTATCACCACAGCCGCATGTCAGTACAATTATAAAAGAAGACGCTTCAATCCTGGTTTGTGGACGTTAAATCAGGTTTATTTTGTACATTAACATAACATATCCATACATCAGTGGATATTAATGTGTATCCTGTCTCATTTGCGTGCAAAAACAGTGCAAAGTTAAACACATGTGCTGTGTCTGTGACTGTCTGTGAGTGTCAGACATTGTCTGTGACTCATCGTTGCAACTCCACAACAAATACATCAAATAATCATTGGGAAAGATTTTACTGTAGTATTTCTCACAAAATGTTACGTGAGATCTGCTTCCTTTATGTCTGTCACTGTGCTGTTTATCTGACGCAGCCGAGGCGGAGATTGAGGCATACTCTGACAGGCACAAGAGAACGGTGGGCGGGGAGAATCAGCATTAAAGCCACAGGCACCAAAAACAGCTATATAGTGTTAAGAGCAGAAGATTCTAATGTTCTAAGGGGTATAATAAATAATCTGATGGGTGTTTTGAGCTGAAACTTTACAGACACATTCTGGAGACACAAAAGACTCGTCTTAAATCTTGAAAAAGGGGTAAAATAGGTGCCCTTTAAGTATTCATAGTAGTAGTTTGTATAGTTAGAATAACGATCCGCTAGTCATGTATAGGTTTATAATAGCTCTTATATGTTCAGCGTTCACATTTATAATTGTTTATTTATGTAGCACAGGGCGACACGGTGGCTCAGTGGTTAGCACTGTCGCCTCACAGCAAGAAAGTTGCTGGTTCGAGCCCCGGTTGGGTCAGTTGGCATTTCTGTGTGGAGTTTGCGTGTTCTCCCCGTGTTCGTGGGGGTTTACCTCCGGGTTAAATAAACTAAATTGGCCGTAGTGTATGTGTGTGGATGAGTGTGTATGCATGTTTCCCAGTACAGGGTTGCAGCTGGAAGCGCATCCGCTGTGTAAAACATATGCTGGATGAGTTGGCGGTTCATTCCGCTGTGCCGATCCCTGATGAACAAAGGGACTAACCCCAAGGAAAATGAATGAATTTATGTAGCACTGTGGTCCTGCAAGATATGACATTTCGTTCCACTGTATGTCCACTCATGTAGCGGAATGACAATAAAGCTCAACTTGACTCGACTTGATTACATTATTAATATGTTAATTAGAACATGACATCATCGAGTGACATTTAGTGGCTTTTCAAGCAGGCTTTAGCTTTAGGCTTTATTTCATTAAAGACATCAGGCAACAGTGTTTTGATGGTGCTCAGAAGGCTTAGTGTTTACACTTTTGATGGAGACAAATCCACAAATGGAACACTTATAGCAATCAATTAACAATAAACCAGGTTAGGATCGTTTATTTTGGGGGGGAAAATCCTATTTCTGCAGAGGAGTAGTTCACCCCCCCCCCCCCCCCCCCAAAAAAAAAAAAGTTCTTTCATCATTTACTCATCTTTACTTGTTTTAAACCATTATGAGTTTCTTTCTTTCATTAAACACAAAATAAGATATTTTGTAGAATGTTCTGCAACCATTGACTTCCATAGTATTTGTTTTTCCTACTATGAACCTCGATGGTTACAGATTTCCAGCTTTCTTCAAAATATCTTCTTTTGTGTGCAACAGAAGAACGAAACTCATGAAGGTTTGGAACTACTTGAGCGTGAGTAAATAGTGAGTAAATTTCAGCTATCCCTTTAAGAGTGACCACACACTGTCTTCTCTACATTAGCTCATTGCTGATGACCTCATGGTCGCTTTAATGTCTGCTTGCTTTAAAGCGTTTGCATGATTGCACATGTGAAGTCTGAACACAATAGACAGTTGTCTTCTAAAAGCATGTCTGGAGCTTGAACACTGTTTAGGGTGTATGAGTCTGAGCGAGAAGCAGGCGTGCTTTCGAAGCTGAGTCATTGCAAATGATTCTGTGTGTCAGTTTTGGAGCTCTTGGTCTCTTAGGGGCGTGTCGGTATGTGTTTGGATGTATGCGCGCGTGTGTGTTTTTATGTGTGTATGACAGCGTGTTTCTCGGGGAGATGTTAGATCAGGTTTGGCCGAATGGTTTTCTAATGCAGACCAGCTGACAACAGTCTTGTTTCTCAGCTCAGAATTAGTGTGGGGCCCATATGACGCCTTGCAAATGTGTGTGTGTGTTGTTTGTGGCATGAGTGGTGCTTTATTTTGCCCAGAGGAAGTGGTGTATGTTTGCGGTGTCGCTGTGTGGGGGTGTTGAGAGTTTCCCTGGTGTGTGTGGCTGTTGAGAGTTTGTCGAGTGTTTGTGGTCTCTTTTTGGTTTGGAATCTCAACTGTGTATGTGTGTGTGTGTCTGTGTATAGTCAAAACTGTCATTTTTTTCTTTTTAAACTAGTAATTTTGCTGTTATTCCAGCGGTGGGCAGCAAGTGTTTCTGGCCCTGTTCACTCTGCAGATAAATGTGGTTGTCATTACTTTTGGTCTTATTGCTTATTAGTCGTATTTCAGTATGATGTGCATCCAAGCGCCTCTGTGAATCTAAGTGAAACATAAATCACGCATCTGTGGATCAGATTGTTTCAAACTTTTTTTTATTAAGAGCGTTCTGCTTGCTGACAGGTCTATAAGACTGATTTAAAAGCATCTTATTGTGTTGCGCTCATGTGCACAACAGACATTTGTGCTGTTAGTGTGATGTTGATTGTTTATTTGATTAATTGTGCAGCTCTCGGATGTAAGACTTGCTTTTAAAGCCCTAATTCAACAAAGTGGAGGGAAGGATGTGCATTAGGTGTGTAAATGATAGTGGCGTTTTTGTCCTTTATGTGCTGCCACAGCAGATGGTAAGTGTTGTACGTTTCCTGTCACCTCATAAGCTGCTAAATGAGTTGTGTTTTTCTGGCAAGCTTTAGCGCTGTTCTTCATCAATAGTTCATGGAATGCATGCAGAATAACATTGTATAGTCAACATTCACAATTGAAATTGAATGACCAGTACAAGTTGCGTCTGAATCAAACAATTTTTAAAAGAGTTAAACAGTTGTTGTTTTTTCAAATGTGTAAAAAGAAAGAAGATTTCACTTAGATCAGGGGTGTTCAAACTCAGTCCTGGAGGGCCGGTGTCCTGCATATTTTAGTTCCGACCTCAATTAAACACACCTGAACCAGCTAATCAAGCTCTTTCTAGGCATACCAGAAACTTCCTGGCAGGTGTGTTGAAGGAAGTTAAAGCTTAACAATGCAGGACACTGGCCCTCCAGGACCGAGTTTAGACACCTCTGACATAGACTGTATGTCGATTTTTCAATTTGTCATGATATGGCAGTAAATATTACTAAAGTGTGACTAAAATGATATTATTCCAATATTTAAATTACAAAAGTAACCTTAATAATTTTTTTCTAGTAACTAAAACAACCTTCAACTACATAAAACAGTACATAGAAATGTATTAGGTAAACAAGGGGTGCTCAACCCTATTCCTGGAGATTGACCTTCCTGCAGTTTTCAGTTACAGCCCATATCAAACACACCTGCCTGTAATAATCAAGTGCTCCTCAGGTTCTAATTAATTGGTTCAGGTGTGTTTGATCAGGGTTGGAGCTGAAATCTGCAGGAAGGTCGATCTCCAGGAACAGGGTTGGTCACTTATGAGGTAAACAAACGTTTGAAACGTGCCTGACTACTATAAAGAAATGGAGTAAGATTTTAAAATAATAATATCCCTTTAGTTAATGTTAGTGCACATTGTATTGTACATTTTCAAGAGTTGAAAAAGCTAAAAGGAATTCTTTATTTGTGTCAATTCTGTTGTCATCTGCTTACTCTCATGTTTTACTAAAACGGTTTGAATAGCTTTCTTCTGTGAAAAAAAAGATCTATTTTTAGTTATTTTGAATTATTTGAATATACACTACCTAACAAAAGTCTTGTCGCCTATCCAAGTTTTAGCAACAACAAATAATAACTTGACTTCTAGTTGATCATTTGGTATTAGAAGTGGCTAATATGAAAGGCAAAGGCCTCTAGATTACGCTTATTTTAGCAAAGTAAAATATGATCATGCCTTGATTTTTATTTATTTAATTAGGACAGAAATGTCTGACTTTGCTTAAATAAAAGTCCTGTCACTTAACATAAATAATGTACAGTATAGAATATAAAGTCATGGTGAAGTGGATAAAGAATTAATATTGTGTATGACTCCCATGAGCTTGGAGGACTGCATCCATACATCTCTGCAATGACTCTAATAACGTTTATTAGTGTGTTGCAACGAAGGTTTTGTTTTCATTTTCCCTCTATGAGAGAGCAGCTGGACTCACGTGTGGATTACAGTACACGCGACAGAAACGCGTTTGTAAGGAACATTTTTACCCGAGAGCTTTTTCTCATCTGGAAATAGTGAAATCCGGATTTGCCGCTCGTCTCCTTTTAATAAAAAGACACAGCTCCAGTTTGATTGTCTGTCTACAGATTTGGTAAGTGTTTGCAGTGCAAACACACACGGCTTTCTGACGCTACCTACCGAGTACATAATTTACAGAGAAATGCGGAGGATTTTTTTTTCTCTCATTCGCCATGCAGTATCAAATCAGCTTCTCTGTGTTTGTTTTGCCTGTGAAACTTAGCGCGTGCCCAAATGGAAACTCCCTTTTATGCAAATTTTACCCTCTTTCCCTCCCCCGACACTCCCACACTCCCAGAGCTGGACACGCCCAACTTTCCTGACTTTTTTCAAAACAGAGGTGTGAAAACACCCTGCTGAGACCGGGGGTTTCGTGGCCCTTTAATAAAGTCATCAGGAATGGCAAAGAAAGTGTTCTTGCAGGACTCCCAGAGTTCATCAAGATTCTTTGGATTTATCTTCAATGCCTCCTCCTTCATTTTACCCCAGACATGCTCTACAATAATGATCATTCGGGTGACTGGGCTGGCCAATCCTGGAGCACCTTGACCTTCTTTGTTTTCAGGAACTTTGATGTGGAGGCTGAAGTATGAGGAGCGCTATCCTGCTGATGAATTTCCCCTTTGCTGTGGATTGTAATGTAATGTGCAGCACAAATGTCTTGATACCTCAGGCTGTTGATGTTGTCATCCACTCTGCAGATATCTCACACCCCCCTAATACTGAATGTGACCCCAAACCATGATTTGTCCTTCATCAAACTTGACTGATTTCTATAAGAATCTTGGATTCATGCGGGTTCCAATAGGTCTTCTGCAGTATTTGTGATGATTGGGATGAAGTTGAACTGTTGATTCTTCAGAAAAATCTACCTTCTGCCACTTTTCCAATTGATCAACTAGAAGTCGAGTTATTATTTGTTGTCCTTACAACTGGGATTGATGACAAGACTTTTGTCAGGTAGTGTATACTATATAATTAAATTCAATGGGGTGGAACCGTGTTTCCTGGAGAACCGATTGAGATTCATTGTATAGACAAACCGATTAGACACTTATCAAAACATCACAAATTGTGTTCGGAAATCAGAAAAACAAAAGATTTTCAAATCTTATGAATAAATGATGAGATTTTGATGAGTTATGCAAACACCAAATGATAAATCATGTCTGTCAGCAGTATACTAAGTGTTTTTGTAGTTCTCGAAGGCGTACTCACACTATGCTATCCGAACCGTGCCCAGGCCCGTTTCCCGGATCGTTTGAGAAGTGTGAGTGCTCTGAATCAGGCTCAGGCACAGTTTACTTGGCCGGCCCTGGCCCGATTGGAAGAGGTGGGCCTGAGTGCGGTTCACTTGAGCTCAGTGTGAGTGCAAGCGTGCCCGAGCCCGAAACTGAAAGCGAGACGTGACTTTTAAGGGACTGTTTGATATGGATTAATTAATCATTCGTACTGTTCAATGAACGCAAACTGTCGTAGTTTATTAAAGACGCAAACCCCTCACAGCACAACAGCTGCACCTTTTTGCAAACCTCCTAATTCCTGCAGCACGAGGACTTTATGATTGTTTATGAGCATCAAAAGTGGCTGATCTGTTCGGCGAAATATTTGACTGCGTGTCACTGCATATTAAATGACTTAAACGATATAACTAAAGAAATCTCCACTGTGCTGAGCGAAAGCGTTTACCAAACAGCCCCTCATCGATGACGTAAGCATGCCCAGACCCGAATGTAATGTGAGTGCGGGCCGTCGGGGGAGACGGGAGGGGGGACAAGCGTGCTTCGGCCCAGTTCAAGGCAACTGTACATAGTGTGAGTACGCCCTAATAATATCTTTCTGGTTGCTAATATTGGTTACCAAAACATCTTACTTTGCAAATTATTATTATTATTATTATTATTATTATTAATTCAGCATCACTTGTTTAAGGTCATAGGAGTTTAATTTTATAAACTACTGTTTAAATCAGTGGGGCCCAAACTTTTTTTGTATGAAAGGCCAAAAACCAAATATCAAGTGCTGTGAGCCGAAGGTAAATATATCAAAGTACATTACATTAAAGTTGCCTTGGGTAATTTCTTAATTTATTTCAAAATATTTCAAAATAAATAGAAAACATAACTTTAAATAGAATTAACTAATGTAGTATAACTTTTTAAATGATAACTTGTTGCAATAAAAACATAAACAATCACATGTACAACACAATGAAGTTCAATGCTGAATACACAGGTCAAGCAGAATCTGCCTTTGGCTAGATTTGCTCACCAAAGTCTCTGCATTGTCGGCTGACAGTATGTACATTTAAACTAAATCTGATTACACGATTTACGCCATTTAATTAAAACATTTAATTTCAGTTAGCTTTGAACGATAAAATAAACAAAGGGTTGCATTAAATTTGAATTGACAATCTCAAAACCATCCCCATCATTCTTCCTCTCTTCTCAAATGGGATGGCGGACCAAATCAAAGGTTAAGATGGGCCAACTTTGGTTTAAACAAGGTTTAAATTTAATGGTTTCTGAAAGAAGTCTCTAATGGTTACCAAGGTGATATATTGTTACAAATTGAATACTAAAATGAAAAAAAAAAATCTGTTTATGTTTTTTAAGTATTTTAAATTGAAATTCTTTTATTTTTTTATTCTAATTCTATTTCTAAAGTTTTCAGCGTCACTTTATTCACAATTTTATCTTTTTAATTTCTCATAATCACATTTGTTTTGTGGAAACTAATACAATTTTCAGGATTCTTTGATAAATATAGTTCAAAAGAACACATTTTTCAAAATATAAATCTTTTGTAGCATTATAAATGGCTTTCTGTCATTTTTGATCAATTTAATGCATTCTTATCAGGAAAAAAAGTTTATATATAATATCTTACTGACCCCAAACTTTTGCAAAGTATTGTATACACAGTTGTCATTCCCCAAAACTTTGTCTGTATATGTGTGTCCTGTGAGAGCTCTATGTGTGTAACTCCAGAAGTTGTTCCTCCACTGAATCATCCATCACTCTTCATCACGGTGGCATAACCGATAGCTCTGCAGTTCTCCTTGAAGGATGTGAGCTCAGCTTGCGGGTTTGAGGTGCGTGAGTCAGTGTCAGCTGTGTCTCTGTGTGTTTCTGCAGTCTTCTCCTCTGTGTCTGGCCGGCATTCATGCGGGTGTGCTGTCCAACACTCTGGGGGGGCAGATCAGTGTGGTCAGCAGCAAAGGCATCCCACACTACGAAAGCTCACTGGCTAACAATGTGACATCTGTGCCGTGAGTAACCCATTTGCATTCCTCCTCGCTTTCTTCATGGGAAAATCCATTTCTTTTGATTAACGGGCTTGCAAGGCAGTGCAGTTTTGAAATGACTCTAAACGTTTGTTTTCCTCTGCTTTTTTGCTAATTCATTCTGTTTAAATGTTTAATGCAGGACTTATTATTCTGCCAAGGAGCTTTTATTTAAAAATATCCAGATTATTTACACAATTTTGTGCCTGATAACTGATGTTCTGAGCCAGTTTAATTAATGTTTTACTTTTGTTTTTGACACCGCGAACAACAGCACTCAGCTCAACATGGTATTCTATTTTTAACACTTTTGTCAATGCTGTCATTTTACTGTCGTCTGTAATTTCGGTCATCTTCAAACAAAAAAGAATGTCGGAAGAATGAGTAGTTTATATGTAATAATTAATCTTCAGATTACAGCAATAAAAACAACATCTTTTTATTTGTAATAGCAGCAGCAGCAACACTATTATTAATTCAATCTGAAATAAATCTAAAGTTTTTAAATATACAACGAAGATAACAGGAGGTTTATTACATTCTCAATTAAAATGAGTTGAAGCTGCAGTTTAAATGAATTGTTTGATGTGCTGAGATAAGAAAAAAAAACATATCATTGTCCAGAAAGTAACAAACAAAACAGCGATTACATCAGTTCAGCAAGGGCCATAGCAACTTTCATGTTATCTGTATAATTAATAATGTTTTTGTCAGTTTAGATTATGAAGTTGATGCTGACAGATGGCTATTTTTATCCATGAGCTGATGCAGATCTTGCCCTCAAAATGCAATCACTTGAGGAGACAGTAAACACTTTTTAAAGAAGCTATAATTACTTAAATGCTTATTGGCCAAATAAGATTATATACAGTATAATTTTGTTTACTTATTTATTGAAACTTTATGGAATAAATAACAATGGCTTGTGTATATATATATATATATATATATATATATATATATATATATATATATATATATATATATGTTGTAAAAACTGATTAAAATGGATTAAAGTCATTTGTAAGTAAATCGCTTTTTTTAATTAAAGTGACTTTAAATAAATTGAATATTCTGCTATACTTTACTCACCCTTGACTTGTTACAAACCAGTTTTTGATCTGGTAAACACACAAAAAAAAGTTATTTAGAAAAATGTTGGAAACTTAAAATTATTTACTTACATAGAATTAGTTTTTCCTACTATGGAAGTGGTTGCAACATGAACTTGTTCTGAAAACATACTCCTATACATTTCTGGAGATCGCGAATTATGTAGTCAGAAGTACGTATGGCTGCATTTGGTCTTTAAAGGGTCATGAAACCCCTCTTTTGGTTCAAGTTTACCTTAGAATTTTTTCATGGGCGTGGAGCTCTGCGCGCAGAGGGAAGAGTGAGCGTGGCCGACAGAGCAGAGGAGAAAGAGGGAAGCGAACAACTGTTGTCAATTGGCTCACAAAATGAGACACAAACCATGAGACACATGATTTTATAGTTTACACAGTTAAAATGCAAAGAAATAAACAGGAAGTAATTTAATGTCCTGCTACATTTGTTATTCGTAACTTCATATACACATAACAACAATTTGTTATATCATTATGAAAATAATCGTGTTTAAATAAACACTATAAATGAGAAGGACTTCTCTCCTCCTCAGTCCCCGGGTCTGAATGCAGACACAGTGAATAGCAGTGCAGCGGGTCTCTTGCCCTGTCTATTCCAACCATTAACTCTGCCGGTAATCTGTAGGAATTTAAACATGTGCGAACACGGCAGCACAGATTTAGGTGATGTGTCTGAATGGTAACAAACTCAACTGATAAAAGACAAAGTCTGTCATTCTCTAATTGATGTATAGCTCTCTTGACAAAAATCTTGCTGCAAACCAACAGCTTTACTGTATCGACCCTGACAGAATCGCGGAAAAAATGCAAAAAACCCCGCAGATCATAGAAACAAACATACGACCCGTGGCGTATGCAGACGCAGTCTCACCCAGTCATTGGGTCTCACAGCTTGGCAGGTCTGCCTTGCCTTCGGAAATAAAGGATAAGAAAACTCCGCTATGATAATAATGAAAAACCGATGCATCATCACTCCACTAGCAGATTCGTGCTACATCACGGATTTTGATCCCGCCCCAATAATTATTTTAAACCCGGAAGATGAAATTAGCTGACAAAAGCTCCAAATTATGGAGTTTTCCCCACAAAGGTGCTAACGACGATAGGGTAAGAGTCTGGCGAAGAATGGTTCCAGAAAACGGGTAAAACAAAAACAGAAAAATAAAATAAACAAGTAAATAACAGGGTGAGAATCTGGTAAAATCTGAAAATGTGGTAAAAATCAGATGAGGGGTTCTCTTTTTCTGAATTTCTTTTTAAAACTTTCGTTGGGTTTAAGGAGGTGGGTGGTCGGGTCAATCAGTGCTTTTGAAAAGACTATTGGTTGGGTTTAGGGAAAGAGAAGGGTGGGTCAGTCGATCAGTTAGTCAGTCAGTCATTCCGTCAGTTGACAGCGGCCTCTGGTGGAATTACGCAAGAACAGCAGGCGCAAATGGCACTCGCAAGAGAAATTTGAGATCTCTAAAAGCGTACACAGCGGACTCGCGAAAACTGTAAAAAAAAAAACGTAGCTCCTGGGATGTATTTGGTGCAGAAATGTTTATAGGGCTACGTTTTCAGAATGAGCCTGGGTTGAGTCAATGGGTACAGGTTTCCAACATTCTTCGATATATCATCTTTTGCATTCAACAGAACAAAAACTGGTTTGGAACAAGTCAAGTGTAAGTAACTGATGACAGAATTTTTGTGTGAACAATCCCTTTAGGTTATTTGAGATGTTATGTACAGTATTGGCCAAAAGTCTATTCTGGAAAATATATGCCTTCATCTTTTATTAATCATATTTTTGTTATGTTGAAATGGATTTTGTAAGCATTTTGCTTAGCTGTGCTTGAAGAGTGCAACATTTTTGTGTATTTTCATATTTTTATGGTTTAAACTTTTATGGAGATCACTTTTGGCCACTACTTTATGTGCTTCATATTTTTTGTCTGCATACATTTTCATAATCATGTATTCACAATAGGTTTTTTTTAACCTTGTGTATCTTAATGCTTATATAAATATACAAATTCTAGCCACTGTGCAAGACTATCTGTCATTCCCAAGACAAATTGATGCTGTATTGGCTGCAAAAGGAGGCCGTAAACTATACTAATGTATTATTGTAGTCTAAAACCAGGCATTTCAGTTTCATTATCCAACCCCTGTATATTTAAATAGTGTAAAATAAATGTAAAATTAATCAAACTGCCATGTTTTTTGTCAACTATTTTTGTCCGTATATTTTTTCACCTTGCAATTATAAGTTGGAAAGTAAATTTTATGAATGCTTTTGACTCCAGTTTTTTTTCATATTGGTGTAATCAAATTGCACTGTTGTTTCTTTTGTTCAAAGTGTATCAAGGTGAATTAATGTAATGATCAAGTACTGTCATAAACAACAAAGCAGCACATAGATCCGTCTTGGCATTATGAATCACGTGTTGCCATAGAAACGAACACTTTCTGAGTCAGAGGACCTGAACTGCTCTAAATTGACATCTGGTAATTATGGTAATTCTGACATGACGTGAACACAGCATAAGTGACAGCTTAACATTTGCATACTGGATGCACGTATATTGCCGCAAAAGAGGATATTTTGCTGTGTGTGTTGATTCCCATGCACATTTAGTAGAAAATCAAATGTGTGCAAAACATCTCTCACAACATTTCATTCACAATTATACACAATTGAAGCCCCAAAACTAAATTTACTTAAGCATTTTGCTGCCTTGCAAGCTCCGATGTTTCCTTCTGGAAATGCAAATCTAGTTTAATTGCAAATCCTTGGCTTGTATATTTTTGATGAATGGATTGATTGCTTGACAGAATGACAGCTCTGCGTCTTTCTCCTTTTACAGTGGAAATCTCTCCCCGAGCCTTTTTACTTTCAAGACCAGCGGTGAGTGAATCAGTAATGTATCAAACCTACTGTCAGTGTTTACCATTTACCGCAGTACCCTCCAGTTTTGCCACCACAATAGTTCAAAAATGATTTTATATAACTTCAATAAAGAAGTTTAAAATTTAATAAAGAAGTTTGTTCTTCATTCCTGTCACTTCTATAGAAATGGCCTGCACTTTGGCGCTCTAATAATAGAAACTTTAATTTTCTCCCTCTTGAAGGTTGCTATGGCACTTTGGGTTTGGAGTCGGGGGTGGTGAGCGACTCTCAGATCACGGCCTCGTCCGAGTGGGAATGGGGCGGTCATGGAAAACAGCCCACCGTCTGGGGCCCTATGGGGGCCCGCCTCAAAACTCCAGGACGTCCGTGGGCTGCAGCCAACAGCGACACCAAAGAATGGATTCAAGTGGACTTGAAGAAAGAGAAGAAAATAACAGGTATGCTTGCGTGTGTGCGTGAGTGTGTGTGTGTACAGGTTTTATAGGTTTATGAGGACATATATTTGTAAAATGGCATTGGTATGTCCTAGGTATTACAATGTTGAGGTAATTTAGAAGTACATTGCATGTGTTATGCAATTCAAAATTGTAAAAAAGTCATACTTAATGGGGTCTTTTCAATTGAATGTCATTGTTACTTTGTCACATTTATTGTATTATTTGATAACAGAGGAAAAAATTATTTGTTACTCATCTTTTAATTAAATTTCAACATTCACTACTTTTCCTTTTTTGTTTGTTTGTAAAATTATTAGCCCTCCTGTGAAATTTGTATTCATTTTAAAATATTTCCTAAGTGCTGTTTAACAGATTTTTAAAACTCATTTAGGCATAATTTATACATAATATTTTACTAATTTCTTTTGCAAGATATTAGTATTAGGGTTAAATTGCATTTTAAATGCTTAACTAGATTAATTACGTTAACTAGGCAAGTTGGGTTAAATGAAGTTTAATATTAAACCAATTTCGAGAGGAGCACGTGCTCATGATTGACCCAGCTGGCCCACATTAGCTAATCACAATACAGTGGCCCAGTGACTAGCACTGTTGCCTCACAGCAAGAATACCAATGGCGTTGGGTCCTTGTTGGGCCATCTGGTATTTCTGTGCAGAGTTTGAATGTTCTCCCCGTGTCCGTGTGGGTTTCCCTCAGGTTCCCCAGTTTGCTCTCACCGTCCAAATATGCTCTATATTATAGATAAAAATAAGCCTAAATCTTTTTTCTAATGTCTTACTCTCAGGAAGTTCACCATTAGCCTCAGCAGTGGGAGAGTTTAGAGATCGACCTGAGCTCAATCTCCCCTCGTCCTGTGAAAGGGGGAAGCCCTGGGCCTGAGAATCTCTTGAGCTTAGAGCTCTCTCCCGGGACAGCATGCCAAACAAGCTATGTTTAAATCATGAGCTAAGTGTGAATTCTTGAATTAGGTCAGGTATTGGATAACAGTTGTTTGTTTTGAAGCTAGTCAAAAAATGTAAATCTTAATGGGCTAATAATATTAAGTTTACAAAAATATTTAAACTGCATTTATTTTAGCCAAACTAAAAGAAATAAGGCTTCTCCAGAAAAAAAAAATTAAGGGAAATTCTGTAAAAATTTCGTAGCTCTGTTAGACATCACTTGAGAAATATTTGAAAAAGAATAAAAAAAAAAAAATTCACAGTGCAGCTAATAATTGACTTTAACTCTAAATAGCTGTAAATACTTTAGTTATATTATAAAATATAAATAAAATAAAAAAACTCTTGAAGGTCTTTTCACCTACAAAATTTCCACAGGTTTCCTGTGAGTGTTGGATATTCACAAAAAAATGACAAATTATTTATTTAAAACAAGCTGAAACAGCACAATTCTTGTTTTTTTGGGGACAACTTAATTGTTTTATGTTCAATCCACTTAAATTAATAAAAACTAATAAGTTAACTTCATTTTTTCATGTTGACCTAACAGAAATCGAACCCAGCATTTTTTACTGTGTAGGAGTAGGGATAGGGTAATATAATAAGCGTTTTTTACAGTATAAAGCATAGGTCTCAAACTGCATTCCTGGAGAGCCGCAGCTCTGCACAGATTTGCTCCAACCCTAATCAAACACAGCTGATCCAAATAATCGAGGTGTTCAAAAGTGTCTTGAACACCTTGATTAGTTGCATCAGCTGTGTTTGATTAGGGTTGGAGCAAATCTGTGCAGAGCTGCGGCCCTCCAGGAATCCAGTTTGAGACCTATGGTATAAAGCAGGGGTGCTCAACCCTGTTACTGAAGATCTACCTTCCTGCTGAGTTAAGCTCTAACCCTGATCAAACACAACTAAACCAACTAATTAGGATCTGAAGCTGCAGTCACACTAGAGTTTCTGCATGCGAAATTCTGTCGTTTGGCGCTGCGAAAAGGGGCGGGATTAAACAAGATGATCAGACATAAAAAAAAAAGCCAGCGATCAGTCCATGTTTTAAATTTCTGTCCAGAGAGGTCATGTTTTGATCCTCGATTGGTCTCACGTAGTCTAGTGATGAACAACAAGGTTGCAGGTGAGCTCTGCAGGAAGGTATATATCCAGGAACAGTGTTGAGCACCTCTGGTATAAAGTATATTATGCCTATGGAGAGTCCTCATAAACCATCAAAAAACAATGTGTGTGTGTTAGAGAGTGAAATGTTTTGATTAATCAGTCTTTTGAATCTAATTTCTCAGGCATTACCACCACTGGCTCCACACTCCCAGAGTATCAGTTTTACGTTTCAGCCTATGAGGTGTTATATAGCCATGATGGACAGCAGTGGAAAACCTATCAAGAAGTGGGATCAGATAAAAACAAGGTATGTGGGATTTGTTTACATTGTTAGCTTAGCTAAGTTAATATGTCATGAAAGACAACATCCCAATCATCAGGAAACATTGTAAATTAATTAATTGCAGTGCTCAACATTGGCAGAAACAAAATACTTGACTTGAAATTCATTTTAAAATACAGTTTGATGCTAATGTGACATTAGCATGATGGTAGCAGAAAACAGAAGATGAATAACAGAATCCAGTGTTAAAAAGGAAATTATCTGTGTTTGGTTCGGGAAATTTGTGGGTGAAAAAATCATGGATCTCTCATTAAAAAAAATAAAAAATATTGGGTAAATATTGGAATTTTTAGCTACAATATTTTGTGGGAAATAATGGGCTCCCGTCTCCTGGTTGCACTGTCAAAATTATATTGTTCAGAGAAAAAAATGAGTAGATTTACAGTACAAATATATTCCTGTGACTCCACAAAAAAGGGAATGAAAAATATAATTAAAACAAGCAGAAATTTTAGTGGTATTCATTTATATCAACGTCTTTGATAAACCCCAAGCCTAAATACATTTATTTAAAGATTAGGCAAATCTTAGGCTGGGCACACATCACAAGATAATCGGAAATGATTTTGAGCCAATTTCTTCCCTTCCGACAATCTTAGGTAAATATGCAGATGATCTGGGTGGCTCTAAAGATTATCTAATCAAATTTTCCTGTGGTGTGAGGTGTGTTAAGAGTAACTTAATCTGCTCGGAAGAATGTTGGAGGCGCTCTAATCACAAATCGTAAATATTCAACATGTTGAATATTTACAATCAATAATCCTGGTGTGTGAGGGGAACCCAGAGGACAAGAGCACATATGATTCAGAGATTATCACTTGAAATGAAACAATATCCAATCAGAAAGCAAACTGACAGAAGACGCATGACAAACAAAGGCAAGGAGCAGCAGCACAAAGTGAAATGGATTTGGACAGCAGAGATGGAGGATCAGCTTGTCGAACATCATCAATGTTTACTTGTCTGCCATGTTTACTCTTAAGTCTCGAGAGATTTTGGGAGATTTCCTGGGTTCACATTTGGAATAAATCAGGAAAATCTGTAGGTTTGTGTTGTCTTTGTCACATCACGGCACTGTACACACTATAAGAGCAAAATGTTGACATTTTTTGTCCTCATTTTTGTGTTCTCTAACATTTCGAAAATCTTATAAGATCTTTTAGTGTGTACACAGACTTAGACTAGCGCTGTGCTATAAATGTGCTGGTAGTAAATGCAAATAATCAAGTCTCTCACTCTCATTTAGCACCAATCAAAATGTGAAATTAATATATTCAGTCAGTTTTAAATATCTCATCACATTTTAGATGAAAAAATAAGACCTTTATTCCAGAAAACGTTCTTTCAAGTATTAAATCTAGGTTTATTTATCAACACTTCTGTTGTCCGATCCACATATTTTATTTTATTCATTTTTTATTTTATTTTTTTATTATACATTTGATTTTATTTATTATTTTATATTTATTTATTTTATTATTTTTTATATTATTTATTTATTTTTATTATTTTGTAATTTTTTTTAACAGAAATTGAATTTGGCCAACACAAGGTTAGCTGAAAGCAGACTAGCATATCCAGCTGAGTTTGCTTTCAAGCAGTGTGTTTTGTGTTTGTGTGGTGTGAATAAAGTGTTGGTATTGTCACTGCTGCAGAATGACATCACTTTCTTTGTATATTTCCAGAAAAAAAAAGGGTTTTACATTCTTGTGGTTTTAGGAGGCTGAAATGAAAGTGCACTCTGTGGTCATTAATAATGAATGTCCATCGACTGTCAGCGAGCTTAACGAGAGATGCATTGATTAGGCGTAAATAAGACGAACCTTGAGCTGAGGCCAAATGTTCTTTGTTGCTAAAGCCTCGTTGTCCTTGTGTCTCTGAAACAGATTTTCCAAGGTAACACCCACTATCTGCAGGAGGTGCGAAACAACTTTATTCCTCCAATTGAGGCACGCTTTATCCGAATATGTCCCTTAGAGTGGCACCAGAGGATCGCCCTTAAAATGGAGCTGCTGGGCTGCCAGCCGCATGCAGGTGAGAAAACCGCTCACTAGTTCACTCATTCACTAATCCCTATATAGTGGTTCGCAGCTGAGTTGACTATATCAGGAAATGAGTGAGTGAATTTAGACTGTGGTTAAAATAGTGTGAGCCAGAGAACAGTCTGTCGCAGACAATTTGGTAATGAACATTACACATTGTAATACAGTGGGCGGGGGAAGTATTCAACACGTCATGTTTTTTTTCTTGGAAAAAAATATTCTAAAGGAGCTGTTGAGATGGAATTGAACCAGGTTTGGTAAAAACCCAAACAATACAAACATAAAAATATAATAAAACAAAACAAAATCTGAATTGTTAGTGTAATAGCAATGGAATGATACTAGAAGATAGTACTGAACTACTGAAATGTATTTAATACTTTATATTAAAGTTATTTCTTAGTGGTGATGGCAGCTCAAAGACTACTCTCATTTGGAGAATGAAGTCACATGCATTGCTCAGGTGTGAGTTTTTCCACAGACTTCGAGTGTAAAAATCTTGATGGTTCTGTGGGTCTCGTCAATTAAATCTGATCTTTATTTTGTATTTTCTATTGGATTTAAGTCAGGTGTTTGCCTGGGCCATTCTACAGCTTGATTTTCTTTTTCTGAAAGCATTTGAGAGTTTCCTTGGCTGTGTTTTGGATCATTGCTAAAATGTTTCATCTTCATCCTACTGGTAATGGAAATGTTGGACTGAAGCAGCTAATCCTAATTTACAATAAGGAAGGGCTGAGGGTTGCTGAATAAGAGATTCCAGCAGCACTCTGGGCTTTCACTGCCTTTCAACAGTTACCTTTCTTCATGTGTTCAATATTTCTCCGTGTCATTTAATTTTGTTACACTTAACTTAATTTGTAAACTAATTAATATTGTTTTGTCTTTGCATATATGGATTTCTCTAAAAAAATTCAAGTCAACAGCACCTTTAGAAATGTTTTTTGAGAAAAATGGTGACATGTTGATTACTTATTTCCCCCACTCTATATCCTTTATTGCTTTATGAATTGAATGTCACTGTTAATTTGTCACATTTACTGTATTATTTGATAACAGAGAAAAAAAACCTGTTTGTGATTCACCTTTTAAATAAATTTAAACATACACTACTTTTTGTTTGTAAAAAAAAAAAAAATGTAGTTAAAGTAAGAATTATTAGCCCTTTATTATTTTTTAAATGTTTCCCAAGGGCTGTTTAACAGAGATTTTGTAAACACATTTTTTAGCATAATTTATTTTGTCTTTGCCATAATGACAGTACATAATATTCTACTAGTTTATGCAAGATACAAGTATTCAGGTTACGTTTCAATTTAAAAGCTTAACTAGAATAATTAGGTTAACTAGGCAAATTGGCTTAATTAGACAAGTTATTGGATAAGTGGTCTGTTTTGTAGCCAGTCAAAAATTAGCATTGTATTGGGGCTAATAATATTGACCTTAAAAATACAATTTTTAACATTTAAAAATTTTAAACTGCATTTATTCCAGCCAAACTACATGAAATTAAACTTTCTTTAGGAGGAAAAATATTATACTATAGAAATTATTATAAATAATGAACAAATGTTGTTGCTCTGTTAAACATCACTTGGGAGATATTTTAAAAAGAATTTCACAGGAGGGCAAATAATATAATAACTAAATAGCAGTATATACTGTAGTTATAATATGAAGTATAAATCTATTAAAAGAAATCCTTCATACTATATGAATATGAAAAGATATGAACAACAAAATTAAATTAGCCAAATTCATGTCTGTCATGCTTCTTTCTAATTTTTGTTAATTTTTGAAATATTGCTTCAATAATTGTGAAATGTGTGGAAATGTTGTTTTATTGAATGAAATCCAAGTGGATTCCTGTCAAAAAAAATAGTGAACAAATTAAGGGAATGAAGTCATTCACTTTATAGTGGATAGAGAGTGGTTTCATACACCACTTGAGAAATTGCTATCAGATTTGGTCAATTAGTCATGTTTGGAAGCATGATTGGATCTTTGTCTGTTTGACAGCGAGGCCCAGAATTTTCCACCCAGGCCCTGCACCTCCTCGCAGGAAGAGCACAGCACCGCCGGTGCAGGACAGGACCACACACACACCCAACATCCGAAACTCCACCATGCCTCCTCACTCTCATGACGGTATGACATTCTGCATTCACTACAGCAACATTACATCACTACAAGCTCTGTTATAAACCTGCCTTTCCGTCCTTCATACAGAGTCTGTTCTTATGTTTAAAAATGCAGGCCAGTGGAATAAATAAATAAAATCAACTAGAAGAAATATTTTTAAAGTTAAACTTCTTTCAATTTAAGTTGCAGGTTTTTTTGGATGTTGTGTCAAGAGCCTACTTGTAATTTCTGAGACGTAGAAAACACAGTTGAAAACACAGATGAAAACAGGGAATTTCTAGATATTGTGGAATTTCGCCAGATTTTGGTTAATAATCAGAAGTGACATTGTACACTAAATCAATCTATTATATGGATTAGTTTCTGTGAATATAAAATCCCACACCACTATATAGTCATACTCATGTACACAAGTGTATTCACGACATCCTGTTGAAATAAAAATTCAGTTTAGCTTAAAGACATTGTGATACACATGGCAGCACGATGGCTCAGTGGTTAGCACTGTTGCCTCACAGCAAGAAGGTTGCTGGTTTGACTCCCGGCTGGGTCAGTTAGCATTTCTTTGTGGAGTTTGCATGTTCTTCCCATGTTCATGCGAGTTTTCTCCAGGTGCTCTGGTTTCCCACAGTCCAAAGACATGCGCTATAGGTGAATTGGGTAAACAAAATTGGCAGTAGTGTATGAGCGTGAATAAGAGTGTGTATGAGTGTTTTCCAGTACTGGGTTACAGCTGGAAGGGCATCTGCTGTGTAAAACACATGCCGGAATAGTTGGCAGTTCATTCCGCTGTGGTGACCCCTAATAAATAAGGGCCAAAGCTGAAGGAAAATGAATGAATGAATGAATAAATTGCGATACACATATATTAGGTTACCATTGTACAGTTGATTTTAATTCTCAAGGTAATAATAATTCTAAATTAAAAAGTACACACGTGTTCCTCTGTCTAATTTTGAATAAGAATGAAACAGAATAAAAAAAACTTAAAATTTACATAAAATTTTTAACTTAATAATGATAATAATAATAATAATAATAGTTTGTTAAACTCCTAATTCAATTGTTGTTCTTCTGAATATGTTGCATGATTTTTATTACTGACATTCAATTTAACCATTAAAATGGCAATTTATAACAATTAAAATGCGAAAAAAGTAATTTGGGACAAAACAAAACAGTAAAAAAAAACAAAATGAATGTTACCGAGGCCCATACTGGTGTGAAATCATGCAAATGATGTAGAACTTGTCAAACATGTCCATCTTACCCGTTTTCATATGCGAACAATGGAAAGGCAGCACAGTAAAATACAAAAGCTTGTTCTGTGTGAACGTCCCCTCAGGCAGCATTCTTAGAAAAATAGATTCATATAAGCCAATGGATCACTCGTTTTATAGGCAGGTAATTCACCTTTTAAAACAAAAACTGCTTTCATGAGCACAAACCTACAACATCATGGTTTTAAGCTGCTTGCAAATATATATAAATGCTTGTTTTTATAATGTATATTGTAATTTTTTGATGACTAAATAACATTTAAAACATAATTTTTTTTAGATGAAATGTATTTGAATATTTAATGCTGGTTATCAGTTGTAACATAGTCACCAGGGTTTGAAACCGATGATCTAATGTTAGATTGATGTTATTAATGCGCTGTGTAAATGTCACAGAGGTGGCGCTGGTAGCAGTGTTGGTTCCTGTATTGGTGGTGGTTCTAACGACACCAGTGCTGGTGATGGTGTGCTCATGGCTGTGGAAGAACAGGTCAGTAAATAAATAAACACCAAAACAAATATTTTACCCTCATTTTAAATCCTTGTTCATGAAAATTCAAACCTGATGCAAACTGGCCTAAAGACAGTCAGTTTAGATTCACCATCTGCATTCAAACCTACAGAAAAAGCCCTGAGGTGACGTATGACCTTCCACACTGGGAGCGCACGGGTACGTCTGTTCTCAATTGTTCACTCTTACAGTCAGCATGAAATCACAATGTACTTTGCTTGTTTTTATGTGTATATAGTAGCGTTTGTTATATGATGTACAGTTGAAGCCCTTTGAATTATTTTTTCTTTTTTAAATATTTCCCAAATGACGTTTAACAGAGCAAGGACATTTTCACAGTATGTCTGATAACATTTTTTCTTCTGGAGAAAGTCTTATTTGTTTTATTTCGGCTAGAATAAAAGCAGTTTTTAATTTTTTAAAAATCTTTTTAAGGTCAAAATTATTAGCCCCTTTAAGCTATATTTTTTTCCGATAGTCTACAGAACAAACCATCATTATACACTAACTTGCCTAGTTACCCTAACCTGCCTAGGTAACCTAATTAAAGGTGCAGTATGTAAGTTTGACACCCAGTGGTTGAACTAGGTATTGCAGTCCTGAATCATAATAAAGGTACGCCGGGTTGCCAGTTTGAGGGATTTTAAACTGTGTTCTAAATAAAAGCAACGACACGCGATTGAGGGAATATTTTCCATATTAAAAGGAGTTTTGGTTCTAACCAACACCTCGAATTGATTTATTAGAAGCGGCTTCTATTTCTCACAGCTGAACAACAGAAACCTATGACAGATCACCTCAGGTAAGCCTCGTGTGCTTTATTCAGTGCTAAATGCTAACAATGCGAGTTTGAATGCATTTTACATGACGTGTATTTCCATATACTGAAAGCAGAAAGTTCACTTCACCTTTAATGATGTTAAAGAGGGTTAACATGTATTAAATAGATTCTAATCCTTACCGTTTTGTGAGTGAGTGCATATTCTGTGCTTCTGAAAGGCTGTATTTAAATTTCTGCCGTGTTTTGTGGTGCAAACAGCCAAATGGCTCATCACTCATAACAATCTCGTCACAGCGTGTTGTTAGGACACGCGATGTAACCTGCTCACGTTCCTAATATTTATGTCATTTGCTAATTAACGTCATGTGGAACTGAATCTGTCTCATTTTGACATCTGATACTTTCCACTACACTGTAGCATTTCGCTCATGGACGCATGCTTTCAGAGTCTTTCTGAATGAATGAATGAATGAAATATGCTGTTTTCCAACAAGGCAACCCGGGGTGCTGAATTATAATTGGTTAAACTGGCATGTGCATGTGAAAATTACCTAAACAAAGACATCGTTCCGGCACGGAAAAAAACATTTTCAAAGCAGAATATCTGACTTCAGCATTGTTTGTCAGTTAAACAAGTAGGTTCACTTGGGATGTTTCTTAAATATCTGCACACATATTATTGTAGTTTTATGCTTTAGAAGAGTCAAAAACTTACATGCAGCACCTTTAACTGACTTCAACTGTATCTGTGCATTTCATTATTTTGCCCTCAAAATCTTTAATCAAATGCTATAACCTTCCCTCCCCCCTCAAAATGACTTTTATTTACTTCTGGTCACATGGAATGCCTTTAGGGTGGAGCTATTAGTGTTTTGGGTGGGGCTATCAGTCCTTTATGCCGAGTTCAGACTGCATGATTTTAGCTCCGATTTTGACTCGCCATCAGGTTGAGAAATCGCCGACAAATGCCCGAAATCACAGGCAAATCAGTGCTCGTTCATGTCAGTGACAAATCACACGGTATGAACCATCAAGGACGCAATCTGAGAGAATCGCCGATGAGTCGCCAACACCCATGAGATATTTGGCATGCTAAATATCTGGACCTGTCGGCGATTCAAATCATGCCGTGTGAAATGTGTGAAAATAACATCGGCGATTGCCTACAGCCAATAAGTGAGCAGCATCCCCTCGTGTGGGTATCTGCAGGCCAGCGGGAGATTGGGGAGAAGTTAAAAAGGTCTTCTTTCCGGTCTATTTGGACACTAGAAATGGAGGAAAAACTGGTGAAATTTGGCAGGAGCACCCGTGTCCTTTTGACGTGTCATCTGAGCAATATCACAACCGGTTGGAAAAAGGAAAAAAAGAGAAATTGCTAATTCCCTCCAAAGGTCAGGTGAGCTAAAAAAGTTAATTTTCCACCTCACTAAAGGCATCTTTCTCATTATGTAGTTAATTAAAAAAGATATACTAAGTGACCTCACATTGTTTACATGTCACTTTTCGCTTGTGTCTAGTTTGGAGACGTAGTTTGCGGCGCAAGTTGTCGGCAATTCGTCCTATTGTTAAGTCATGCCGTGTGAAATCCCCTGTCGCCGATCCATTCTGCAGTGTAGACGTAGCACTGACAAAATGCCACCCCAGATGGTCATGCAGTGTGAAAACATCTGTGACTCGACTACTTTAAAAAAACATACAGTCTGAACTCGGCATTAGGGCAGGGCTATCAGGCTGTGTATTGCTTCTGGACTGCATTCATGGAGGGTAGCGGTTCGAACAAATATGATATGATTGAGTCTGTTAAATTTAGCTCCTTGTTTTCGTCATCATCTGACATTTGAAAACATTCAGCACCACAGGCCAACGGTGATTCTGGTGGACAATAATCCTTATAAATAAGTACAACTGAATATAAACTGGCATTCAAATCTTCCTCCTTTTTGTTAGCAACGCTTATCTTCCAACAATCCAGTCCAATCACAAAAGGGAAAAAAAAAGACAATCTTAACTTCCATTTCATCCTGACTTTAAAGCTAGTGTACGTAACGAATGATAATTATAACAAATAAACACTAGGGCTGTGCGATTAATCGAAATCGAATCGCAATTTGAAATGTTGCGATTAGTTAAAAGAAAGAGGGCTGCAATATGAAATATGTATGTTTTATTTAATTTCCCCCACCCAGAGTGTAAGAAATTAGGAAGGTAATGCTGACTCACAGGGGGAGTATCACAATGCGGTGTCAGTCAAAACACTTGAAACAAGATCCATTGCTTTGGGTTTCATTCACCAATGCCAGTGCATAACTCTCCACATGGCATCAGACTGGTTTCTAATCATAAATGCATAAAGACAGGTCAAACAAATAAACTGCATAAAAAAACGATACTCCATAAACACAAGAAAAACTGCATATACAAACAATACTTCATAAATAAACTACAAGAAAACATAACTCACATTTGCACGCAGCCACAACACCATATGACGAATCCAGAGCAGTGAAGGACAAGAGCATACTGCTACTCTGAAGCCACATTACTTAAAGGGGCTGATGATTAGGCTGATAAGGTGCAGCTGTGAACCATGTGGCAGGCCTTCAATGAGTGTATCGGAGAGGTTCAACAAACAGTGGGCAGGGCTTCAGTGAGCTTGTCACAGAGATTTTCTACACAGAGCAAATGCGTGACTGCCATCTGTGTGTGACAGTCTTACTAGCCAATTGAATGAGCACACTTTCATTCTGCCCAATCAGAATTGCGCAACTAAACTACGCCCACAATAAAAAAAACGATAGGTGCGTCCCAAATCGCATACTTGTGCACTATTCTACGCCATTTTGTAGTATAAATAGTGTAAGTAGTACGTTCCCACTGAAAACTTTAAAAATAATAAGTCCACTTTAATTACCCGGATGATGCACTTATTCAACCGGCAAAAAGAAGTGTGTAATGATGGACACTTCACGCACTCAATGCTGCTTTGCTCTCGTAGCGGAAGGGGTGGAGCTATGGGGCGCACATGTTGGGATTACTTTATTTATTTTATATAGTGAAAGCAAAATTCTCCTACAAGCGTGATTATACCGCCTCCCGAGAGTGAATGCGGTTCTACTCATGGCAGGTATTATTTGATACTTTGCTCACTTATTTTACTAATTTGGCAACCGTCAAACATCATCCAGGAAACGGTTTTAAATTTCCGCTTAGTAAAAAACCATTTGGCTGCATCCGAAACCACCAACCACTAATCAGTAGGTACTGCATTTAATTTAAACGTACTACTTGGCCGTTAGAAAAGTACGTTCTATACAGTATGAATGTGAAAAGTGTGAATGAAATTCAAATGTACTACATCTGCCATTTTGTCATAATCACGTGACATATCTGCATCAGTTGCGTCGCTTCACTCCCATTCATGAATTCTCTCGCGGAGCATCATGGGATAGCGCAGTGTGCATGGGATGCGCACTTCAGGATCTCACCGGAAGTAGTAAGTCATCTGGGTACTCTCGCATACTGATTTTCGAATTCTATGAATTCGGACATACTACTCGTCTCGCATACTGATTTTAGCGTACTATATAGTATGGAAGTATGCGGTTTTGGACGCAGCCTATGTGTTCCATTTGGGATGACACTATATACATATACTATGCTGTTGAGTGTGTAAGTGCATAGCGTATAGTGTGCCATTTGGGATGCAGCTGCTAACAAGTGGGATTATGGTGTCTGCTGCTTCAGAAGCATTAATAGACAAACTAATATCAAAGAAAAACAGCATTTGTAATATGGGAATATTTTACAAAGTCACAAACACCGAACAAAAACAGGTCTTTTTAACAGCTGTCACAGAATTGTTGCCATGGATTATTAAGCTGAATATTGACTACAAAATTAAATTGTAAATCAAATCGCAATCGCAATATCTCCAATTGCCCAAATCGCACAGCCCTAATAAACACATTATTGTCCACACCAATAGACAGTTTGGCATCTGCTGTCTAAAATGCTTGCACCCAGCAGGATGGATTCTGATTGGCTGTCAATATTTGTATTGTTTATTTACTGGAAGAAATCATAATTGCAACGTTATTGTTGTTTTTCTGTTGTAGCCATTACAGTTGTGGTGTGGGCGTTGCTATTCTTTCAGTATTTAAATGATTTTTAAAACTATATCACTGTTGTCCTTGGCGTGAACAAGCCGTTATGGATTTCCACCCACATGATTTATTAACTGTCCTTGTAATATGTGTGTGTTTTAGTGTGGTGGAAGAGTATGAAACAGTTGTTGCCCTCTAAGCTGGATGGAGAAGACTGTGTTCGCTATAGCTCTACGGCACGAGTGGACCACCAGAGACCCCGGGTGGAGCCTGCAGGTACATATTTAAAAAAATATATTAAAATTGATTCAATATTCACCGATCAATCTTTAAACGATCCATTTTCTACCTTTCCCATCAATGTAGAATACGCCCAACCGCTGGTCACAGGAAACATAGCCTCTCTGGGACAAAGGTCGACATTTAAACCCGAAGAGGCCGATGTTCCCGAATATGATGCACCTATTCCTCCAGAACATTACCATGCTTATGCTGAGCCCCTTCCTGCTTCTGGCACTGAATACGCCATGCCGATCATGATTGACAGGGCCAACCACCTATCAGGAGGCACTCTGCCATTCAGGGGGCGTGGTTTAGTGACTCAAACAGACAGCAGCCAATCAGCAAGCTCAGCATATGACACGCCCAAGACCACGTCTGATCAAGCCACACCCACAGAGGGACAGTTGTACCAAGTGCCACAGAATACCACAACGCCCCATGTCAGACAATAGACTGACCAATCACAGAAGAACGAACGCTATAAACTGTCCCGGAAATCTGCAGATCAGATCAGAATGTGTGAAGTTATACACCGCGCAAGTCCTATCACTGAAATAACACGCAAGGAATGTCAGGAGAGAAGAAAAAAACAGCAGAGATCTCGTTACACTACTGTGTTTTGTGGGTGTTTGTGCATTTAAATGTGTGTGTGTATGTGCGTATGAGTGCATATATGTGACTGTGCACTGCTATCATACTGTGAGATACTTTAGATGTCTGTGCATTTTTCTCAGAGCAGAGATGTATTGATCCCGTTCGCTCGTCATAAGGCACATTTTTTTCCTAAGGCAAAGATATTTTCAACAATAACGCCCTCACATAGAATAACAAACGACTGCATTTCAAATTAATACACAAACACGCTCATAACACTGTGATTCACTGTCATTTTGCACTGTTGTTTTGTATTCTGCTGTTA
Organism: Danio kyathit; assembly: GCA_903798195.1. Taxonomy (NCBI): domain Eukaryota; kingdom Metazoa; phylum Chordata; class Actinopteri; order Cypriniformes; family Danionidae; genus Danio; species Danio kyathit. The sequence continues at coordinate 36,704,842 of LR812527.1, read as the reverse complement.
CATAGGTGCCGCCTTTGTGAAATAACAACACAAGCCTGTGCTGGTTTTCTCTAGTTCTGTTCCAAAACCTAGTGAGTTAATCTGCTGTCTACTGCATATATAGACAATGATACAGCATGCTAAGTTTCAGGGCTGTATAGTCTGACGTTTGTTTTCTTATTCTCCAATACCATTTTTAGAGATACCTCAAAACATGCGGTACTGTTAGATTCAGGGGCCTGTTGTAAAATACATTCACCGGGCACTTTATTAGGTACACCTGTCCAACTGCTCGTTAACACAAATTTCTAATCAGCCAATTAACATGGCAGCAACTCAAAGCATTTAGGCATGTAGACATGGTCAAGACGATCTGCTGCAGTTCAAACCGAGCATCAGAATGGGGAAGAAAGGTGATTTAAGTGACTTTGAACGTGACACGGTTGTTGGTGCCAGACGGGCTGGTCTGAGTATTTCAGAAAAGGCCGATCTACTAGGATTTTCATGCACAACCATCTCTAGGGTTTACAGAGAATTGTCAGAAAATGAGAAAATATTCAGTGAGTGGCAGTTCTGTGACACAAATGCCTTGTTGATGCCAGAGGTCAGAGGAGAATGGCCAGACTGGTTTCAGCTGATAGAAAGGCAACAGTATCTCAAATAATCATTTGTTACAACCGAGTTACGCAGAAAAGCGTCTCTGAGTCTGAACGCACAACATGTCAAACCTTGAGGCAGATGGGCTACAGCAGCAGAAGACTACACCGGGTGCCACTCCTGTCAGCTAAGAACAGGAAACTGAGGCTACAATTCGTACAGGTTCACCAACATTGGAAAAATGTTGCCTGGTCTGAGTCTCGATTTCTGCTGGGACATTCGGATGGTAGGGTCAGAATTTGGCGTCAACAACAATAAAGCATGGATCCATCCTGCCTTATATCAATGGTTCAGGCTGGTGGTGGTGGTGTAATGTTGTGGGGGATCTTTTCTTGGCAAACTTTGGGCCCGTTAGTACCAATTGAGCATCGTGTCAATGCCACAGCCTACCCGAGTATTGTTGCTGACCATGTCCATCCCTTTATGACCACAGTGTACCCATCTTCTGATGGCTACTTCCAGCAGGATAACTTGACACGTCATAAAGCATGAATCATCTCAGACTGGTTTCTTGAACATGACAATGAGTTCACTGTACTCAAATGGCCTCCACAGTCACCAGAGCTCAATCCAATAGAGCACTTTTGGGATGTGGTGGAACGGGAGATTCATCATTCATTTATCATTGATGTGCAGCCGACAAATCTGCAGCAACTGCGTGATGCCATCATGTCAATATGGACCAAAATCTCTGAGGAATATTTCCAGTACCGTGTTGAATCGATGCCACAAAGGATTAAGGCGGTTCTGAAGGCAAAAGCGGGTCCAACCCTGTACTAGTAAAGCGTACCCAATAAAGTGGCCTGTGAGTGTATATCACTATTAAAGAGATAGTTCAGTGATTTTATTTTATTTCATTCATTTGACCATTTATGAGTTTTCTTTTAAATGCAAAGGAGGATATTTAGAAGAATGCTGAAAACTGGTAGCGATTGACATCCATAATAGGAAAAAGAGTAAACTGAAAGTCAATGGATACCATTTTCCATCATTCTTCAAAATATCTTCTTTTGTGTTCAACAGAAGAAACAAACTTGTTTGGAACAAGTTGGAGGGTCAGTAAATGATTTAATTAAAATTTTTGGGAGAACTATTCCTTTAAAACGAACCACATTTAGATAGTTTAATTTTTTAACTTGACTGAAAATTGTAAATCCTGTATCCTAATAGTAGTCTCAACACAAAAAAGTACAGTTTTGCTAAAAAATAAACTGGTGAAACCTCACTGACCACATTTTATAACAGTCAAACAAGTCTTCTAGTGTATATGCTGTAAATGGATTGATGCAGCATTATACCTCTGCAAACTTATAGCTGGAATACACTACATGACTTTTGCCCAGATTCTTTCCCTGATTTGCAGGCTGTACGCGTCAGCACTAGCTGTCGAAAGTTGGAGCCAGCAGATTTGAGTTGACAGATTTCACAGAAAATTGCATAGTGTTTAATGGCAACAGACTTTTAGCTTTTAAGACACAGAATTTCTCTCTTTTTTTAGCTCCAGGCTTTGATTGTACCCAGTCAAAGAGTTTCTAACATTTTTGATATCCTGAGCTGATTTTAGATCACATATTGTGTTCATTTGTCATGCGTTTCTTAGCAACGAGGCACATGTTCCTGACTGAGTTTGTTCGGCATTATTCCGTTTACAAATTTCATGCAGTTTTGAACCCTGTTCAGAGCTAAAAGGTTGAGTAGTGTATTCCAGTATTTAGATGGAGCCTTGGAAGTAAATCATTTCGATAAACAACCTCCTCACAGTCAATAAGGCCTAGTTTGTTGTTAGCATGTTGCTAAGCTAACACCTCAGTACTGTAATAAACACAGATATACACACAAATATAAAGTAAATAATCAGCTTTACATATATCTAATTACTTTTAATACTTAAAACTTTTCAAAACACGACTGCCATCTTGAATTACTTCAGTCACTGAACTCATTTCAATGCAGCCTGCCTTCTGGAGAAAAACATTCAGAGCACGACCGCTATGCCTTAAAACGTCGTCTTGGCAGGAAGCTCACAAAGGTTTTTGGAACAGGTTTTGTTGGTAGCAAGCTTCATTTAGTTAAACCAGAATTAATTAATATAGGACAGACTGATATGCATGGATTCAGCACAGGAACTATGAAGGTCTTTCTTTAAAACATAATGGTACGGCAGTGGTGCTGGCGCTGCATTTTCAGATTCCATGGAAAAGTCCTCCTTGCATGACTGCACATACACATTCATGCCGATATTATTTTATGCATGCATGTGAAAACCTGTGCCATGCAAAGATCCATTTTTTTTTCCTGCTGATGTGTCTCGTATTAATTCAACGAAACCACTAACAGGTCGAGTTTAAGCTACACGCACTGCTTTTATGGTGACACTGTCCTAAAGCATACTTTACCAAAGGTGGTCAAAGGATAAATACAAAAATACAGGATGCCAACATTCTTGCCTATTGTGCCAAGTCATCTTTATATATATATATATCTTGTACGTCATTTTGTTGACTTGAAGACCAAACGGCCTGATGGATAATCAGTCCAAACGTATTATCCATTTGATTTAATGTCATCAGACCAAACGTTGCCTCTCCATAAGGATTTTTAGACACCAGGATGTTGCATGTTCATATATTTGTGCACTGTTGTGTTTGTCATACGCTTTCACACATGTCATATTTCGGTACTTCTGTCAGATTACTGGCTTACAGCAGTGAAATGTCCACAACGGTGGCACTGTGTGTGTGTGTTTCATTGTCTTTGTGAGGTTAAAATTGTCGATTGAGTGGTGTATATGTGCATGTCTGCTTCTAATTTTTGAAATGTTATCAGAGATGCGTGTAATGATGTGTTTCTGTGCACTGTATACACAAGCCTGTGTGTGTGTGTTCATGTGTGTCCGCCGTTCACTGTACATCTGTCTCTAAATCATGATTGGTACTGTAGAGTGATTGTATAGAAAACAATTTAAAAAATGTTTAATTGAAATTTTATTAAGAAATAAAATGCAATTTGAAGGAATTCATTTGACTTTAGATACAGTATGCATTATGGTCTTTCATTTGTATAGAAGTGCTTGATTTGTATGTATTTACATTACTTGGAAATGGAAACATTTATGGGAGCACTTACCAATTACAATTATTTGAATTTGAGAACATTTCCTCCTAATTTAAAGGGGTGGTCCACTACGATATCATATTTTAAACTTTAGTTGATGTGTAATGTAGCTGTGTCCGAATGTAAGACGCTTAAAGTTCAATGCAAAGGGAGACTTTGGCTTTTACAGAGTTAGATTAGCAAACCCTACAGCAAACAAAGTTTGAGGACTACAAAAATATACATCCGGGCTAATGAGATCACAAGGGTTTCCAGTTACACGGATTAACCCTTTGCAGCAAAGGAGCGTGGACAGAAGCATTGTAATGTTATAGCAGAGAAAGCTAAAATGGCGTCCAAACACTGTTATTTCCACAGAGCCTGTTCTGTTTCTGTATTTGGGCTTCCAAAGGACACAACACAAAGACAGAAGTGCTTACAATTTAATTTGAATTATGTTTCAGAGAACTACAAATACATATATATATATATATATATATATATATATATATATATATATATATATATATATATATATATATATATATATATATATATATATTAGTGATGGGCCGTTATCGGCGTTAACGCGAAACTCTTATCGCGCGATAAAAAAATATCGCTCTTAATCTATTCTCAAAGTTGGGTTGGGAGCTGGGTCTATTCTACACAAGCTATGGTGACTTTCACCCTGATATTTTAGCGTGGATGTATACCTGACTGGTGAGCCGTCTGACAAAACAGTGCCCTTCTAAATCAAATCAGCAGGATGTCTGACTGACTCTAACTGCAGTTCGGCAGTTTCACTTTAACTCATGAATATTTCATTCATGCCTTTGTGACAAACTGGGGTATTAGACGCAAATAAATCAGTAAGGACTGGTGAAAGTGTTATGGAATTTAATAACGCACGCCAAATGAGAAGAAAAAAAAATTCCGCATTTCGCGATGTGTTTGTGTGTGTGCGTCTGTGTGTGTGCGGTCCTTTACTGACAGCCGCCTGTGTGGATCTTGTCGGAAATTATGGCGAAAAGTCCTACATGACGGTAATAGTTTGTCAGTAATGCCACTAATATCTGCATACTTCACGTCTTAATTCCATTTCTGTTTAGTTCAGTTATGACTTTAGTTGCTTTAAGGTAATCAAAAATGGCTGTTTACATGGTAGACTCTTAATCAGAGTATGGTTTTAATCATATTAAAATCGTATTAAAGTATTGTTGCCCATGTAAACATAATGTTTGACACACCGTCAGGGCTCTGTGAACTTGCCTTTGCAAAGCAGCATTTTCTGTATGTGTGTACATCAAAAGCAAGTATGAAATCGCTGTTTGGAGTTTATGTAGGCCTACAGTTCAAAATTCATGTTTAACTGAATAAACAGTTAGTAAACACAAGTACATCTTATTGAACATCATTTATTTTCATCACCAATTATCATAGTAGAACAGTTTCTCAAGCAGTTTGTGATGCATTTTGGAAACAGGAGATGAGCCCCTGGGCTAATGCGCCACCTGGCTTGAGAAACCCATTCTCAAAGACTTATTATTTGGGTAGCACACATATTCTGAATGCCTTCGACAGAATTCAAATGAGCCATTTTAATCTACAGTAGATTAATATAGATTAATTTCAAGATTAATCTAGATTAATCTAGATTAAAAAATTAATTTATGCCCACCTATAATATATATATATATATATATATATATATATATATATATATATATATATATATATATATATATATATATATATATATATATATATATATATATATATATATACAGTGTTTCCTCTAGGATTTTTTCCAGCTGTGGTGGCAGAACTTTTACACAGATGTACCAACTACCTATGGGTGTTATTTCAATGACACATGTTGTGAGCGCATTTATGTAATACAAGCATGCGAATATCTGCGCGCTGATTTCCTCTGTTCGTGCACAACTTTACACCCTGAAATATACGCTGCTCAAGTGCGATTTAGTGCGTTTATGTGACGAGTACATCTCCAACATTTATTAGATTTGCTAGGAATATTTAAGAATGTTTCCGGTAGACTGACAGAGCGGCATTAATGCGTCCTGAAGTAAAGTGAAACAGCTGAAGTAGCTGAACAGTCCTGAAGTAAAGTGAAACCGCTATAAATTCCAGCCAGATAAAGTCATTGTATGCAGAACCATAGACCTTTATCTATACAGTATAATTATGGAAACTGTGTTCATCTTAACTTAAAGCTACGCCGTGTTTGCTGGTCTCACGTCTCACGGCTGTCTCACGCCTGTCAGTCAGTCAGCATGTCACCGTAAAGGGTTAAACAAATAACGCACAGCACTACTACGGTTAAAGAAAAGTTTTCGCTGTTATAATTCACTTACCTTTTAATACGTTTTGGTGCTATTATAACCTGCTATTAAAAACAACAACAACAATGACTGAATGTGTTGAATGGGAAGCTGTAATATAGCCGTGGCGGGATGAATTTTGGTGTGGCGCCCCGCCATGGAAGAATGAATGTAGCGGAAACTATATATATATATATATATATATATATATATATATATATATATATATATATATATATATATATATATATATATATATAGCTAGCATTTGACAATGGATAGCTTCCAGAATCTCTCCCAGTTCAGTGCTGGATTCGGTTAAAAACTCCTCTAACAGACGAAGCTGTGGATTGTGAGCCACACAGTGGCGTAGCGGACGGGCTCGCAGGGCACGCACCGTGGGGGGCCCCGCGGGACATTTTTGTGTCAAAACGTCACAGAGAAGTGATATCAGCCATTGGCGGCAAACTGCGAAGAAATGACTGGGGCCTCTTTCGCGCGCTCTAGGTAACGCGCGCACTCGCTCTCACGTACACTCTCTCTCCCTGCCTTCACGCACGCTCTCTCTGTAACGGCGCTGTGCGCATTAGTTCCCCGCATTCAGAAGTTAACCCCCAACTTGACCCAGGTGGTCCCACTTTATATTAATTGTCGCTTATACCTGTGAACTTACATGGTAATTAGATGTGTAAGTAGTATGTAACTACAGTGTATGTACACACTGGTACAGAGTATTTACTTTTGTATTACTGGTGTAACTACACTCATGTAACAACCCACTGAATAGTATGTGTAAGTACAAATGTGTAACAGGACATTGGTAACAACAGTAGGAAAGTACACATCTGTAACAAGAATTATGTAAGTGCATTGTGTAACAACAATATGTACTTGCAGATGTTTTCCCACTTCCACACCTGTTTGCAGATCATGTACTTGTGAACACTGTATGGCAGAACTAATGCTGCATTAGAAGGTTTCACCTTGTGATACCAGTGTACTTACATGGTAACTCCACAGGAACTGTCCACTTAATATAAAGTGTAAAATGGTCACAAATTACTGTGTAACTTGTAGAAATATCTTCTATGCAACACTTTAATAACAGTGTAGTTACATGGTAACTCCACAGGAACAGTCCACAATATAAAGTTTAAAATAAAATTCATTTTCGTTTCGGCCTAGTCCCTTTATTAATCTGGGGTCGCCACAGCGGAATGAACCGCCAACTTATCCAGCATATGTTTTACACAGTGAATGCCCTTCCAGCTGCAACCCATCTAAGCCGTAAAGAAAATGAATGAATGTATGAACAGTAATTTGTGACCATTTTACACTTTATATTGAGTGGATCCTGTGGATTTACCATGTAAGTACACTGGTATCACAAGGTGAAACCTTCTAATGCAGCATTAGTTCTGCCATACAGTGTTCACAAGTACATGATCTGCAAACAGGTGTGGAAGTGGGAAAACATCTGCAAGTACATATTGTTGTTACACAATGCACTTACATGATTCTTGTTACAGATGTGTACTTTCCTACTGTTGTTACCAATGTCCTGTTACACATTTGTACTTACACATACTATTCAGTTGGTTGTTACATGAGTGTAGTTACACCAGTATACACAAGTAAATACTCTGTACCAGTGTGTACATACACTGTAGTTACATACTACTTACACATCTAATTACCATGTAAGTTCACAGGTATAAGCGACACTTAATATAAAGTGGGACCAACCTTTTAATAGTGAAAGTCCTCAGCTCTGCATATTATTAATTAGAAGCTGAGTGTATATAGTTTTACGTTAGGAAATGCAGTCTTGAATTTTCAAACAGTCGGCAAGTACCGAAGAACAGATGCAACACATTGATAAAATTTAGTTTTCAGTCACGTTGAAGTAATATTCTACTTGTTTAGTTTTGCCTTCATTCGTTTTAGATGTCAGTACTGACATACGAGTCTTCAACACATGATTTTTTTACAACACGTTTTTTTTAACATAATAGTTTAACTAACTAATTTCTAATAACTACCTTTTTTATCTTTCCCTTGGTGACAGTCAATAATATTTTACTTGTTATTTTGCAAGATAGTTGTATTCAAATTAAAGTGTAATTTAAAGACTTAACTATGTTATGTTAACTAGGAAAGTTAGAATAATTAGTGAAGTTATAGTATAACTGGTTTGTTGTGTAGACAATCAAAAATATACAGTAAATATTTCTTAAGGAGGCTAATAATACTGACCTTAAAATTGTATTTTTAAAAATTAAAAAAATGCTTTTATTTAAGAAATAAACTATAAGAAAAAGACTTATTATTTATTATTATTACTTCTGTTTTTTACAGGAAATACTGTGAAAATTTCCTTGGTTTGTTAAAGATCACTTGGAAAACATTATTTTAAATTAATGGGAGGGCAATAAAAATTGACTTTAAAGTTTACAGGTGTAAAAATGTGCCTTGATGTACTAGAATGTTAGAAATGTGTTATCTACTACAATACAAAGTTACTTGTCAAATAAATTAACGAGGAAGATTATTTTGAGTATGGGCTGTATACCCCCCCCCAAAAAAATATGTAAACGTTTCATATTACTTACACATGCTTATTCCGAATATATGTGAAAGACACTTGTCAGATTGTATTTTAGAGAGCAGGCGTGAGGTTCAACTGTGTCCTCTTTATTTTCTGTCTGATTCAGGCAGCTAATGCTGCTAACAGCTGCTCCGACTGACTGTTTACACAGCGCAAAAGCGAGTGCTTGTAGGGGCGTGACGTGGAGCCAATCCGCGAATCAAAGCACATTATGTTAGCTGACCAATCAGAGCCTCTTGAGGGCGGGGCTTTCAGAGGAGATAGGAAACATGACAGTCTTTTTCATGTTAGCTGAGCAGCTGTATATATTCAAAGTAAGATATGTGAAAACAATGTGATTTTCTACAAATGAAAGATGAGCACACATTGTTTTGCATCTTATAAACACAAACAAGCCTTAAAAATACACTGTGGACCACCCCTTTAAAAAAAATAAGAATAACGTTGCATGTTTTTCTCTAGAAAAATCACAGTTTTGTTAGAATAACAGTTTTAAAAAAAATTAGTTGTGACTGAAAATCCAGGTTTATTCAAGCAAATATTTTTCCCTACCTTTTCCAAAGTTAAAACATTGGCATTGTGTTGTCTTAAAAGTACTTTGTTTTTGTTGTTTTATGAAAGAAAATGCATAAAGCTGTAAATGGCAGCACTTTAAGTTTACAAGCTGTCATCAGTAGTTTTCAAAATTAAACAAAAATCACATTTCACTCAAACACATTCTAAATTATAAACTCAGAGACGCTAAGAATTGTGGTCTTAATATTTTCCATAGTTTTTCATTAAATCAGAGGGACATTTTAAACATAAAAATATTTGCAAATATATTATTAGATAAATGGCAACACATTTAAAAAAATGCATATACACATTATATATTTTTTTTTCATGTAAACTTTTACGGTAAAGTTAAAAATTTTACTGTAAGAACAATACTATCCCAATTTCATTATAGCCTTAATTAAATGAACTGGTTATACTATAGTCAAAGTGCGGTAGACCTAAACATTCTTTTTGGCAGACTGATTAGCATTTGTATGATTGCACTTTTATTACAAATTCTACTGGTAGTATTATTTAATTACCTAATATTTATAGTTCATTCAATATACTACAAATATGCCATGACGTCCCTCAATTATTGATGTCATAACAATTATAAAACCATTAGAAATCATTTGTCACCGATAGAAAGTTCCTGTAATAAATTTCTCCCAAAAACGAGCTGTCTGAATGACAAATGAGCCACTTTGGAGTGCTGAAAGCTCATAAAAAACACAAAAGCCGAGGGTGTAAACTGAGGCACTCTTAAGCTGCTTTTAAATTAAAAATTGATGCTGAAAAACAAGTAAATGTAGAGTCGTCAGTTAACCATCGCGTTTTCACATATTGTCACAGACGCCCCCTGCTGCCAGCCAACTGCTTGTTTACGTGAGATACAGTATACCAGCTGTGCCCAACCCTGTTCCTGGAGATCTACCTCCCATCCTGCAGAGTTTAGCTGCAACCTTGATCAAACACACCTGTCTTTAATTACCAAGTGCTCTTTCAGATCCTACTTAGTTGGTTTAGTTGTGTTTAATCAGGGTTGGAGCTGAACTCTGCAGGAAGGTAGATCATGGTTGAGCACAACTGCAGTATACGATATAGCAGGGGTGCTCAACCCTGTTTCTGGAGATCTACCTTCCAGCAGATTTCAGTTGCAACCCTCATCAAACACACCTGCCTGTAAATATCAAGTGCTGTTTGGGTTCTAATTGATTGGGTCAGGTGTGTTTGATGAGGGTTGGAGCTGAACTCTGTAGGAAGGTAGGGTTGAGCACCCCTGCTATATAGTGAAGGACTATTAAAAGATAATATAGTTAACAGTGTTTGTAAAGTGTCAAGCATACAAAGGTGATGGTTGAATTGATATTCCATTTTCAGTGTTGTATTTAATTTCCGGTCTGAAATAATAATAATAATAATAATAATAATAATAATAATAATAATAATAAAGAGTACAAAATTGCTTGTGATTCACTCATCACGCTGTCTGACGAATTCCTTACCCTTTTATATATATATTCACACTGGGAATTGAATATCAAGTCAATTGTCACTTTGTTTGCTTCACACTTTACAAACACTGCGTGTAATGAGGGCATTTTATGTGCTCTTTACAGTGAATTTGCACACTATGCCCAGTATACATAAAGTGGTAACACTTTACAATAACTTTACAGTTGTATTACCTAATGTTAGGTAATGTATTTATTAACATGAACAAGCAATGAACTTCACTACAGTATTTCAGTATTTATTCATCTGTGTTACTGTTAGTTAATTGAAATAAAGTCGTTCATTGTTAGTTTATACACTTATCACAGTGTATAAATGATGAATTTGCACTTGAATACAGTAAATGCTATACACGTATTGTTCATTATTAGTTCATGTTAGTAAATACATTAACTAATGATACCTTATTGTAAAGTGTGACCCATAAAGCTTGCAGAAGTAAGCAGTATGAGATTTTCTAAACTTAGACCATATCAGATGTGAAGTGACCCTAATGCAATGATTTTGAGACAGCTGGAAATTATAATTATGCATTACTCATTTCCTGTCTGGAAATACAGACCATTATTTTTTTTTTTTTTTACATTTCATCATATTAAAAGCATGTAGCATGTAGTGGGGTTCAAAGGTTCATATGCTAAAAAAACACTAAAAAGTTGAAAAAACCCTAATTTAATAAAGATTTGTTTGTTTACAGCGTAAAGTTGAACTGAAATACTAACAAATAAATCACTCAAACTCTATTTTGAATCCCAGATTTTAAATGTGAACTATTTTTGCCAATGCATATCAGATTATTATTATTATTAAATGGATAATTCAAATATATCTATTTATAATGCTGTCAGCATTTACTTACTTGGAAAGAAAGTTAAATTTTCTGTTGAATACAAAAGAAGAGTTTTTGAAAAATGTTGGAAACCAGTAACATCTAACATGGTTAGAAAAATAGTATTTACAGACTTAATATGGATGTCAGATGCTACATTTTACAAAATATCTTCTTTTCTGTCCAACAGAAGAAAGAAACTAAAACAGGATGAGTAAATGTTGAAAATCTTTTCATTTCTATTACTTTAAAGAACCATCCAGTATAAAATGGGTTGTGGTCAAGAATATTTTCTCGAAATATGTAAACATGTTTCAAACTGCTTTTTTTAGTGATTCTGAAGCGCACCGTTTGTCTTTCCTGATGGACAGTTCCTTCTTCCTTTGGTTTATTCCTCCATGTTCTTGCCATTTTTGCCAAATTTGACAAACACTGTTGTGAGAACCACAGCAGTCACCAGGATCAGCCCGCTGGTCACCAGGTATGCGATGGGCAGGAAGTAATTCTGCCCACCAAACCAGGTCACCATTGAGATCACCAGTTCCTTTCGGCCTCTGAAGGGCTCGACAGGAAAATCTGGAGTAATTGGTCAAGGCTTATCCTGAAAAAAATGAAAGAAAATACAGAAAAGGTCCTGGCAGAAAATGACTAGATAATTTTTCATAGCCTGTTTCTCTGGATGTTCTGAAGTTATGAGGAATATGTTCCTATTTGTTTTATCCTATAAATGTCTGATCCCATTTCCTTCAAATTTCTATTTGGTTTGCTTTCAAGAAATGACAATTGCTCAAAAAAATAAATGTTTTTAGCTTGATGTGTGATTAACAATCAGGGTTATTCCACCAAATAATGATCTCATGACTCTTCTGAAGTTAACGTATTTGTATGTGTTGTCTAGAAATGATAGTTATCATGATCTAAATGACCAAATTAGATCAAAACTTTTGCTTTACTCAAAGATAACTACATATGAATTGATTATTCAATATTCATTTTTAAAGGAAAGTACACTAAAAAATTTCTTCCATCACATTATCCATTTTCTACAAATTTGTTTACAGTATAGAAAAGAAACTAATGTCTTAAAGGAATAGTGCGATTAAAACCAAAAACTTCTTTTTACAAAATGTACATATTTAAAAAAAAAAAAAAATCAACCATACCCTAAAACTACTTGGTTTCCAACATACCTCAAAATATCACCCACAAGTTTGGAATGATATAAATATGAATAAATCAGCCTGATCTCACAAGCAAACGTAACTATTCATTTATAATTTATGTACAATAATTGAGACATGGGCAGCACGGTGGCGCAGCGGGTAGCACAACTGCCTCACAGCAAGAAGGTCACTGGTTCGAGCTTCGGCTGTGTCAGTTTGCATGTTCTGCCCGTGTTTCCCCCACAGTCCAAAGACGTGCTATAGGTGAATTGAGTAAGCTAAATCGTCCGTAGTGTATAAATGGGAGTGTATGGGTGTTTCCCAGTGATGGGTTGCAGCTGTAAGGGCATGAATTGAGACATAAAATGAGATCAATGAAAATGTAAAAGCAAACCGTAAATAAAATTTTAAATGAAAAAGCGTATTTATTGACTGTCTTAGTCCTATCACTTCAAAATAACAAACACTGTACATCTCTCTATATTTAGGCTAAAACACTGCTTTATTTATCTATTTATTTAGACCTACTTATTTGTATGTATGTTTGTACTTTCATTTTAGTTGTCTTTTAATCCTCATTTCACTTTGATAATTTACAATGATAATAAAGCTTGTTAACAAGTTTTTAATGATTAATGAAGGAATTATAATGCTTTGTTTCATTGTTTCATCTTCATTTACAAGTAGCAGAGTATTTACAGCTACTGTATATTTCTGTCTGTTTGCATCCTGTCCCTTTGTGCCCCCTGGCGGCATAGTTGCAAACTGCGGTTATACTTACACATACACATTCTTACTCCTTTAGAGTGGCGGCGGTGCGACTCGCGGCAGTAATGCTCTTTTTAAAGTGTTACCCACTGTATTTTATGTTTTTGTCAGTTTAGTGGCTAATTCATATGAGTTCAGTCGTACGAAAATGTATGAATTTTTGAAAGGAGGCATGGCACTAAACCCCACCCTAAACCCAACCTTCACTGGGGGATAAGCAAATTGTGCTAAATTGTAAGAATGAGATTGTACAAAATCATACAAATTAGCCACTAAAACAAAAAGTTACAAATTGCTGTGAGATAACGTTGGAATAAATAATGACAGTAATTATTTTAATTTTTCACAAACTATTCCTTTAAATGAACTACATGTGTAAAAAAAAAAGCCTTCATAATAGAGTACCCAATCTTTTCAGCTGTTTAAAGAGTTTTGTCACCAAACTGAAAGCCTGTCGCTGTTACTGAACCCCATTTCCTTCCATTTACAACCAATTGTGTCCTCCATGAGCAAAGGATACTGTAATTTATAGAGATGCTGTAGTTGCCGGCGGGCAGGCCTTCAGTGAAAGGCTCTCGAGCACGATTGAGAACCCCATAAAGCTTTTTGAAATTAGGGAAGGCTGCCTCTCTCATCCAAACAATCAGGTCGTCATTTATGAAACCATTGTTGTTGGAGTCTGTGTCATCCAGCTCATAAACCGAGTGCTGCCAGTATAAGGGCCGAGTCGTGCCTGACAACAGAGAGACCACAATGAGAAACGGACACAAATGCTCATGAGCGTGTGGTAGATGGCTCGTACCTTCAAAGGCTTGCCGAAGGGAAAATGTGTCGTTGGTCGGAGGGTTGCGGAACTTGACATTTTTGTCTGTGTACCAAGCGATGCCCTTCCTATAGAGAGGAACTTGCACTTCTGCCCTATTAGCTTGATGATACTTCAGTGTAAATGAGTCTAAAAGAAAAACAAAATCAGCAAGATGAAGGAAAACAGTTCACGACTGTTCATAATTGTTTAGTCAGCTGTTTTTCTCTCTAAATATTTTTTTACTGCATTTGCTGTGTGTGTTTGGGATCATTATCAACATCAAAAATAAAACCATTCAGGTTCTTTGCAGAAGAAATGGTACGATGGATTTAAACCTGTCTGTGCTTTTCAGCATCCACAATCCCATCAATTAAATCAATTTTGCCAACACCACTGGTGGAAATGCAGCTCCAAAACCAGGACAGAGCCTCCAGCATGTTTCTCAAGAACTCATACTTACATCTCCCTCTTTCTCTTCCTTTCACATGTTGTAAACAACTGGACCAAAAAAAGGAACTCTAACCTTTATTTATTTATTTTTGCTGTTCTTTTTGATATGATCAATCATTTTTTGATTTTGATTGATAAATAAATGCATACAATAATGTAATGGTGGCTGTAGAGTTTTGCACAGCATATGCTGTTTTTTGCACACAAGTATTTCAATTCAAATTACACAATTCAAAACTTTGGGGTCTATAAGATTTTTATTCAACCCTCTGGTGATCCTTGTTTGTGAATCACACTTGTGGTCTTTGCGTACAAAAAGGGACAATTGACTGTAAAGTACCCTCAGATGTTTTTTTAGTATAATCAATCAAATGTATTTTGGTTTAATAATATTTTTTCTATTTAATTTGTAATTTTGAGAGGGTTTTGTTGAAATAATTAATATTATGAGGTAATTAACATAAATTTTCTGTTGTGAAAATGAAGTAATTTTTATTTTAAATTATTATTATTATTATTATTTTTGTAGTATTTCCAGGTAAAATAGAGACTCTGTCATTCAAAAACAAAAGGCAGATTAGCACCATCTAGTTGTAAAAAAAAAAAAAAAAAAATAATAATCAAGGTTTCCGCTACATTCATTCATCCGTGGCGGGCCGCCACGCCAAAATTCATCCCGCCACGGCTACATTACAGCTTCTTATTTAAAACATTTAGTCGTGTTTTTTATAGCGGATTATAATCGCACCAAAACATATTAGAGGTAAACAGCGCAAACTTTTCTGTAACCGTAGTAGTGCTGTGCGCTATTTGTTCAAGGTGACATGCTGACTGACTCTCTGACAGACTGACTGACAGGTGCGTGAGTCTAGCAAACACCGCGTAGCTTTCAGTTAAGATGAACACAGTTTCCATAAGTATACTTTATTGATAAAGGTCAATGGCTTTGCATACAATGACTTTATCTTGCTGGAGTTTAATGCCGTTTCACTTTACTTCAGGACGCGTTAATGTCGGAAAAAGCACTAAATCGCGCTTCAGCAGCGCTTACTGGAGAGCGCACAAGAAGATCTGCACTTGAACGTGTAAATTTGAGCGCGTGCAAGAAGTTCTGTGCTCGAACAGAGGAAATCGGCGCGCAAGCAAAGAGATTCGCATGCTCGTATTACATGAATGCTATCTCGACTTGTAATACTGCGTGTAATATTTGTCTTTGAAATAGTTGGCAGATCTGTGTAAAAAAAAAAGTCCTGCCGCCACTGCTGGAAAAAATCCTAGAGGAAACACTGATAATAATATGTCATGGTGTAACCACTAGGTTCTAGTATTACTATCTCTACAAAGCTGCTTGTGAATTCCTTAGTTGTTTAGACATTACTAAAAGAATTGTGGATTTGACAATACATTTAGACAATCTAAAAGACTTCTTTTGACAAGTTTTAGACATTTTTTGATTGAAAATCTAATTTGAAGTGTTAATTTGTGTACTATAATTACAGTTGAAAACTGTACATATTGCTATAAAGAGACTACACAACAGCCTTAACATTTTGTATAATGCTGTGTGTGTGCATGTGTGTGTATTTCACACTTATAGAGTGTTACCCGTTCACTCATGTGTACTTTAATAAGAATAATAATAATTCCTTACATTTAGCGCTTTTCTGGACACTCAAAGCAATTTACACATTTTTTGGGGGATCTCCTTATCCACCACCTGTGTGCAGCATCCACCTGGATGACACGACGGCAGCCATATTTGCGCCAGACCGCACACCAGCTGATTGGTGGAGAGGAGGCAGAGTGACGAAGCCAATTATCATATGGGAATGGTTAGGAGGCCATGATGGACAGAGGCCAGTGGGCAAATTTGGTCAGGATGCCGGAGTTAAACCCCTACTCGTTTTCGAAGGACATCCTGGGATTTTTAACGACCACAGAGAGTCAGGACCTCAGTTTAACGTCTCATTCGAAAGACAGCACTCACTGAGCAGTAAACAGTCCCCTTCACTATACTGGGGCATTAGGACCCACACAGAAAGCAGGTTGAGCGCCCCCTGCTGGTCTCACTAACACCACTTCCAGCAACAACTTGGCTTCCCCATAGAGTCTCCCATATGGGTACTGACCAGGCTTAGCTTTAGTGGGCAACAATGTGAGAGTTGCAGAGAGCTATAGCTTCAATTTTTTTGTGTTCACATACCAAATGCCTATAGTGTCTAGACCAGGGGTGTCCAAACTGAAGTTTAATCTGTTATTATTAGATTGTTTTTAAATTTCACCTCTCCTGCTGTGCATGAACTAAGCTGTTGAATGGTCAGCATATGAGGCGGCTAGGCTAACCTAGTTTAGCTCCAACTTCCTCCAATACACCTGCCTGGAAAGTCTAGTATACCTAGAAAGAGCTTGATTAGCTGGTTCAGGTGTGTTTAATTGGGGTTGGAACTAAAATATGCAGGACACCGGCCCTCCAGAACTGAGTTTGGGCATCCCTGGTCTAGACCATTACACTGCCCTGCTGAAAAATCCAGCTTAAACCAGCCTAAGCTGGTTGGCTGGTTTTAGCTGGTCGACCAGCCTGGTTTTAGAGGGGTTTTGGCCATTTCCAGGCTGGTTTCCAGCCATTTCCAGCCTGGTCTTAACTGGTCAGGCTGGAAAATGACCAGCTCAAACCAGCTAAAACCAGCTTGACCAGCCTGGTTTAAGCTGGACATAGCTGGTTTTGGCTGGTCAAGCTGGTTTTAGCTGGTCAACTCCCAGCCTGACCAGCTAAGACCAGGCTGGAAATGGCTGGAAACCAGCCTGGAAATGGCCAAAACCCCTCTAAAACCAGGCTGGTCGACCAGCTAAAACCAGCCAACCAGCTTAGGCTGGTTTAAGCTGGATTTTTCAGCAGGGTGATTCTGTAATTTTGAAAAATTTAAATAAGATTTTTCAGTCTAAAATGGCCGAAGACTCCCAGAGGGTTAATTATGTATTTATTCATTTAAAATCTCTTATGCTCATTAAGGCTACAGTCCAAAAGCAATATTGTCATCTATTGTTACAATTTATAATAATATACAATTTATAATAATAAAATCACATACCCATAAAAGGCAAATTAAAAAAATAGTTCACCCTAAACTTACAATAAACCCACTATTTACACTTTTTATTTTTGAACACAAAAGAAGATGACAAATGTTGAAAACTGATAGCAACCGACATATATATATATATATATATATATATATATATATATATATATATATATATATATATATACAGTATATAAACACTATGAAAGTCAACGGCTACCAGTTTTCCAACATGTTTCAAAATATCTTCTTTTGTGATCAACAAAAACTCAAACAGATTTAGAATAAGCAGAGGAGGAGTAAATTATTAAATGATCAGAATTTTCAATTTCAGGTGAACTATCCCTTTAAATGGCTAATTACCATAACACTAAAAAGCGTCTCACCGTTGAACATGCTGTTGGCCACGGCACCGCAGGGGGCGATGGGTACCCTGTTTGCATCGTAATGAAACGGAGCGCAGTACGAACTCGGTGCCTACGTGAGCAAATAACAACAGCATCTTGAATGTGATAACAGCACTACTAATGTGAAGCGTAGTGAGAGATCAAATAAAGACAGACGTTATTTTAATCAGCGAGTGGGAGGGATGAGGAAAGGGTGCAAAAAAAAGAGTGCAAACAGAAGGGGAGTGAAAGAGACGTCGAGCACCTTCAGGTTGTTCTTCCTCCCCACCATCTGTGCATCATCACGGGAGTCCATGTACCTCCGCAGGTTCTGATGAAAGTTCCTCAGACCGTAGTAGAAGAACACGTCGCCCTGAGGGAGACAAACAATACATCATGTTGAAGGCAAACACGCTGGAGACAAATTATGAGGTCCACAATGTGGCTCTTCTTAATGTGACTTTAATCTGATGTTTCTCTTTTATGTTTAGAAGAATGTGGGTTTTTTGCATGGTCTGTAAACAAGAAGCACAGAAAATTACCGTGGAAAATGTGGGGAAAATGTTTATACATACAGACCATAATTAAAACTGCTATAGACAAAATAATGTGTCATGTAAATAAAGCAGTAAAAATTCTTTCATCATTTACTCATCCTTTGCTCATCCCAAACCTGTTCAAGTTTCTTTATTCTATTGAACACAAAAGAAGATATTTTGAAGAATGCTGGAAACCAGTAACCATTGACTTCCATAGTATTTGTTTTTCCTACTATGGACGTCAATGGTGTTCAGCTTTCGTCATAATACACTCTTTGGTGATCAACAGAATAATGAAAGTCATATAGGTTTGGAAATACTAGAGGGTAAATAGGGAGTACATTTTCATTTTTTTTGGATAAACAATCCCTTTAGATGTAAATCCTCTTTTTTCTATGTAAACAGCACATCTAAATTGAACTGAAATATATGTGGAAATCAAATTTAGAGAACAGGCTGCAATTTCGAACATTTCAAGGTCACTGCTTAATCCTATTTGAAGTTATACTAACAGGAGCCCCTGTGGCCGCAAATGTGCTCAAGTCATTCAAAGCAAGGAGCTTTACATTTCCTACTCATTTTTCCCTGCTGTAGCCTGTAATTTTAATTCTAATCTTTCTTCATGCTACAATCATTGCTCTGTAGTGTAAGTGTCTAAGATATTTTGTAAAACGCTGTTCTAATAGCGTGGTCTAGTGACAAAAAAATGTGTTTAGAAATTGTTCCTTAATTTTGATGCCCACTGCATATATAATGTGTCAATTTGCTTTGTTGTTTTTTTTAACTCTTTTTTTTAAATCTCAGTAAAAACTGTGTGAAATAATGTTGAGTGAAACCATAATTTTTCAAAATGTGTGTATATACACAACCTCTGGCAAAAAGTATGGAATGCCCACTCTTGGAAAATGTTTATTCAAATGTTTAATTGTTTGAATGAACTGCTTGATCTGTTAAAACAGTTGTAATTGACTACAGTGTTCTTTCTTTTTCTTTTTTTTTAAGTTTTCATACAGCCAGAAGGTTGGATTGTTAAATGAAAATAGCTTTGTGGCATGTACAGTTGAAGTCAGGATTATTAGCCCCCCTGAATTATTCGCCCCCCTTTTTATTTTTTTCCCCAATTTCTGTTTAACAGAGAGAAGATTTTCTCAACACATTTCTAAACATAATAGTTTTAATAACTCATTTCTAATAACTGATTTATTTTATGTTTGCCATGATGACAGTAAATAATATTTTACTAGAAAAATTTCAAGACATTTCTATACAGCTTAAAGTGACATTTAAAGGCGTAACTAGGTTAATTAGGTTAACTAGGCAGGTTAGAGTAATTAGGCAAGTTATTGTATAACGATGGTTTGTTCTGTAGACTCGATCAAAAAAAAAAGAGCTTAAAGGGGCTTATAATATTGTCTCTAAAATGTTTTTTTTTTTAAAAAAAACTAAAACTGCTTTTATTCTAGCCGAAATAAAACAAATAAGACTTTCTCCAGAAGAAAAAATAATATCAGACATACTGTGAAAATTTTGGAATTTTTTTTGGAACATTTTGGAAATATTTTAAAAAATTATAAATAAATAAATAAAGGGGGGCTAATAATTCTGACTTCAACTGTATGTGTTTGTTTTTTTCTACACAACTAAACATTTGAATAAATATCTTCCGAGAGTGGTGATTCCATACTTTTGCCAAGGGTTGTATATGCTCCAGAATTGGCCAGCCCAGTCACCAGACATGAACATTATTGAGCATGTCTGAGGTAAGATGGAGGAAGAGGCATTGAAGATGAATCCAAAGAATCTTAATGAACTCTGGGAGTCCTGCAAGAACGCTTTCTTTGCCATTACTGATGTCTTAATTCCACTTTATTCCACTGCACCATGACTTTATATTCTATACTGTACAATATTTCTGTTAAGTGAGAAGACTTTTGTCTAAGTAACACACTACACACACACACACACACTAATAGCCACACACACACACACACACACACACACACACACACACACACACACACACACTAATAGCCAATATATATACACCAATAGCCTAGTGGTACTGTGCGCCAACATATAGCACGGACGTGCTCACGGCGACCAGAGTTCGATTTTCAGCTTGAGGTCCTTTGCCGATCCTTCCCCTCTCTCTGCTCCCAATACTTTCCTGTCTGAAATCTCTACTGTGCTATCATAATAAAGGTGAATAAATAATAATAATAATAATAACAACAATAATAATAATAATAAAACTATGCTTCTCTTATTTACTTATTTATAATTACTCTATATTAGCATGAGAATAACAAGGCGTGGCATTAGACTGTGACAATTGGTTTGAAATGAGTGAGTTTCATGGTGAATGCATTATGAATTTATTAAATATCGAAAACAGTTAGGTGCTAAATAAACATGGATGTTATTTAAAAGCTGCTCCACAACATGCCTAACAAAACCCCTAACTGTTCTAAATTTACTGTAAACCATGGCTTCACAGGGATTATTGCTTTATTCTATATGCATAGCAAGGTTTCCCAAAATAGAACAAATCAAATTAAACCGTTTCTTTGGATCATTACTGATAGGAGAACAGTTGCCAAGCAACAGTCACAAGCGTACATTCGTAAAGTATTTTACAACAGCTTCAACAAGCTCAATCATCAGAATCAAGGAACAGAACAATCCATTTTATGAGACATTCTACCAGAAACATTATCTTTCCTTAAAAACATTAATACAGTGAATAAAAAGTAATTCATCCCAAAAATGTCTAAAATGGAGTGATGGTTGATTTCTGTGAGTTGTTCTGTAAAGGAGTATGTCATTAATTTGGTTCTCAGATTTTTTTTCTTCATTAAAAACACTTAACAAATGTACAAACCCTGTCATTGTCCTTGTCTTCAGCCCAATTGAACCTACAGCTTTAATAGTTTTGTTATGCTAAAAAATGTTATTTAGAAAAAAAAAACCTTCAGAAATAGCAAGTTTAAATTGTTATCATTCACATCAATTTATTAAAAACATAATATTAAAAATAAATTCTACAAATAAATACTATTTTACAATTTTCCCCATGTTTCTGTCAGTCCTGTCACATTTGTCCTGTCAAATTTAAAATGCGTGCAATACACCTTGAAGGCTATGACTAGGGTCAGACGCAATCTGCTGACATTTTTTGTTATTTCTGCGCAGACTTTGTCAAAAATCTGTGGATTTATGTGGAATGATTTTGAGAGTATCATAACTAAAACCTTAATATATGAACTAAAAAGTAAGACCTTTTCAACTTGTATTTAAGGTTTACAATGCAAATCCAATTAGATCCACTTTATTTGGTAAACAAAGCAAGTCTTCTATATAATATATCTACTAAAAGACATAAAATATTACTTTACAAACTGTATTGTAAATGAATCATATGAATATTTTCACATTAGGCAATAATTATACTGAAAATTAAAAAACAATAAATAGAAATTTACACAAGTAAATAAACAGAATCAATGATGGGCTAAAAATCTGCGGAATTTTTCGCAAGCAGATTCTGTGTGGGCTATTTGATGGACGAGAAGCTGACAGTGATCAAGGATGCGTTCTATCATTGAATTGAATGAATTGAATTTATGCTTGTTTTTGTATGATGTTTTGAGTAGGACAAGCTTAAAGGTAAGGCCCTGTCACATTTTTATATGTGAAAATGTACATTTCTGGTACAATGTCTTTTATATATTTAAAATAGAATATTTAGTAATATTATATGTTTATTTACTTTCACTTTTGAGTTTAATTCTGGGTGTCACGGTGGTGCAGTGGTCGCTTAGTTGGCATTTCTGTGTGGAGTTTGCATGTTCTCCCTGTGATTGCGTGGGTTTCCTCCGGGTGCTCCGGTTTCCCCAAGTCCAAACAGACGTGCTATAGGTGAATTGGGTAAGCTAAATTGTCAATGAATGTGTGTTAATGAGTGTGTTTGGGTGTTTCCCAGTGATGGGTTGCGGCTGGAAGGGCATCCGCTGCGTAAAACATATGCTGGATAAGTTGACGGTTCATTCCGTTGTGGCGACCCCAGATTAATAAAGGGACTGAGCCGAAAAGAAAATGAATGAATAAATGAAAATCTAATTTTCACTTAGAGATATTTAATGTAAAATAAACAACAACCCAAAAAAAATTTACTCATGTATAGACATGTAAAATGGTTCTCGTACTGTATGCATGTATGATTGTATGTATACTGTATATATGTACAGTATGGATGTACAGTATGCATGTAGTATGTAAATTATATTAAAAAATAATCTAGCAAATATTTGGTTCAATTAAAATATGCTTATTATTTTTGATCATGTCCAAAACTATGAATTTCTTTCTAAAAAAAAAATACAAAAGGGTAGTGAAAACTCATAATACTTATTGAGCAAATACACTGACGCACCGGGAAGGGTCTTGGAACGTAGAAGTTGACTGAACATGTGCACACCGTTCTGGTGTTGCTGGCATGAAGCTTGAAGCATAGTTCACATGTTCCAGCATCGGTGTAGTCCACCTGTGCAGCAAACAGACAAAAACAACATGAGTGTAAAATCTGAATCTGGAAGCAGTTGACAACACATGCTCCAACATGCTAAATTGGGTCTGTATAGCCCTCCTACAAAATTATTTCTTTTTCAGATATTTCACAAATTATTTTTAATGGAGAAATTGAATTTATATATGTGAAAGACCCCATAAAAAAGAGCTTCAGCCATGTTGTTATGTTTTACAGGTAGTTCTGAGTGTTATTGCTAAACTATTGCTAGATGTTTTGTATGCTAGTGCTAATAACAAAGATGACGACAATCACAGTCCAGTTCAAATGTAGTTAGTCAGCTACTTTAATAAATAAATTAAAAAAGTAAATTAAAACACTTAACAGATGGTAACTATAATGGCTATAAAAGAAGAACGTCTTTATCAGTGTACCCACTGGCTTAATAATAACACAATAACAGCAAAACCAAGCTAATTAGTGTATCAAATTACAAACCTTGTGTCTATTATGAGGAAACAACTCGACTAAAACATGAAATTACAGTATTAAATTCACTGATGGATGGGAGTCGTGTTCAGCACTTCTTCCTGCTTTAGTCTCTCCTCTTCCATCATTGCGAACGGGCACAGAATAAAGAGCGTGTCTAACCTTCAGTTGGTGTGTGTTCTGGACAGTGACGAGGAGCCAGATGCCCAGCAGCAGGCACACGACAGCTAGGATGTAGAAGATTGGCAGGACGGTCTGTGCCGTGAGAGATGGAGACCAGGCTGGTAATCTCTGCTGTTTAAACGCCGAGTTATCTGGACGCCTCGACAGTGGCCCTAAACCTGCCGCCTTCTTGGCCATCTCAGACTCCCTACAGCCTTACAAAACTACTAACAACACAGATTCAAATTAGAAGGTGTTTTTTAACTGCCACCGAAGGAAGTTTTCCCAGTTGCTAGTGTGAATGAACCTTTGAACCTGAAGTGACTGTTACTTATTAACTGCAGCCACTCCACCTTACACACACACACACACACACACACACACACACACACACACACACACACACACACACACACACACACACACACACACACACACACACACACACACACATTCTCTCTCACACATAGTCTTTAGCTCTGTCTGTTAAAGCTTCCCAGAACTGCACACATTCTTTTCAATCAGAATTGAATCTCTCCTCATTCCTGGGCTCTGCTGTAATGTGTGGGAGCTGCAATGAGGGAGTGTGTGTGTGTGTGTAACAGGATATTGCAATGAGCAGAATATCCTGAATAAAGTATTAACTGTCTATAGTGGGAGGAGCTACTGGTACACAAGAATGGACAGATGTTTTTATCCAACCAGATTTTTTTATTTATAATAAAAAACACACACTCATAGCTTGTTTTTTTTCACTTGTAGCAGACATATGGCAATAAAGTACACAACAATCTCTCTTTCAAATATGTTGAACATGAAGTTTCAGAAAAGTCCTATTTTAACCGTTCCTTCTCTGCAGGTCTGGATTAGACCTTGGTCCATCATTTTCAGCAAGTCTGTTTTCACCTGAAAAAAATAAAAAATAAAACAAAATATGAATATTATAAACAGTATAGTAACTATTTTTCCCAAAAGTTCAAAGTCTAATTTTCACTTACAGAGAGGAATAAAGTACATTTAATGTAAATTAAACAGATCCAAATTGTCAAATGTACTCATAAATGGACATGTCGTACTGTATGCATGTATGATTGTGTGTATACAGTTGTGCTCAAATGTTTACATACCTCTTGAATAATTTCTTAAAATGTGAATAATTTGAATAAAATAAGAGATCCTACAAAATGCATGTTATTTTATTTAGTACTGTCCTGTACTAAACTAATACTTAATACCCAATATTAATACCTAAAACCTAAACTACCTTATTATCTAATAAGGAGCAAATTATGAGTTTATGTAATGGTTTGCTAATAGCGAGAATTGAACCTTTAAATAAAGTGCGGCTATAAATCCTTTCCAAATTAGTGCTATTTAATCATTTGGTGAAATTGTTTAGATACAGTATATCACAATATATATCGCAGAAAATAAAATACCTAATCAAAACCACTTTTTAAATCCTGGCTTTTTTGAATTTTCTAGCACTTTAAATTTAGAAAGACTTTCTTTCTGATAGCATTGCTGGCTTCAAGGCCACCTGGAAACCCTTATTTTAAGTATAACAGTTTAAAACTATGACCTGTCATTGTTTGCAAGATCACCATATTGTCTGTGCCCACTGGCCTGGAAATATGTGTAACATTGTTAACCTATGAATAAAACTGAAGGAACTGATGTTACAATGGTTTGAAAATCTTTTTTTTTCTGTCTTTGGTCTTTTTTTTTTGGTTTTGTTTGCCTTTTCTTTTCTGTCTTTATAGTTGTTGTTGCTCTTTGTATTGCTCTGTGTTGCTTTAAAGGAGCAGTAGGTGATTGTCTTCAGAAACTTTTTTTGTTGTGCTGGTTGAAAGTCTTTTTACATTCCAATAGTAATGATTAAAGTAAATGACCTAAATGTGTTCATATGTTTTTTTATATACTGGGTAAAGCATAAGACTAAAAATGTGCAGACAATTCCCATAATTCTGATAAGTAGCCCAAACTATCCATCAACAAATGTAGATTTGTACATCTGCAGCCGTTCGCGCAAATGCACCGTTTGCACGTGTACGCAGGCCACGTTCATGACATGTACACTGAGAGAGAGAGAGAGAGAGGAGAGGAGAGAGAGTGACAGCGGTAAAAAACAAATGCTAAATCAAAATTTTCAAATCCCTGAATCAATATTGAAGCTACTTTTGCACGCTGGAGGAAGGACGACACCATGGCTGAAGTATTTCTTTTAGACAGATAATGTTATGTTTTAAAACTATTTTAATCACGCAAAGCTGATATAGATTGTGTTGTATTATGAATGGGTTATATGCACCAGAAGTGTTGTTCAGCCACTGAAATCTCCCGGCGAAAGCTTGATGTGACTATTTTCAGTTTCATAAGATACAGCATTGATCATGTAGATTTTTATTTAGTTTAACAACAAAACATTAGTAAATAGCGCTGTTCCACATAGCCTGCTTACTGAGCTGAAGTTGGTTTTAAATTCACATTAGTTCATTTTTGAACAATGACAGCCTGTGACGCGCTCCCTATATTGTTTACCATGCTACTTTAATATTCTGTCTGAAATAGCATGCAAGTATGACTTAGTAATAAGTGTAATTCCTGCGCCCCGCCGGCCAATCTACTAAGCATTACAGTAGTTGCTTTAGGACAAAGCGCGAGAGAGAGTTAGACCAGCGATCCTTGCATGCATGAAATATTGCACATTATGACAAGTTCTGCTTGCTACACAACTGAAAACGTGCCTAGATATAATACAGATTTTTCGTTACAGAATTGTAGTATTATAAAGTTCTATAATGTTTTCTAACTGGCAAATGACATGATCTAACGTAGTGGGTTGTGTACTGTCATTTTTAAGGTGCGTGTTCATAATATCAAGAGGCGTAGCTTTGGACGGCAGGGGTGGGACTGCTTTTCAAAGTTATTATGTTAACCGGTGAGCCTTTTGCCAGATCACCCTATTGCAACTTTAAGTTCAAAATAAAAATGTAATATTAAAAAAAAAACATGCTTATTCTTTCCAGTATTTATTAAAATCTATAATGACAACAAGTGATAACATTAAATATTAAATACTATAATATTCTGAATTATAAAAAATCGTGTGACAAACTAGTAAAACCTAGTGGTTTAAAGGAAAGTTACTCTTAAGAGTTAAAAAATATATAAAATTAAATGCATTTAGTATTTTGAGTTGCACTGATTCTAAGAAACTTTTAATGTGCTATTAAATATTTCTGGATCTAATATGCTTGACAAGATATTTGATTAATAAACAACTGAAATCAATTCATATTTACTGAAATCAGGGTTATAATTCAGTAAAATGTTCTATATATTGTGAATTTAATCAAAAGTGCCCCATTTGCAGACAGGCACCTCGGGTACATCCACCATCCTCCTTTGCTTCTGGTCTCTGTAGTTCCAGTCCAGCACCAGATACCGTAGTCCTTGCACAGTCAAACCCTCTAAAGCACAAGGATAACAAGCCAAGAAGAAAAAAAAAGAGGTTTTATAAACTGAAGAGCATGTCAGACGTAAAAAAAAAAAAAAAACTATTTACAAGAAATGTGCATCAAAACCTTCTCTAACAGCGCACAGATTCTCCCAGGAGTTCCAACAGCAATATGGGTCACACCTTTACTCAATGACTTTATCTGTTCTTCCACTTTGATGTGTTTTGCAAACAGCTTCAGCACTTTAGCTTGTCCTTTGAATGTCACCAGCTGCCTTTAACAGAAAGGATCGGGGAGAGAAAATATCACTTGGGAAGGTAAACGCTTGTATTACTCACAATAAGACTGTAAGACACAATAATACTCACTTAATGAGATCAATGGTTCTTAAAGCAGATCCACAAACAATTAGCAAAACCACTGAGCTGGTCTGGGTGTGCTGTTTCTGCATTTTAGCCCACTTTGGACAAACTGAAGACAAGGAAAATAATCATTTAAACACAAAATTAATCAATAAAGGCACAATTTAATCATTCATTCATTCATTTTCTTTTCAGCTTAGTGCCTTATTAATCTGGGGTCGTCACAGCGGAATGAACCGACGACAACTTATCCAGCACATGTTTTTTACGCAGTGGGATGCCCTTCCAGCTGCAACCCATCACTGGAAACACCCATACACTCTCATTCACACACATACATACGGACAATTTAGCTTACCCAAATTCACCTGTACCGCATGTCTTTGGACTGTGGGGAAACCGGAGCACCCGGAGGAAACCCACGCGAACGCGGGGGAGAACATGCAAACTCCACACAAGAAATGCCAACTGACCCAGCCGAGGCTCGAACCAGCGACCTTCTTCAATTATGTACAATACTGTTTAAATGTTGGGATCAGTGGAATTTGTTTTGTATATTTTTAATTTATTTATTTTAATCAAGGATGCATCCAGTAAGGCATTTATAATTTGCCCAGCTCTTCAGAACCTTATACAGTATTTATCAAAGTATCCTGAAAAAACACAAAATCTTAAGCATCAAAGGCTATTTCAGCATGGTATAATAACAATAAATGTTTCAGCATATTAGACTGGTTTCTATTAGTATTTAGTGACTCTAAACTTCTGAAAGTTGGTTGTAAACTCGTAATGCAGAAATCTATAGATGTACGTTTAAAGTAGCTTTAGGCCCAATCATACCCCTTACGCCCTTCCCTTACCCCTCGCTTTGCGCATTCACGTGAAGGCGTAAGGGTGTTCCAATTCTCTTTAGCTTAACGGTGTTAGGGCTAAGAGGAATGGCTAGATCAGGGGGTGTCCAACTGGGTCCTGGAGGACCGGTTGTTCCTGCAGATTTTAGACTCCAACTTGCCTCAACACACCTGCAAGTATGTTTCTAGAAAGCCTAGTACAAGCAGGGTGCCCAACTTTTTCGTACGAAGGGCCAAAAACCAAATATCATTGAGAGATGCGGGCAATATAAATATACCAAACTATTTTAAATTACAGCTGCCATGGGTCCATTTCCTAATTTATATAGAAAACATACTTTAAATTGTCCGATCTAATGCAGTTTAACTTTTAAAATGATTAACTATTTCATCAAAACTATTAATTTCAGTTAGCTTTTAACAATTAAAACAAACACTGACAATATCTCTAAACCATCCCCATCATTCTCCTTCTCTTCTCAGATCGGACGGGGCCAAATCCAAGGTTACCACGGGCCAACTTTCTCTGGCTAGTAAGAGCTTGAGTAGCTAGCCAGTTGTGTTTGATTGGGGTTGGAACTAAACATTTCAGGACATCGGCCCCTCCAGAACCAAGTTTGGACACCCCTGAGCTAGATAGCTTCTTAAAGTGAGATTTTTCAGGACCTACACTCGAAACCAAGGGGTAAGAATATTTCCAGAAAACACCATCTACAATGGCAAAATGGCTGCACACAGGAGTCAGGAGATGCACAAATTTTTATTTTTTGTCATTATTATGAATTTTTACAACAAACAAGCTTATGTTTTAATACATTCATAATGGCGTTCGTGTTTCACATCATGCTTTAAAAAAAAAAAAAAATAATAATAATACATAATAACATAATAATAATTCTTGTATAGTAGTCCCTCAACATACTTTCACATCTGACACATCGAATACCCTGTCAGAAAAAGTCTAGTGGCTGGGAATAACTTTTTTTACAGTGTCTGCTTAATGTAATGTTGTTTCTGTGTGTATACATAGATGAATATGGCCACGGTTGTAAATACACAGTAGTTATGAGCTTATTGCCAAATTATCGTTGCCTTCAGTAATATCCTGAAGATAAACACCAAACAAAATAACGCAACTGGAATTGACCTACAGCAGTTGCCCATTGTCGATCTCATATAAAGTAAGAGATCACTATGACATGATGACGTGTGCAGGTGTTGTAGTGCTGTCCCATTCTTAGAGGTAAAATTGAAGCCTTCCCTTCACACGGGATTTCAAGGGGATTGGTTTAAGGGCCAAGGGGTAAGGGTAGGGGTAAAAAAATTTGAATAGGGATTGGGCCCTTAATCTATTTAGATACATTGTAGTTTTTAATAACTCTTAATTAATTTCAATTGCATTACAATTCCCTACCATTTGCCTATTTTTATTTGTGTGTGACATTTTCATTCATTTTTATGTCTACAAAATTTTAAAGAATTTTATCTTTAGGTCAAGTTTGTAGTTAGTTGTTTTTAGTTTCAGGGTTTAAGATAACTACTAGGGTTGGGTCGATAGACGATGTCTTTCATTGCCGACGGCCGATAGACATCACGATGCTGAGCCGGCATTGCAATCCTCCGCCCCCCCCTTACACACTCAGGCCCCTTTTACACTAATACAGCTTAGTTTTAAAATGCCATTTTAAAATAAAAACGATCCACATCCACACTGGGGTTTCATCTAGCATTTCTGAAAAGCCCTCCTTCCACACTATACGAGTACCACTTGCTGAAAACGCACATCACGTGACCACACACAGACACAGACACTGTCATGCGCTCGTCTGAGCTCCAGCTCAGCGGATGCTTTAAGCAGTGCACGCCGGACAGTTTATCAAGGATGTACCGCTGAATGACGTCTTACTATACTTGTTAAAGGTGATATTTAATTAATCTTGTCTCTATCTAACGACTCTTCGGTCTTTCAGGTAAGGTAAGTAAAATTAAAATGACGTTTCTTTACATGTTAGTAGTATCAGTATGTTAGTCTTCAAAGATATTTATAAGCTAGTGTGGTACAAAACAATGAAAAAATTTGCATTTAGAAGATATATAACTGATATAAACATTTTGGCCCTATCATACACCTGGTGCAATGCGGCGTGTGACACAATTGTGTGCCCATAGGCGTTCTGGTCTAAAAAAGGAGGTGTGTTGAGGCGCATTGCTATTTTGAGAAGCTAGAATAGACTGTTTAATAGACCATCTAAGACGAGGTCTAAAGTCCAGCGCAGAGCACGTTAGTTGTGCGCCTCGCTTAAACATTGCTTCATACACACAGGATGTAGAGCAATACGCAAATAGCTTTACAAATAAAAAGAATTAAAGGATTAAAATATTACAAAATTATTACTTTCTAGCCTACATAAATATAAAAACTTCTGCCTTCATGCCTTCTTCATCTCGGGGGGCTTTTTTCAGTTTATTCATGACAAATTGCTTCTGTATAATGTTATTATTATTAGCAGTATTATTCATTATATGCGTATTTATATTTGTTTTATTAAAAACAAGCTTAGATTTGCTCACCTGACAGCTTTTAGACAATTAGGGGCATAGCATGTGTATTTGGATATAACTATTTTGGTTTTTGACCACACTTCATTATTAACTGTTCATTTATTCATTTGCTGGAAATTAGAATTGAATTTAGAAATAGTTTTGAAACAAATATTTGTGCATAACAAACGAAATTACTTATGTATAGGCTAAGGGATGTCTGTACGTACAACACGTTTCCTTATCCACGAGAGTGAAAGTGAAAGTAAAGAATGAGGAGGCTCATTCTGTCATTCTTGCACTGTAGATGCTCTGTTTAACTGTTTTCTCGCTAGTGAAGCGTTCAGTTTTTTCCACTTACAAAGTCCGCCATCTAAATAGCAAATGCACTATGGCGCGACGCAACTGACTCTTAAAGGGAATGGAAGATGAGACTCTGATTGGTTTATTCTCAAAACACACCTATAACTCATTAAGAGAATAAGCTCAACCCTGTTAGACCATACGCCGTGGCGCAAAGCGCAATTTTTCATCCTTAAAATAGCAAAAGTGGATTCTGACACGCCCTTAATGCTTTTGCGCTGTGCGCTTTGGACTTTGTGCCTAAATCGTTAAAATAGGGCCCTTAAAGATTATAGTTCGTCACTTCCGCCTAAATGGATAAACGTTTTTTTTCTTCCATGTGTCACCTCATACTTCAGTTTCTAATCTAATCTTGACCCATCAACTGCTCTCTAGTAGGGGTGTGACGAGACGCTTTTCCCACGAGACGAGACGAGACACGAGATTGGGTTCACGAGAACGAGATGAGACGAGATTTTTACACTATTTTTTAATAAATCTTCAATAATAAAATACATAAATGGAAAATATTTTTCAACTGAAAAAATGCTTTTTTACAACTTGTAATGAATGTTATTTTAGATTTATTTTAATGAATTCTGTGCAGTAAAGGACATGCAAACATGCAAAATATTTGCTAATATATGAATGAAAATAGATTTTTATTCAACTGAAAAAAAAAAAAAAAAAAAAAAAAAAAAAATCACAAAATTCAATTTAGGTGTTTTTTTAAATCAACTATATGAATGTTATTTTACATTTATTTTAATGAATTATGCCATAATGACATGCAAACACTGCTAAATATTTTGCTATAAACTCAACTGGCTTCTCCCCTGTACAGTTCCATATGAGAATCAAACTTTTTCCACACATTTTTTTTTATGCATGTAATCATGTCATTTTTGGTTTTTTTTCAGCAGTTTTACTTTCTTTCGGCGTCAGCTTCCGTGTTTTTTCCAACAGCATAAACATGTGCTTGGTGATGATGATGACAACGGGTGTGTGTGTCTCCAGGAGTTCATTGTGTGTGTGCGCGCACTCGGAGGACATGTGTGTGTGTCTGTGGTTCTTTACGGACTCGATGGGTGCAGAAAATAATGTCAAACAGTCGTTAGTGTGTGTGTATGGCTTATCCTGTCGCAAATGCAGCTAAAAGTCCTACACAACGGCAAATAATTTGGTTACCGCGTTTACATGTCTGTACTGCATTCAATAATACGACTGAAATGGGAATACTCCACATGTCCAACTCGATTTGTGTTTACGACGATTATGGCTTTAAGCATATCTAAAGTGCTATTCCATCGCATGTTATGAGCTGTGGTTAATGTGTGTGGATGTTGTAGCAGCCTCTGCTTTGTGGTTGGACGCGGCAACCCTTGAACTCCGGTGAAGAAAAAGCGGTTACGTCCACACTCACACGCCCAAGCAAACGAGTGACGCGCAACTCCGAGGCCAGCCTGCATTGCCAGGTGTGTGCAAAGCACTTGATGTGCTGTTCAAATCCAATCCGGCGTATCTTCAGTGCTAAATTCACCCTCACGCTCCATCATAACATCACAACTCACGAGACAATTTTTCACCTCGACGAGAAATCTCGTCACGATTTAGTCTCGCGAGATCTTGTAGCCCAAGATCTCGTCACACCCTTACTCTCTAGTGTCTGACATGCCATGCCCTGCCCCCTTCAAGACGCTTCTCATTGGCTTTCATTTGATGCACATGAGCTCAACCACTCCCATTGGCTAAAACGCCATAGCTACTCTATGTCCTGGCCTCTCTTCATTTTCAATTGAGATTACATCGAACTTCCAATAAAAAAAGCACATTTTAGAGCACTTCACATGACCTTTCAGAAATCAAAACAAAAAGCATACATAAAAAAACAAACAGTGTCCATATAAAGCATTTCACCTTCTTTGAGGTAGGAAGACAGTGTGTGAGGTCATTACAGCTTAGGAAACAAGAATCTGAAACAGAAAAAGACTCACAATTCAACCTCATTACTGAGACTCAAAAACACACACACACACACACGCATTAATAGACTCACCCTGTAACGTCAGCTCCTCCTGTTCAATAACAGAGCGGGTCTGGCTGTGGTAAGTCTTCAGAAGGCTCACAAGGTCAACTGGAGAGCCGGGCACAGGCTTGGAGCTTGTCAGGACATCTGTGATAGTTTTCTTTTTCTAAAGACAAGGAGAATTATGCAACACCAGCATGTTTTACAAAACACATCAGGGAGAGACAGTGACTAGAAGAGGAATGAATAAATTTGCAAAAGCGCTGTCGTAATATAATTGAAGAGGTCGGTTTTTCAGCAATGCAATATTGTCAATTATGTTTGGCAAAATCAAAGCATCTCCGCAGTAGGTCTGGCTTTTGTCATGTCTTTTTGTCTCTTTTCCATCAAACATGAAGTGAGAAATATTCTGAAGCGGCATATTGAACTGGGCAAAAAGAATTTGACATCTGCAGTAACATTAACCGACATGTGAATGGTACTTTTTACCTTTCTTCTCTTCTTGTTTTTGTTAGACTCGTTATCAGGCTTTTCCTCTGATCTCTCTTGCGTGATGAAACATTCTTTCTGCAGGGAAAGCAAGACACTCTTTACTTAAAGATGCTCTGTTTCTGTTTTGCTCATAAGACCTTTTGTCTCAAAGACATCTATCTCTTTGATGAAAAACTTAAATGCCTAAACCCAAGAATAAATGACTCACAAAGCTGGGGTTTCGACATGTTTTAGTGGCCATTTTAAGATCATTTACATGTTCGTAATTTAATCTGTTGGTCTGGTAGAACAGAATTACATGATTTAACAATCGCTGTTCTTTGAAGGTGGACCAATGCAGCCAATTGGTAGAGATTATGTAAATGTGTAACATGGTATTGCAGTGCAACAAAATTTTAGTAACACAAATTGGACAATGTGTAACAGTGACTGTGTTTACATGGACATCAGTAATCAAATTATTTGCCTTAATCTGAATAAGACAATAATATGATTAAGGTGTTTACATGAGTTGCTTTTTGAATGTTTCTTTCATGATCCCGTTCTACATGTTATAGCACATAATTCGATTAACGTCATCACGACACTATCCCATTTCCTCCGGAGTTTCATGTAAGTTCAGGTGTTTCATTTTCAATTTGTCAACTTTAACTGCAGTTTGGCACTTTTTACTTTCATTCAGGAACATTTCATGCATGCCCCCTGTGACAAACGAGATATTGGATGAGAGTATGAACTGCTGGAAGAGTGTTGTTTTAATGGAATTTGATACTGCATGCCATATGAGAAAAACCTCTGCATTTCACAATGCAGGTGTCTGTGGTCCTTCACTGACTCGGTAGGTGCATAGAATAGTGTCAAACAGCCGTGTGTGTAAGACTATCCTGTCGCAAAATCCTACATGATGGTAATAGTTTGATTAAGGTGTTACATGTCTCTACTGCACTTCAATAATGCAACTAAAATCAGCATATTCCACGTCTTAATCCGATTTCTCTTTAGTTCGATTATGACCTTAATCAGATTAAATTATTCAAAAATCGGTTTACATGGTAGACTCTTAATCACAGTATTGTCTCAATCGTATTAAAATCAGATTATTGGTGTCCATGTAAATGTAATCAGTGTAAATCACTTTCGGAAAATGCTACATTACACAATAAAATGTAAGGCAAGATAAAAAAAATGCCCTTTAAATAGAAGAAGACAGTTTAAACGAATTTATAATGGAACTCTAAGCGCATGACAATTTTAACATCATCATGACTTTTCATTTGGGATTGGGCTCAATTTTACAGCATTGAAACAAAACCGTTTCAGGCCAGTTTAAATCAGTTACACCAGTGGGGCAAGAATCACTAAGCAGATTTGGAAAACATAATGTATGACCTGCTTACATTCCAGTGACTGTTATATTTAGGTTCAGGCTTCATGCTCCACCTCACCCCAAAAATAATAAACCATACATTTTCTTTCAGTCACTATCCGCATCTGTCATTGGCCAACAAACTATAAGCACAGCTCCGAACAAACACCATTGGTTAAGCAAAAAACACATTTGAGCTTTAAAAAACAACAACGCCCACCCGAAGTTTTGGTTGTGGAAGCATTTTCATCATACATTTTACCAATGGGGTATATGCAGACAGACTTTTAATTTCAGTCAGCCACCCCCAGGGCCTCTGGTTAATTGTCATCCCATACAAAATCGCAGCATTTAAGATCTGATTTCATAAAAAAAAAAAAAAAAAAAAAAAAAAAAAACAGCCTGGCTTAGATACAATATAAAATGAGTATCAGACAAAACAAGAAGCACTGCGATAAACTATATTTTTCGTCTCTTTCACGCTTTAACAATCAAATGGATGCTTAAGTCGGTTTAATTGATTATATTTGAATTACATTACAACATCGATGCTGTACAAGGAACCTTATGAAATCGAAAATAGTCACATAAAGCTTTCACCGAAAGTTCATCATTGGCTGAAAAACACTAACTGTGCATATAGCCCATTGGGACTTTAAAAAGTGTTGCAAGCCATGAACCAAAACAACCAGCAATGAAGTCTATCACATCTATAACATTACAAATTTTGAAACAAAGGGATGAAAAACAAAATGTGCACTTATAGACAGTCCTTGTGTGGTCTGAATTCTAGTACACAGCATTCATAGAACACTACACAAAAAGACTCTAAAGCACCCTACAATGGATTTACTATCCCTTGAGGGATGAGAAGAGGATTGTGAACATCATTGAAGTGATGCAACTGATGCCATACTGTAGATCACATGACAGCATACACTCATACTATACAAGAGAGATTTTTTAACGGTTGCACATTTACACTTATGTATTTAGTTTGGTGTCTTGCACAAGGTAAATCACCTCAGCCGTGGTATGGTATTGAGGATGGAAGGGAGAGCTAGTTATTCACTCCCCTTACCTAAAATCCCTTTTAATGCTCCCTAGCCATTAGACCATGCCTAATCTTCCAAAGCAAACCAAATTCAAACCAAATGCAGTACATTATGTAGTAGGCATGGGATGATAACCGTTTTCAATGTATACCGTGGTTTGGAAACGTCAAGGTTTTAAAACCACCAAAATTTTGGTATGCCGTTCCAATGGTATGTGTAAGATTTGTTTTTTTTTTTTTGCATTTCTTTTTAGTGTTTTAGGACAACAGTATCTCCAACAGAAAAGATATCCAAAGATGTTGTTTTAAATTGCAAAGAAATCCGTGTTTTTGAAACCAATGAAGACAACAGAAGTCAAAGATTCATTTGAATTATTTAGCCTGACATGTTTTCTGCTCCAAAATATTTCTCAAAATAAAATATATATTTTGAAAATATTGTGTTCAAAGGGGAAAAAGTTTTTGTTTTTACTTAGACATTTTAAAAATATATATTTTAGAGCAGTAATTACAATACTGTGAAAATTTTTATCTAAGGTTACATACAGTCAGAATCTTATACCGGACCATGCCTATTATGTAATGCAATGTGTAATTTTTGATGCAACAACGTTGTTGACTAGAACTTTTCCTTACAGAAACTTTGTCTTCTTTTTTTTTTAAATCAGCAATACCACTGTTAAACATGACGGCTTCAACAACATTGTTACAATGAATAGCCACAGAGCTCAAACCAGGTCTGTCTTCAATGGTTTGTAACTTGGTATCAAATATTAGTTTTCAGTCAGTGACTGGAATGTTTACTTTCAGAAACTGAATGCTACAATCTATTCAGTCTGAAAACCTTTTTAACAACCTTACAAAAATGTTTGTGTGAAGGTTACCTTAACTGTTGCCTTCTTCTTTTTCTTTGTGGCATCTGGAATCTGTTTTTCACCCTTCCTTTTCTTTGGCGTTGATTTAATCGGTTGTTGTTTTTCTTCTGCCGGCTCTGTGTTCTCCTCTACCTCTGGCACATCTTAGGGAGAAAGATTACACGTTTATTAAAAGAATTCACTGAACAAAAGCCTAAAATGTCATATCTACATTAGTAACAACAACAGTGTTTTTTGTTAAAGAGAGCAAAAATAAAAACACTTGAGATTACAATTATTTACATGAGAAAAACTACAAATCCCAAGATGCTCCGCGGACAAGTCCACACGTGTTTACCGTAGTCTGAATCTAGTAAGAGATGTTTAACCACGGATCAACGAATACACAGCAAAACAAGCTCCAGCTAGTGCTCATCTAAAGGAAGGAGTTTCATGTAAGTTGTATCTGAGTTTTAAAATATATAACACGACACTACCTTGTTAGACAGAAGTTTCTACTACAGAGTGAGCAATGACAGGACGGGAGGCTGTTCAAAACCGACACGCGCAAGACATAAATACTTTACAGCACAAACATTACTCTAATAAACTAAAAACGCACGGCTGCACATAGTGAAACGGCTTGTTATTACCTGAATTATCGCCCTGGGTCCACCACTCGTCTCCTAAATCATCAGCCATGTCTTCAACCGAAATCGCATATCTGGAGTTTGCGCTCGGCAGATTCGCCTAGTAGAAAGACCATAGAGAAAGACTTCGCGAATCTACCCGTGACAATAAGAAGTCATTAAAAAAATAAATGTTAATTAAACATGTACTTATATAGAAGGAAAACTACTTTTTTGTTGTTTTATATATTTAATCGATTGTTTACTTAATAAGTATGTTTTTCTATTTATAGTATGTCTAAATGTGAGGCAGTGTGATTTTAAGGGTTTCATGACATGTTTCATTATGCGGTATTCAGATTAACTAAAAATGAACCACTAGGCGGCGCTAAGTCATATAAAATTATAATAATCACTCTGCAGGGTGTTTACCTCTCTCTCTCTCTCTCTCTCCTCTCTCTCTCTCTCCTCTCTCTCTCTCTTTCTCTCTCTCTCTCTCTCTCACTCAGTGTGCGTTTTGTGTTTGTCGTCTTAAGGCTGGACAGGGACGGAGAATTCAAAGTGTGTGTGTGTGTTTATTTGTTCCACTTTCCCTCCGCACTTGTGTGACTGGCCATAACTCCAAATTCCTGCTTTCTCATTCCCGCGCGCTCTTCAGTCACACACACACACGCACGCACACACGCGAGCGCGCACATAATTACTTATTCATCACAAACATGAATTAAAAATCGCTGTTTCCCTTCAGCGTACAGCACTGAAAGCAACTTCACAGGCTGTTCATCTAACACAGAGATCACTTGGTTGACCAAAGATGGAAAAAGTTTTTGTAGAGAAATTCTCTAAAGCCATATCTAATTATTCAAAGCAGTTGGCAGCCGAGAGAAGGGTGCCTACTTGCTTTTAATGCCGTTGTCCTAATATACTGGTGAAGATTCTCAACATTTTACAGTCAAGTTCTTGCTTCTATTTTGCAGATGTATTTTCTTTTCGTGATTGAATTGAGATGCAATTCCAATTTAGTCCATATAAACTAGACAGAGTAGTTAATAGGATTGCACTTTCAAGTGCAACCCTTAAACACATTTACATGCACACGCACACTAAAAAGATGAGAGAAAAAACACTCTCAAGATGTAATTTGCGCTTAATTACTACCATTCTATCTCATTGTCTCCGTTCATTTTCTTTCTTCTTTTTCTTTCTTTCTTTTCTTCTTTCTTTCTTTCTTTCTTTCTTCTTCTTTTCTTTTCTTTCTTTTCTTTCTTTCTTTTCTTGTGGTCTTTGCGTAAACAAAAGGGACAATTGACTGTAAGTACCCTCAGATGTTTTTTTAGTATAATCAATCAAATGTATTTTGGTTTAATAATATTTTTTCATTTAATTTGTAATTTTGAGAGGGTTTTGTTTGAAATAATTAATATTATGAGGTAATTAACATAAATTTTCTGTTGTGAAAATGAAGTAATTTTTATTTTAAATTATTATTATTATTATTATTTTTGTAGTATTTCCAGGTAAAATAGAGACACTCTGTCATCAAAAACAAAAGGCATATAGCACCATCTAGTTGTAAAAAAAAAAAAAAAAAATAATAATCAAGGTTTCCGCTACATTCATTCATCCGTGGCGGGCCGCCACGCCAAAATTCATCCCGCCACGGCTACATTACAGCTTCTTATTTAAAACATTTAGTCGTGTTTTTTTATAGCGGATTATAATCGCACCAAAACATATTAGAGGTAAACAGCGCAAACTTTTCTGAACCGTAGTAGTGCTGTGCGCTATTTGTTCAGGTGACATGCTGACACTCTCTGACAGACTGACTGACAGGTGCGTGAGTCTAGCAAACACCGCGTAGCTTTCAGTTAGATGAACACAGTTTCCATAAGTATACTTTATTGATAAAGGTCAATGGCTTTGCATACAATGACTTTATCTTGCTGGAGTTTAATGCCGTTTCACTTTACTTCAGGACGCGTTAATGTCGGAAAAAGCACTAAATCGCGCTTCAGCAGCGCTTACTGGAGAGCGCACAAGAAGATCTGCACTTGAACGTGTAAATTTGAGAGCGCGTGCAAGAAGTTCTGTGCTCGAACAGAGGAAATCGGCGCGCAAGCAAGAGATTCGCATGCTCGTATTACATGAATGCTATCTCGACTTGTAATACTGCGTTAATATTTGTCTTTGAAATAGTTGGCAGATCTGTGTAAAAAAAAAAGTCCTGCGCCTGCCACTGCTGGAAAAAATCCTAGAGGAAACACTGATAATAATATGTCATGGTGTAACCACTAGGTTCTAGTATTACTATCTCTACAAAGCTGCTTGTGAATTCCTTAGTTGTTTAGACATTCTAAAGAGAATTGTGGATTTGACAATACATTTAGACAATCTAAAAGACTTCTTTTGACAAGTTTAGACATTTTTGATTGAAAATCTAATTTGAAGTGTTAATTTGTGTACTATAATTACAGTTGAAACTGTACATATTGCTATAAAGAGACTACACAACAGCCTTAACATTTTGTATAATGCTGTGTGTGTGCATGTGTGTATTTCACACTTATAGAGTGTTAACCCGTTCACTCATGTGTACTTTAATAAGATAATAATAATTCCTTACATTAGCGCTTTTCTGGACACTCAAAGCAATTTACACATTTTTTGGGGATCTCCTTATCCACCACCTGTGTGCAGCATCCACCTGGATGACACGACGGCAGCCATATTTGCGCCAGACCGCACACCAGCTGATTGGTGGGAGGAGGCAGAGTGACGAAGCCAATTATCATATGGGAATGGTTAGGAGGCCATGATGGACAGAGGCCAGTGGGCAAATTTGGTCAGGATGCCGGAGTTAAACCCCTACTCGTTTTCGAAGGACATCCTGGGATTTTTAACGACCACAGAGAGTCAGGACCTCAGTTTAACGTCTCATTCGAAAGACAGCACTCACTGAGCAGTAAACAGTCCTTCACTATACTGGGGCATTAGGACCCACACAGAAAGCAGGTTGAGCGCCCCCTGCTGGTCTCACTAACACCACTTCCAGCAACAACTTGGCTTCCCCATAGAGTCTCCCATATGGGTACTGACCAGGCTTAGCTTTAGTGGGCAACAATGTGAGAGTTGCAGAGAGCTATAGCTTCAATTTTTTTGTGTTCACATACCAAATGCCTATAGTGTCTAGACCAGGGGTGTCCAAACTGAAGTTTAATCTGTTATTATTAGATTGTTTTTAAATTTCACCTCTCCTGCTGTGCATGAACTAAGCTGTTGAATGGTCAGCATATGAGGCGGCTAGGCTAACCTAGTTTAGCTCCAACTTCCTCCATACACCTGCCTGGAAAGTCTAGTATACCTAGAAAGAGCTTGATTAGCTGGTTCAGGTGTGTTTAATTGGGGTTGGAACTAAAATATGCAGGACACCGGCCCTCCAGAACTGAGTTTGGGCATCCCTGGTCTAGACCATTACACTGCCCTGCTGAAAAATCCAGCTTAAACCAGCCTAAGCTGGTTGGCTGGTTTTAGCTGGTCGACCAGCCTGGTTTTAGAGGGGTTTTGGCCATTTCCAGGCTGGTTTCCAGCCATTTCCAGCCTGGTCTTAACTGGTCAGGCTGGAAAATGACCAGCTCAAACCAGCTAAAACCAGCTTGACCAGCCTGGTTTAAGCTGGACATAGCTGGTTTTGGCTGGTCAAGCTGGTTTTAGAGCTGGTCAACTCCCAGCCTGACCAGCTAAGACCAGGCTGGAAATGGCTGGAAACCAGCCTGGAAATGGCCAAAACCCCTCTAAAACCAGGCTGGTCGACCAGCTAAAACCAGCCAACCAGCTTAGGCTGGTTTAAGCTGGATTTTCAGCAGGGTGATTCTGTAATTTTGAAAAATTTAAATAAGATTTTTCAGTCTAAAATGGCCGAAGACTCCCAGAGGGTTAATTATGTATTTATTCATTTAAAATCTCTTATGCTCATTAAGGCTACAGTCCAAAAGCAATATTGTCATCTATTGTTACAATTTATAATAATATACAATTTATAATAATAAAATCACATACCCATAAAAGGCAAATTAAAAAAATAGTTCACCCTAAACTTACAATAAACCCACTATTTACACTTTTTATTTTTGAACACAAAAGAAGATGACAAATGTTGAAAACTGATAGCAACCGACATATATATATATATATATATATATATATATATATATATATATATATATATATATATATACAGTATATAAACACTATGAAAGTCAACGGCTACCAGTTTTCCAACATGTTTCAAAATATCTTCTTTTGTGATCAACAAAAACTCAAACAGATTTAGAATAAGCAGAGGAGTAAATTATTAAATGATCAGAATTTTCAATTTCAGGTGAACTATCCCTTTAAATGGCTAATTACATAACACTAAAAAGCGTCTCACCGTTGAACATGCTGTTGGCCACGGCACCGCAGGGGGCGATGGGTACCCTGTTTGCATCGTAATGAAACGGAGCGCAGTACGAACTCGGTGCCTACGTGAGCAAATAACAACAGCATCTTGAATGTGATAACAGCACTACTAATGTGAAGCGTAGTGAGAGATCAAATAAAGACAGACGTTATTTTAATCAGCGAGTGGGAGGGATGAGGAAAGGGTGCAAAAAAAGAGTGCAAACAGAAGGGGAGTGAAAGAGACGTCGAGCACCTTCAGGTTGTTCTTCCTCCCCACCATCTGTGCATCATCACGGGAGTCCATGTACCTCCGCAGGTTCTGATGAAAGTTCCTCAGACCGTAGTAGAAAACACGTCGCCCTGAGGGAGACAAACAATACATCATGTTGAAGGCAAACACGCTGGAGACAAATTATGAGGTCCACAATGTGGCTCTTCTTAATGTGACTTTAATCTGATGTTTCTCTTTTATGTTTAGAAGAATGTGGGTTTTTGCATGGTCTGTAAACAAGAAGCACAGAAAATTACCGTGGAAAATGTGGGGAAAATGTTTATACATACAGACCATAATTAAAACTGCTATAGACAAAATAATGTGTCATGTAAATAAAGCAGTAAAAATTCTTTCATCATTTACTCATCCTTTGCTCATCCCAAACCTGTTCAAGTTTCTTTATTCTATTGAACACAAAAGAAGATATTTTGAAGAATGCTGGAAACCAGTAACCATTGACTTCCATAGTATTTGTTTTTCCTACTATGGACGTCAATGGTGTTCAGCTTTCGTCATAATACACTCTTTGGTGATCAACAGAATAATGAAAGTCATATAGGTTTGGAAATACTAGAGGGTAAATAGGGAGTACATTTTCATTTTTTTTTGATAACAATCCCTTTAGATGTAAATCCTCTTTTTTCTATGTAAACAGCACATCTAAATTGAACTGAAATATTGTGGAAATCAAATTTAGAGAAC
Organism: Danio kyathit; assembly: GCA_903798195.1. NCBI lineage: Eukaryota > Metazoa > Chordata > Actinopteri > Cypriniformes > Danionidae > Danio > Danio kyathit. The sequence goes on along the minus strand of LR812527.1, from coordinate 36,661,512 downwards.
AGGCTGCAATTTCGAACATTTCAAGGTCACTGCTTAATCCTATTTGAAGTTATACTAACAGGAGCCCCTGTGGCCGCAAATGTGCTCAAGTCATTCAAAGCAAGGAGCTTTACATTTCCTACTCATTTTTCCCTGCTGTAGCCTGTAATTTTAATTCTAATCTTTCTTCATGCTACAATCATTGCTCTGTAGTGTAAGTGTCTAAGTATTTTGTAAAACGCTGTTCTAATAGCGTGGTCTAGTGACAAAAAATGTGTTTAGAAATTGTTCCTTAATTTTGATGCCCACTGCATATATAATGTGTCAATTTGCTTTGTTGTTTTTTTTAACTCTTTTTTTAAATCTCAGTAAAAACTGTGTGAAATATGTTGAGTGAAACCATAATTTTTCAAAATGTGTGTATATACACAACCTCTGGCAAAAAGTATGGAATGCCCACTCTTGGAAAATGTTTATTCAAATGTTTAATTGTTTGAATGAACTGCTTGATCTGTTAAAACAGTTGTAATTGACTACAGTGTTCTTTCTTTTTCTTTTTTTTTAAGTTTTCATACAGCCAGAAGGTTGGATTGTTAAATGAAAATAGCTTTGTGGCATGTACAGTTGAAGTCAGGATTATTAGCCCCCCTGAATTATTCGCCCCCCTTTTTATTTTTTTCCCCAATTTCTGTTTAACAGAGAGAAGATTTTCTCACACATTTCTAAACATAATAGTTTTAATAATCATTTCTAATAACTGATTTATTTTATGTTTGCCATGATGACAGTAAATAATATTTTACTAGAAAATTTCAAGACATTTCTATACAGCTTAAAGTGACATTTAAAGGCGTAACTAGGTTAATTAGGTTAACTAGGCAGGTTAGAGTAATTAGGCAAGTTATTGTATAACGATGGTTTGTTCTGTAGACTCGATCAAAAAAAAAAGAGCTTAAAGGGGCTTATAATATTGTCTCTAAAATGTTTTTTTTTTTAAAAAAAACTAAAACTGCTTTTATTCTAGCCGAAATAAAACAAATAAGACTTTCTCCAGAAGAAAAAATAATATCAGACATACTGTGAAAATTTTGGAATTTTTTTTGGAACATTTTGGAAATATTTTAAAAAATTATAAATAAATAAATAAAGGGGGGCTAATAATTCTGACTTCAACTGTATGTGTTTGTTTTTTTCTACACAACTAAACATTTGAATAAATATCTTCCGAGAGTGGTGATTCCATACTTTTGCCAAGGGTTGTATATGCTCCAGAATTGGCCAGCCCAGTCACCAGACATGAACATTATTGAGCATGTCTGAGGTAAGATGGAGGAAGAGGCATTGAAGATGAATCCAAAGAATCTTAATGAACTCTGGGAGTCCTGCAAGAACGCTTTCTTTGCCATTACTGATGTCTTAATTCCACTTTATTCCACTGCACCATGACTTTATATTCTATACTGTACAATATTTCTGTTAAGTGAGAAGACTTTTGTCTAAGTAACACACACTACACACACACACACACACTACCACACACACACACACACACACACACACACACACACACACACACACATAATAGCCAATATACACCAATAGCCTAGTGGTACTGTGCGCCAACATATAGCACGGACGTGCTCACGGCGACCAGAGTTCGATTTTCAGCTTGAGGTCTTTGCCGATCCTTCCCCTCTCTCTGCTCCCAATACTTTCCTGTCTGAAATCTCTACTGTCCTATCATAATAAAGGTGAATAAATAAATAATAATAATAATAACAACAATAATAATAATAATAAACTATGCTTCTCTTATTTACTTATTTATAATACTCTATATTAGCATGAGAATAACAAGGCGTGGCATTAGACTGTGACAATTGGTTTGAAATGAGTGAGTTTCATGGTGAATGCATTATGAATTTATTAAATATCGAAAACAGTTAGGTGCTAAATAAACATGGATGTTATTTAAAAGCTGCTCCACAACGTGCCTAACAAAACCCCTAACTGTTCTAAATTTACTGTAAACCATGGCTTCACAGGGATTATTGCTTTATTCTATATGCATAGCAAGGTTTCCCAAAATAGAACAAATCAAATTAAACCGTTTCTTTGATCATTACTGATAGGAGAACAGTTGCCAAGCAACAGTCACAAGCGTACATTCGTAAAGTATTTTACAACAGCTTCAACAAGCTCAATCATCAGAATCAAGGAACAGAACAATCCATTTTATGAGACATTCTACCAGAAACATTATCTGTTCCTTAAAAACATTAATACAGTGAATAAAAAGTAATTCATCCCAAAAATGTCTAAAATGGAGTGATGGTTGATTTCTGTGAGTTGTTCTGTAAAGGAGTATGTCATTAATTTGGTTCTCAGATTTTTTTCTTCATTAAAAACACTTAACAAATGTACAAACCCTGTCATTGTCCTTGTCTTCAGCCCAATTGAACCTACAGCTTTAATAGTTTTGTTATGCTAAAAAATGTTATTTAGAAAAAAAAACCTTCAGAAATAGCAAGTTAAATTGTTATCATTCACATCAATTTATTAAAAACATAATATTAAAAATAAATTTCTACAAATAAATACTATTTTACAATTTTTCCCCATGTTCTGTCAGTCCTGTCACATTTGTCCTGTCAAATTTAAAATGCGTGCAATACCACCTTGAAGGCTATGACTAGGGTCAGACGCAATCTGCTGACATTTTTTGTTATTTCTGCGCAGCACTTTGTCAAAAATCTGTTGGATTTATGTGGAATGATTTTGAGAGTATCATAACTAAAACCTTAATATATGAACTAAAAAGTAAGACCTTTTCAACTTGTATTTAAGGTTTACAATGCAAATCCAATTAGATCCACTTTATTTGGTAAACAAAGCAAGTCTTCTATATAATATATCTACTAAAGACATAAAATATTACTTTACAAACTGTATTGTAAATGAATCATATGAATATTTTCACATTAGGCAATAATTATACTGAAAATTAAAAACAATAATAGAAATTTACACAAGTAAATAAACAGAATCAATGATGGGCTAAAAATCTGCGGAATTTTTCGCAAGCAGATTCTGTGTGGGCTATTTGATGGACGAGAAGCTGACAGTGATCAAGGATGCGTTCTATCATTGAATTGAATGAATTGAATTTATGCTTGTTTTGTATGATGTTTTGAGTAGGACAAGCTTAAAGGTAAGGCCCTGTCACATTTTTATATGTGAAAATGTACATTTCTGGTACAATGTCTTTTATATATTTAAAATAGAATATTTAGTAATATTATATGTTTATTTACTTTCACTTTTGAGTTTAATTCTGGGTGTCACGGTGGTGCAGTGGTCGCTTAGTTGGCATTTCTGTGTGGAGTTTGCATGTTCTCCCTGTGATTGCGTGGGTTTCCTCCGGGTGCTCCGGTTTCCCCAAGTCCAAAACAGACGTGCTATAGGTGAATTGGGTAAGCTAAATTGTCAATGAATGTGTGTTAATGAGTGTGTTTGGGTGTTTCCCAGTGATGGGTTGCGGCTGGAAGGGCATCCGCTGCGTAAAACATATGCTGGATAAGTTGACGGTTCATTCCGTTGTGGCGACCCCAGATTAATAAAGGGACTGAGCCGAAAAGAAAATGAATGAATAAATGAAAATCTAATTTTCACTTAGAGATATTTAATGTAAATAAACAACAACCCAAAAAAAATTTACTCATGTTAGACATGTAAAATGGTTCTCGTACTGTATGCATGTATGATTGTATGTATACTGTATATATGTACAGTATGGATGTACAGTATGCATGTAGTATGTAATTATATTAAAAAATAATCTAGCAAATATTTGGTTCAATTAAAATATGCTTATTATTTTTGATCATGTCCAAAACTATGAATTTCTTTCTAAAAAAAAAATACAAAAGGGTAGTGAAAACTCATAATACTTATTGAGCAAATACACTGACGCACCGGGAAGGGTCTTGGAACGTAGAAGTTGACCTGAACATGTGCACACCGTTCTGGTGTTGCTGGCATGAAGCTTGAAGCATAGTTCACATGTTCCAGCATCGGTGTAGTCCACCTGTGCAGCAACAGACAAAACAACATGAGTGTAAAATCTGAATCTGGAAGCAGTTGACAACACATGCTCCAACATGCTAAATTGGGTCTGTATAGCCCTCCTACAAATTATTTCTTTTTCAGATATTTCACAAATTATTTTTAATGGAGAAATTGAATTTATATATGTGAAAGACCCCATAAAAAAGAGCTTCCAGCCATGTTGTTATGTTTTACAGGTAGTTCTGAGTGTTATTGCTAAACTATTGCTAGATGTTTTGTATGCTAGTGCTAATAACAAAGATGACGACAATCACAGTCCAGTTCAAATGTAGTTAGTCAGCTACTTTAATAAATAAATTAAAAAAAGTAAATTAAAACACTTAACAGATGGTAACTATAATGGCTATAAAAGAAGAACGTCTTTATCAGTGTACCCACTGGCTTAATAATAACACAATAACAGCAAAACCAAGCTAATTAGTGTATCAAATTACAAACCTTGTGTCTCTATTATGAGGAAACAACTCGACTAAAAACATGAAATTACAGTATTAAATTCACTGATGGATGGGAGTCGTGTTCAGCACTTCTTCCTGCTTTAGTCTCTCCTCTTCCATCATTGCGAACGGGCAACAGAATAAAGAGCGTGTCTAACCTTCAGTTGGTGTGTGTTCTGGACAGTGACGAGGAGCCAGATGCCCAGCAGCAGGCACACGACAGCTAGGATGTAGAAGATTGGCAGGACGGTCTGTGCCGTGAGAGATGGAGACCAGGCTGGTAATCTCTGCTGTTTAAACGGCCGAGTTATCTGGACGCCTCGACAGTGGCCCTAAAACCCTGCCGCCTTCTTGGCCATCTCAGACTCCCTACAGCCTTACAAAAACTACTAACAACACAGATTCAAATTAAGAAGGTGTTTTTTAACTGCCACCGAAGGGAAGTTTTCCCAGTTGCTAGTGTGAATGAACCTTTGAACCTGAAGTGACTGTTACTTTATTAACTGCAGCCACTCCACCTTACACACACACACACACACACACACACACACACACACACACACACACACACACACACACACACACACACACACACACACACACACACACACACACATTCTCTCTCACACATAGTCTTTAGCTCTGTCTGTTAAAGCTTCCAGAACTGCACACTTCTTTTCAATCAGAATTGAATCTCTCCTCATTCCTGGGCTCTGCTGTAATGTGTGGGAGCTGCAATGAGGGAGTGTGTGTGTGTGTGTAACAGGATATTGCAATGAGCAGAATATCCTGAATAAAGTATTAACTGTCTATAGTGGGAGGAGCTACTGGTACACAAGAATGGACAGATGTTTTTATCCAACCAGATTTTTTTATTTATAATAAAAAACACACACTCATAGCTTGTTTTTTTTTCACTTGTAGCAGACATATGGCAATAAAGTACACAACAATCTCTCTTTCAAATATGTTGAACATGAAGTTTCAGAAAAGTCCTATTTTAACCGTTCCTTCTCTGCAGGTCTGGATTAGACCTTGGTCCATCATTTTCAGCAAGTCTGTTTTCACCTGAAAAAAATAAAAAATAAAACAAAATATGAATATTATAAACAGTATAGTAACTATTTTTCCCAAAAGTTCAAAGTCTAATTTTCACTTACAGAGAGGAATAAAGTACATTTAATGTAAATTAAACAGATCCAAATTGTCAAATGTACTCATAAATGGACATGTCGTACTGTATGCATGTATGATTGTGTGTATACAGTTGTGCTCAAATGTTTACATACCTCTTGAATAATTTCTTAAAATGTGAATAATTTGAATAAATAAGAGATCCTACAAAATGCATGTTATTTTATTTAGTACTGTCCTGTACTAAACTAATACTTAATACCCAATATTAATACCTAAAACCTAAACTACCTTATTATCTAATAAGGAGCAATTATGAGTTTTATGTAATGGTTTGCTAATAGCGAGAATTGAACCTTTAAATAAAGTGCGGCTATAAATCCTTTCCAAATTAGTGCTATTTAATCATTTGGTGAAATTGTTTAGATACAGTATATCACAATATATATCGCAGAAAAATAAAATACCTAATCAAAACCACTTTTTAAATCCTGGCTTTTTGAATTTTCTAGCACTTTAAATTTAGAAAGACTTTCTTTCTGATAGCATTGCTGGCTTCAAGGCCACCTGGAAACCCTTATTTTAAGTATAACAGTTTAAAACTATGACCTGTCATTGTTTGCAAGATCACCATATTGTCTGTGCCCACTGGCCTGGAAATATGTGTAACATTGTTAACCTATGAATAAAAACTGAAGGAACTGATGTTACAATGGTTTGAAAATCTTTTTTTTTCTGTCTTTGGTCTTTTTTTTTTGGTTTTGTTTGCCTTTTCTTTTCTGTCTTTATAGTTGTTGTTGCTCTTTGTATTGCTCTGTGTTGCTTTAAAGGAGCAGTAGGTGATTGTCTTCAGAAAACTTTTTTTTGTTGTGCTGGTTGAAAGTCTTTTTACATTCCAATAGTAATGATTAAAGTAAATGACCTAAATGTGTTCATATGTTTTTTTATATACTGGGTAAAGCATAAGACTAAAAATGTGCAGACAATTCCCATAATTCTGATAAGTAGCCCAAACTATCCATCAACAAATGTAGATTTGTACATCTGCAGCCGTTCGCGCAAATGCACCGTTTGCACGTGTACGCAGGCCACGTTCATGACATGTACACGAGAGAGAGAGAGAGAGAGAGAGAGTGACAGCGGTAAAAACAAATGCTAAATCAAAATTTTCAAATCCTGAATCAATATTGAAGCTACTTTTGCACGCTGGAGGAAGGACGACACCATGGCTGAAGTATTTCTTTTAGACAGATAATGTTATGTTTTAAAACTATTTTAATCACGCAAAGCTGATATAGATTGTGTTGTATTATGAATGGGTTATATGCACAGAAGTGTTGTTCAGCCACTGAAATCTCCCGGCGAAAGCTTGATGTGACTATTTTCAGTTTCATAAGATACAGCATTGATCATGTAGATTTTTATTTAGTTTAACAACAAAACATTAGTAAATAGCGCTGTTCCACATAGCCTGCTTTACTGAGCTGAAGTTGGTTTTAAATTCACATTAGTTCATTTTTGAACAATGACAGCCTGTGACGCGCTCCCTATATTGTTTACCATGCTACTTTTAATATTCTGTCTGAAATAGCATGCAAGTATGACTTAGTAATAAGTGTAATTCCTGCGCCCCGCCGGCCAATTACTAAGCATACAGTAGTTGCTTTAGGACAAAGCGCGAGAGAGAGTTAGACCAGCGATCCTTGCATGCATGAAATATTGCACATTATGACAAGTTCTGCTTGCTACACAACTGAAAACGTGCTAGATATAATACAGATTTTCGTACAGAATTGTAGTATTATAAAGTTCTATAATGTTTTCTAACTGGCAAATGACATGATCTAACGTAGTGGGTTGTGTACTGTCATTTTTAAGGTGCGTGTTCATAATATCAAGAGGCGTAGCTTTGGACGGCAGGGGTGGGACTGCTTTTCAAAGTTATTATGTTAACCGGTGAGCCTTTTGCCAGATCACCTATTGCAACTTTAAGTTCAAAATAAAAATGTAATATTAAAAAAAAAACATGCTTATTCTTTCCAGTATTTATTAAAATCTATAATGACAACAAGTGATAACATTAAATATTAAATACTATAATATTCTGAATTATAAAAAATCTGTGACAAACTAGTAAAACCTAGTGGTTTAAAGGAAAGTTACTCTTAAGAGTTAAAAAATATATAAAATTAAATGCATTTAGTATTTTGAGTTGCACTGATTCTAAGAAACTTTTTAATGTGCTATTAAATATTTCTGGATCTAATATGCTTGACAAGATATTTGATTAATAAACAACTGAAATCAATTCATATTTACTGAAATCAGGGTTATAATTCAGTAAAATGTTCTATATATTGTGAATTTAATCAAAAGTGCCCCATTTGCAGACAGCACCTCGGGTACATCCACCATCCTCCTTTGCTTCTGGTCTCTGTAGTTCCAGTCCAGCACCAGATACCGTAGTCCTTGCACAGTCAAACCCTCTAAAGCACAAGGATAACAAGCCAAGAAGAAAAAAAAAAGAGGTTTTATAAACTGAAGAGCATGTCAGACGTAAAAAAAAAAAAAAAAAACTATTTACAAGAAATGTGCATCAAAACCTTTCTCTAACAGCGCACAGATTCTCCCAGGAGTTCCAACAGCAATATGGGTCACACCTTTACTCAATGACTTTATCTGTTCTTCCACTTTGATGTGTTTTGCAAACAGCTTCAGCACTTTAGCTTGTCCTTTGAATGTCACCAGCTGCCTTTAACAGAAAGGATCGGGGAGAGAAAATATCACTTGGGAAGGTAAACGCTGTATTACTCACAATAAGACTGTAAGACACAATAATACTCACTTAATGAGATCAATGGTTCTTAAAGCAGATCCACAAACAATTAGCAAAACCACTGAGCTGGTCTGGGTGTGCTGTTTCTGCATTTTAGCCCACTTTGGACAAACTGAAGACAAGGAAAAATAATCATTTAAACACAAAAATTAATCAATAAAGGCACAATTTAATCATTCATTCATTCATTTTCTTTTCAGCTTAGTGCCTTTATTAATCTGGGGTCGTCACAGCGGAATGAACCGACAACTTATCCAGCACATGTTTTTTACGCAGTGGATGCCCTTCCAGCTGCAACCCATCACTGGAAAACACCCATACACTCTCATTCACACACATACATTACGGACAATTTAGCTTACCCAATTCACCTGTACCGCATGTCTTTGGACTGTGGGGGAAACCGGAGCACCCGGAGGAAACCCACGCGAACGCGGGGAGAACATGCAAACTCCACACAGAAATGCCAACTGACCCAGCCGAGGCTCGAACCAGCGACCTTCTTCAATTATGTACAATACTGTTTAAAATGTTGGGATCAGTGGGAATTTGTTTTGTATATTTTTAATTTATTTATTTTAATCAAGGATGCATCCAGTAAAGGCATTTATAATTTGCCCAGCTCTTCAGAACCTTATACAGTATTTATCAAAGTATCCTGAAAAAACACAAAAATCTTAAGCATCAAAGCTATTTTCAGCATGGATAATAACAATAAATGTTTCAGCATATTAGACTGGTTTCTATTTAGTATTTAGTGACTCTAAACTTCTGAAAGTTGGTGTAAACTCCGTAATGCAGAAATCTATAGATGTACGTTTAAAGTAGCTTTAGGCCCAATCATACCCCTTAGCCCCTTCCCCTTACCCCTCGCTTTGCGCATTCACGTGAAGGCGTAAGGGTGTTCCAATTCTCTTTAGCTTAACGGTGTAGGGCTAAGAGGAATGGCTAGATCAGGGGTGTCCAAACTGGGTCCTGGAGGACCGGTGTTCTGCAGATTTTAGCTCCAACTTGCCTCAACACACCTGCAAGTATGTTTCTAGAAAGCCTAGTACAAGCAGGGTGCCCAAACTTTTTCGTACGAAGGGCCAAAAACCAAATATCATTGAGAGATGCGGGTCAAATATAAATATACCAAACTATTTTAAATTACAGCTGCCATGGGTCATTTCCTAATTTATATAGAAAACATTACTTTAAATTGTACGATCTAATGCAGTTTAACTTTTAAAATGATTAACTATTTCATCAAAACATTTAATTTCAGTTAGCTTTTAACAATAAAACAAACATTGACAATATCTAAACCATCCCCATCATTCTCCTTCTCTTCTCAGATCGGACGGAGGGCCAAATCCAAGGTTACCACGGGCCAACTTTCTCTGGCCTAGTAAGAGCTTGAGTAGCTAGCCCAGTTGTGTTTGATTGGGGTTGGAACTAAACATTTCAGGACATCGGCCCTCCAGAACCAAGTTTGGACACCCCTGAGCTAGATAGCTTCTTAAAGTGAGATTTTTCAGGACCACACTCGAAACCAAGGGGTAAGAATATTTCCCAGAAAACACCATCTACAATGGCAAAATGGCTGCACACAGGAGTCAGGAGATGCACAAATTTTTATTTTTTGTCATTATTATGAATTTTTACAACAAACAAGCTTATGTTTTAATACATTCATAATGGCGTTCGTGTTTCACCATCATGCTTTAAAAAAAAAAAAAATAATAATAATACATAATAACATAATAATAATTCTTGTATAGTAGTCCCTCAACATACTTTCACATCTGACACATTCGAATACCCTGTCAGAAAAGTCTAGTGGCTGGGAATAACTTTTTTACAGTGTCTGCTATAATGTTAATGTTGTTTCTGTGTGTATACATAGATGAATATGGCCACGGTGTAAATACACAGTAGTTATGAGCTTATTGCCAAATTATAGTTGCCTTCAGTAATATCCTGAAGATAAACACCAAAAAATAACGCAACTGGAATGACTACAGCAGTTGCCATTGTCGATCTCATATAAAGTAAGAGATCACTATGACATGATGACGTGTGCAGGTGTTGTAGTGCTGTCCCATTTCTTAGAGGTAAAATTTGAAGCCCTTCCCCTTCACACGGGGATTTCAAGGGGATTGGTTTTAAGGGCCAAGGGGAAGGGTAGGGGTAAAAAAAATTGAATTGGGATTGGGCCTTAATCTATTTAGATACATTGTAGTTTTTAATAACTCTTAATTAATTTCAATTGCATTACAATTCCCTACCATTTGCCTATTTTATTTGTGTGTGACATTTTCATTCATTTTTATGTCTACAAAATTTTAAAGAATTTTATTTTAGGTCAAGTTGTAGTTTAGTTGTTTTTAGTTTCAGGGTTTAAGATAACTACTAGGGTTGGGTCGATAGACGATGTCTTCATTCATTGCCGACGGCCGATAGACATCACGATGCTGAGCCGGCATTGCAATCCTCCGCCCCGCCCCCTTACACACTCAGGCCCCTTTTACACTAATACAGCTTAGTTTTAAAATGCCATTTTAAAATAAAAACGATCCACATCCACACTGGGGTTTCATCTAGCATTTCTGAAAAGCCCTCCTTCCACACTATACGAGTACCACTTGCTGAAAACGCACATCACGTGACCACACACAGACACAGACACTGTCATGCGCTCGTCTGAGCTCCAGCTCAGCGGATGCTTTAAGCAGTGCACGCCGGACAGTTTATCAAGGATGTACCGCTGAATGACGTCTTACTATACTTGTTAAAGGTGATATTTAATTAATCTTGTCTCTATCTAACGACTCTTCGGTCTTTCAGGTAAGGTTAAGTAAAATTAAAATGACGTTTCTTTACATGTTAGTAGTATCAGTATGTTAGTCTTCAAAGATATTTATAAGCTAGTGTGGTACAAAACAATGAAAAAATTTGCATTTAGAAGATATATAACTGATATAAACATTTTGGGCCCTATCATACACCTGGTGCAATGCGGCGTGTGACACAATTGTGTGCCCATAGGCGTTCTGGTCTAAAAAAGGAGGTGTGTTGAGGCGCATTGCTATTTTGAGAAGCTAGAATAGACTGTTTAATAGACCATCTAAGACGAGGTCTAAAGTCCAGCGCAGAGCACGTTAGTTGTGCGCCTCGCTTAAACATTGCTTCATACACACAGGATGTAGAGCAATACGCAAATAGCTTTACAAATAAAAAAGAATTAAAGGATTAAAATATTACAAAAATTATTACTTTCTAGCCTACATAAATATAAAAACTTCTGCCTTCATGCCTTCTTCATCTCGGGGGGCTTTTTTCAGTTTATTCATGACAAATTGCTTCTGTATAATGTTATTATTATTAGCAGTATTATTCATTATATGCGTATTTATATTTGTTTTATTAAAAACAAGCTTAGATTTGCTCACCTGACAGCTTTTAGACAATTAGGGGCATAGCATGTGTATTTGGATATAACTATATTTGGTTTTTTGACCACACTTCATTATTACTGTTCATTTATTCATTTGCTGGAAATTAGAATTGAATTTAGAAATAGTTTTGAAACAAATATTTGTGCATAACAAACGAAATTACTTATGTATAGGCTAAGGGATGTCTGTACGTACAACACGTTTCCTTATCCACGAGAGTGAAAGTGAAAGTAAAGAATGAGGAGGCTCATTCTGTCATTCTTGCACTGTAGATGCTCTGTTTAACTGTTTTCTCGCTAGTGAAGCGTTCAGTTTTTCCACTTACAAAGTCCGCCATCTAAATAGCAAATGCACTATGGCGCGACGCAACTGACTCTTAAAGGGAATGGAAGATGAGACTCTGATTGGTTTATTCTCAAAACACACCTATAACTCATTAAGAGAATAAGCTCAACCCTGTTAGACCATACGCCGTGGCGCAAAGCGCAATTTTTCATCCTTAAAATAGCAAAAGTGGATTCTGACACGCCCTTAATGCTTTTGCGCTGTGCGCTTTGGACTTTGTGCCTAAATCGTTAAAATAGGGCCCTTAAAGATTATAGTTCGTCACTTCCGCCTAAATGGATAAACGTTTTTTTTTCTTCCATGTGTCACCTCATACTTCAGTTTCTAATCTAATCTTGACCCATCAACTGCTCTCTAGTAGGGGTGTGACGAGACGCTTTTCCCACGAGACGAGACGAGACACGAGATTGGGTTCACGAGAACGAGATGAGACGAGATTTTTACACTATTTTTTAATAAATCTTCAATAATAAAATACATAAATGGAAAATATTTTATTCAACTGAAAAAATGCTTTTTAAAATGTAATGAATGTTATTTTAGATTTATTTTAATAAATTCTGTGCAGTAAAGGACATGCAAACATTGCAAAATATTTGCTAATATATGAATAGAAAATAGATTTTTATTCAACTGGAAAAAAAAAAAAAAAAAAAAAAAAAAAAAAAAAAAATCACAAAATTTTAAACAATTTAGGTGTTTTATTTAAATCAACTTATAATGAATGTTATTTTACATTTATTTTAATGAATTATGCCCTAAATGACATGCAAACACTGCTAAATATTTTGCTATAAACTCAACTGGCTTCTCCCCTGTACAGTTCCATATGAGAATCAAACTTCTTTCCACACATTTTTTTTTTTATGCATGTAATCATGTCATTTTTGGTTTTTAATTTTTCAGCAGTTTTACTTTCTTTCGGCGTCAGCTTCCGTGTTTTTTCCCAACAGCATAAACATGTGCTTGGTGATGATGATGACAACGGGTGTGTGTGTATCTCCAGGAGTTCATTGTGTGTGTGCGCGCACTCGGAGGACATGTGTGTGTGTGTCTGTGGTTCTTTACGGACTCGATGGGTGCAGAAAATAATGTCAAACAGTCGTTAGTGTGTGTGTATGGCTTATCCTGTCGCAAAATGCAGCTAAAAGTCCTACACAACGGCAATAATTTGGTTACCGCGTTTACATGTCTGTACTGCATTTCAATAATACGACTGAAATGGGAATACTCCACATGTCCAACTCGATTTGTGTTTACGACGATTATGGCTTTAAGCATATCTAAAGTGCTATTCCATCGCATGTTATGAGCTGTGGTTAATGTGTGTGGATGTTGTAGCAGCCTCTGCTTTTGGACGCGGCAACCCTTGAACTCCGGTGAAGAAAAAAGCGGTTACGTCACACTCACACGCCCAAGCAAACGAGTGACGCGCAACTCCGAGGCCAGCCTGCATTGCCAGGTGTGTGCAAAGCACTTGATGTGCTGTTCAAATCCAATCCGGCGTAGTCTTCAGTGCTAAATTCACCCTCATGCTCCATCATAACATCACAACTCACGAGACAATTTTTCACCTCGACAAGAAATCTCGTCACGATTTAGTCTCGCGAGATCTTGTAGCCCAAGATCTCGTCACACCCTTACTCTCTAGTGTCTGACATGCCATGCCCTGCCCCCTTCAAGACGCTTCTCATTGGCTTTTCATTTGATGCACATGAGCTCAACCACTCCCATTGGCTAAAACGCCATAGCTACTCTATGTCCTGGCCTCTCTTCATTTTTCAATTGAGATTACATCGAACTTCCAATAAAAAAAGCACATTTTAGAGCACTTCACATGACCTTTCAGAAATCAAAACAAAAAGCATACATAAAAAAACAAACAGTGTCCATATAAAGCATTTCACCTTCTTTGAGGTAGGAAGACAAGCTGTGTGTGAGGTCATTACAGCTTAGGAAACAAGAATCTGAAACAGAAAAAAGACTCACAAATTCAACCTCATTACTGAGACTCAAAACACACACACACACACACGCATTAATAGACTCACCCTGTAACGTCAGCTCCTCCTGTTCAATAACAGAGCGGGTCTGGCTGTGGTAAGTCTTCAGAAGGCTCACAAGGTCAACTGGAGAGCCGGGCACAGGCTTGGAGCTTGTCAGGACATCTGTGATAGTTTTCTTTTTCTAAAGACAAAGGAGAATTATGCAACACCAGCATGTTTTACAGAAAACACATCAGTGGGAGAGACAGTGACTAGAAGAGGAATGAATAAATTTGCAAAAGCGCTGTCGTCTAATATAATTGAAGAGGTCGGTTTTTCAGCAATGCAAATATTGTCAATTATGTTTGGCAAAATCAAAGCATCTCCGCAGTAGGTCTGGCTCTTTTTGTCATGTCTTTTTGTCTCTTTTCCATCAAACATGAAGTGAGAAATATTCTGAAGCGGCATATTGAACTGGGCAAAAAGAATTTGACATCTGCAGTAACATTAACCGACATGTGAATGGTACTTTTTACCTTTCTTCTCTTCTTGTTTTTGTTAGACTCGTTATCAGGCTTTTCCTCTGATCTCTCTTGCGTGATGAAACATTCTTTCTGCAGGGAAAGCAAGACACTCTTTACTTAAAGATGCTCTGTTTCTGTTTTTGCTCATAAGACCTTTTGTCTCAAAGACATCTATCTCTTTGATGAAAAACTTAAATGCCTAAACCCAAGAATAAATGACTCACAAAGCTGGGGTTTCGACATGTTTTAGTGGCCATTTTAAGATCATTTACATGTTCGTAATTTAATCTGTTGGGTCTGGTAGAACAGAATTACATGATTTAACAATCGCTGTTCTTTGAAGGTGGACCAATGCAGCCAATTGGTAGAGATTATGTAAATGTGTAACATGGTATATTTGCAGTGCAACAAAATTTTAGTAACACAAATTATTGGACAATGTGTAACAGTGACTGTGTTTACATGGACATCAGTAATCAAATTATTTGCCTTAATCTGAATAAGACAATAATATGATTAAGGTGTTTACATGAGTTGCTTTTTGAATGTTTCTTTCATGATCCCGTTCTACATGTTATAGCACATAATTCGATTAACGTCATCACGTCACCACACTATCCACATTTCCTCCGGAGTTTCATGTAAGTTCAGGTGTTTCATTTTCAATTTGTCAACTTTAACTGCAGTTTGGCACTTTTTACTTTCATTCAGGAACATTTCATGCATGCCCCCTGTGACAAACGAGATATTGGATGAGAGTATGAACTGCTGGAAGAGTGTTGTTTTAATGGAATTTGATACTGCATGCCATATGAGAAATAAACCTCTGCATTTCACAATGCAGGTGTCTGTGGTCCTTCACTGACTCGGTAGGTGCATAGAATAGTGTCAAACAGCCGTGTGTGTATAGACTATCCTGTCGCAAAATCCTACATGATGGTAATAGTTTGATTAAGGTGTTTACATGTCTCTACTGCACTTCAATAATGCAACTAAAATCAGCATATTCCACGTCTTAATCCGATTTCTCTTTAGTTCGATTATGACCTTAATCAGATTAAATTATTCAAAAATCGGTTTACATGGTAGACTCTTAATCACAGTATTGTCTCAATCGTATTAAAATCAGATTATTGGTGTCCATGTAAATGTAATCAGTGTAAATCACTTTCGGAAAATGCTACATTACACAATAAAATGTAAGGCAAGATAAAAAAAATGCCCTTTAAATAGAAGAAGAACAGTTTAAACGAATTTATAATGGAACTCTAAGCGCATGACAATTTTAACATCATCATGACTTTTCATTTGGGATTGGGCTCAATTTTACAGCATTGAAACAAAACCGTTTCAGGCCAGTTTAAATCAGTTACACCAGTGGGGCAAGAATCACTAAGCAGATTTGGAAAAGTATCATAATGTATGACCTGCTTACATTCCAGTGACTGTTATATTTAGGTTCAGGCTTCATGCTCCACCTCACCCCAAAAAATAATAAACCATACATTTTCTTTCAGTCACTAATCCGCATCTGTCATTGGCCAACAAACTATAAGCACAGCTCCGAACAAACACCATTGGTTAAGCATAAAAACACATTTGAGCTTTAAAAAACAACAACGCCCACCCGAAGTTTTGGTTGTGGAAGCATTTTCATCATACATTTTACCAATGGGGTATATGCAGACAGACTTTTAATTTCAGTCAGCCACCCCCAGGGCCTCTGGTTAATTGTCATCCCATACAAAATCGCAGCATTTAAGATCTGATTTCATAAAAAAAAAAAAAAAAAAAAAAAAAAAAAAAAAAAAACAGCGATCATAACTGCCTGGCTTAGATACAATATAAAATGAGTATCAGACAAAACAAGAAGCACTGCGATAAACTATATTTTTCGTCTCTTTTCACGCTTTAACAATCAAATGGATGCTTAAGTCGGTTTAATTGATTATATTTGAATTACATTACAACATCGATGCTGTACAAGGAACCTTATGAAATCGAAAATAGTCACATAAAGCTTTCACCGAAAGTTCATCATTGGCTGAAAAACACTAACTGTGCATATAGCCCATTGGGACTTTAAAAAGTGTTGCAAGCCATGAACCAAAACAACCAGCAATGAAGTCTATCACATCTATAACATTACAAATTTTGAAACAAAGGGATGAAAAACAAAATGTGCACTTATAGACAGTCCTTGTGTGGTCTGAATTCTAGTACACAGCATTCATAGAACACTACACAAAAAGACTCTAAAGCACCCATACAATGGATTTACTATCCCTTGAGGGATGAGAAGAGGATTTGTGAACATCATTGAAGTGATGCAACTGATGCCATACTGTAGATCACATGACAGCATACACTCATACTATACAAGAGAGATTTTTTAACGGTTGCACATTTACACTTATGTATTTAGTTTGGTGTCTTGCACAAGGTAAATCACCTCAGCCGTGGTATGGTATTGAGGATGGAAGGGAGAGCTAGTTATTCACTCCCCTTACCTAAAATCCCTTTTAATGCTCCCTAGCCATTAAACCATGCCTAATCTTCCAAAGCAAACCAAATTCAAACCAAATGCAGTACATTATGTAGTAGGCATGGGATGATAACCGTTTTCAATGTATACCGTGGTTTGGAAACGTCAAGGTTTTAAAACCACCAAAATTTTGGTATGCCGTTCCAATGGTATGTGTAAGATTTGTTTTTTTTTTTTTTGCATTTCTTTTTAGTGTTTTAGGACAACAGTATCTCCAACAGAAAAGATATCCAAAGATATTGTTTTAAATTGCAAAGAAATCCGTGTTTTTGAAACCAATGAAGACAACAGAAGTCAAAGATTCATTTGAATTATTTAGCCTGACATGTTTTCTGCTCCAAAATATTTCTCAAAATAAAATATATATTTTGAAAATATTGTGTTCAAAGGGGAAAAAGTTTTTGTTTTTACTTAGACATTTTAAAAATATATATTTTAGAGCAGTAATTACAATACTGTGAAACAATTTTTATCTAAGGTTATCATACAGTCAGAATCTTATACCGGACCATGCCTATTATGTAATGCAATGTGTAATTTTTGATGCAACAACGTTGTTGACTAGAACTTTTCCTTACAGAAACTTTGTCTTCTTTTTTTTTTTAAATCAGCAATACCACTGTTAAACATGACGGCTTCAACAACATTGTTACAATGAATAGCCACAGAGCTCAAACCAGGTCTGTCTTCAATGGTTTGTAACTTGGTATCAAATATTAGTTTTCAGTCTCAGTCAGTGACTGGAATGTTTACTTTCAGAAACTGAATGCTACAATCTATTCAGTCTGAAAACCTTTTTAACAACCTTACAAAAATGTTTGTGTGAAGGTTACCTTAACTGTTGCCTTCTTCTTTTTCTTTGTGGCATCTGGAATCTGTTTTTCACCCTTCCTTTTCTTTGGCGTTGATTTAATCGGTTGTTGTTTTTCTTCTGCCGGCTCTGTGTCCTCCTCTACCTCTGGCACATCTTAGGGAGAGAAAGATTACACGTTTATTAAAAGAATTCACTGAACAAAAGCCTAAAATGTCATATCTACATTAGTAACAACAACAGCTGTTTTTTTGTTAAAGAGAGCAAAAATAAAAACACTTGAGATTACAATTATTTACATGAGAAAAACTACAAATCCCAAGATGCTCCGCGGACAAGTCCACACGTGTTTACCGTAGTCTGAATCTAGTAAGAGATGTTTAACCACGGATCAACGAATACACAGCAAAACAAGCTCCAGCTAGTGCTCATCTAAAGGAAGGAGTTTCATGTAAGTTGTATCTGAGTTTTAAAATATATAACACGACACTACCTTGTTAGACAGAAGTTTCTACTACAGAGTGAGCAATGACAGGACGGGAGGCTGTTCAAAACCGACACGCGCAAGACATAAATACTTTACAGCACAAACATTACTCTAATAAACTAAAAACGCAAGGCTGCACATAGTGAAACGGCTTGTTATTACCTGAATTATCGCCCTGGGTCCACCACTCGTCTCCTAAATCATCAGCCATGTCTTAAACCGCAATCGCATATCTGGAGTTTGCGCTCGGCAGATTCGCCTAGTAGAAAGACCATAGAGAAAGACTTCGCGAATCTACCCGTGACAATAAGAAGTCATTAAAAAAAATAAATGTTAATTAAACATGTACTTATATGAGAAGGAAAACTATTTTTTGTTGTTTTATATATTTAATCGATTGTTTACTTAATAAGTATGTTTTTCTATTTATAGTTATGTCTAAATGTGAGGCAGTGTGATTTTAAGGGTTTCATGACATGTTTCATTATATGCGGTATTCAGATTAACTAAAAATGAACCACTAGGCGGCGCTAAGTCATATAAAATTATAATAATCACTCTGCAGGGTGTTTACCTCTCTCTCTCTCTCTCTCTCTCTCTCTCTCTCTCTCTCTCTCTCTCTCTCTCTCTCTCTCTCTCTCTCTCTCACTCAGTGTGCGTTTGTGTGTTGTGTCGTCTTAAGGCTGGACAGGGACGGAGAATTCAAAGTGTGTGTGTGTGTGTTTATTTGTTCCACTTTCCTCCGCACTTGTGTGACTGGCCATAACTCCAAATTCCTGCTTTCTCATTCCCGCGCGCTCTTCAGTCACACACACGCACGCACGCACACACGCGAGCGCGCACATAATTACTTATTCATCACAAACATGAATTAAAAATCGCTGTTTCCCTTCAGCGTACAGCACTGAAAGCAACTTCACAGGCTGTTCATCTAACACAGAGATCACTTGGTTGACCAAAGATGGAAAAAGTTTTTGTAGAGAAATTCTCTAAAGCCATATCTAATTATTCAAAAGCAGTTGGCAGCCGAGAGAAGGGTGCCTACTTGCTTTTAATGCCGTTGTCCTAAATACTGGTGAAGATTCTCAACATTTTACAGTCAAGTTCTTGCTTCTATTTTGCAGATGTATTTTCTTTTCGTGATTGAATTGAGATGCAATTCCAATTTAGTCCATATAAACTAGACAGAGTAGTTAATAGGATTGCACTTTCAAGTGCAACCCTTAAACACATTTACATGCACACGCACACTAAAAAGATGAGAGAAAAACACTCTCAAGATTGTAATTTGCGCTTAATTACTACCATTCTATCTCATTGTCTCCGTTCATTCTTTCTTTCTTTCTTTCTTTCTTTCTTTCTTTCTTCTTTCTTTCTTTCTTTCTTTCTTTCTTTCTTTCTTTCTCCTTTTCTTCTCTTCCTGAGTGATCCTTAGTAACAAGTAGGTTCTCGTCATGGCAACATGCTCTGAAATAGACTGTGAAGCTGTGTTGGATTCAAGCCGCGGTGGTCAAAAGACTGATGGAGTGTGGAATGCATTCACTGCATTATGGGATTCGATGTTTCAGTAGATTTTCTGTGTTATTAAGAGCTGTCCTCAGGGTAACAACACTTTAGGCCCGTGGGAGCGCAATGGAGTAATACAGCAATCATATCAATTCTTAAAACTGAGTGCAGATTGTAGTCACTGGCATGTTACATTTTGTAATTTAGCTGACGCTTTGATCCAAACTGACTTGCAGTACCTAACCTTATTACAGGGTTAGTCCCTCTGGAGTAACCTGAGGCCGAGCGCTTTGATCAAGAGCACAATGGTTATAGTTCATAAGATCACCCCATTGTGGGTTTTGAACGTGCTCGATTCATTTAAAACATGCTTTTCAGTACAGCACAACTCTTGCTTGTGCGATATTGCTTTTCCTGCAGCAGTTATATAAACAAGGTGTTAATATTGAGTAACTGACATTTCATATATTTTATTATTTTCCCCCTTGCCTGAGGCAAGATCAAGATTTGGGATTCTATGTGGCGAAAATCATTGTAGTCAAGCCATTTTTTTCTGATCAATTAGAAGATTATCATGACTAAGAGCTCGACTGGTTAGCATGACCCATCAGCCCTTTGGTAGATAACATATCCGTACAGTACAGTATACCATAGATTCATTCTCCCGGGTGCTGGAAACATTCCTCAGAGATTTATTATCCATATGGACATGATAGGATCACACAGTTGCTGCAGATTTGTCGGCTGATGTAATTCTCCCGTTCCAGCACATCCCAAAGGTGCTCTATTGGATTGAGATTTGCTGACTGTGGAGGACATTTGAGTTTATTAAACTCATTGTTGTGGTCAAGAAACCAGTTTGATATGATTTGAGAGTATTATCCTGCTGGACGTAGCCATCACAAAATTGGTACGCTGTGGTACACTCATAAGGAGATGGACATTGTCAGCAACAGTATTCCAATAGTCTGTGTTGTTCAAACATTGATCAGCTGGTTCTAAAGGCCTCAAAGTGGGCTAGGAATATCTTTAATTTTGGTTGATACACACCAGAATGGATCATTTCTTTTATGTACTAATTCTGACTGTATGTGAATGTGATTTTCTGCTGCTGTAGCTCATCTGCTTCAAGGTTAAATACAGTATATTTAGTTTTTATCTGTATTCTTGGGTCTACAGTATATGCAAATTTTTACGCACACATGACATGAGTGTTATCTTTAGAATATTGCGCACATACTGTACTATACATCATTGGATTTTTATAATGGCTCATATTTTATTATTTTATCCACAAGGTGGTAACCGTGTCTTAGGGGTGTTGATTCAAATGGTAGTCAAAGAAAAACTGAAGAGGTTAAGAAGTACCCTCATTTACATTTACATTTATGTGTTTAGCAGATGCTTTTATCCAAAGTGACTTACAGCTATGAACACACACTCGGAGCAGTGGGCTGCCTGGGGAGCAGTTGGGGTTTGGTGCCTTGGCAAGGGAATCACCTCAGCCGTGTTATTGAGGTGGATATTTATTCACTCTCTCCACCAACAATCCCTGCTGGTGCTAGGACACGAAACTGGAACCTTTGGATCCCAAGTCCAACTCTCTAACTATCTGGGTTGTTACTTGTGGGAGGAATTAAAATTTGTGACAATACATTTGAATCGCATGCCAATCTATTCGCGTACATGTCAAATGAAATATAATTTAAAAGGCTGTGTACTGTCTGTATGTGTACAAAAACTACAATTTCTGTTACAACTTCAGTTACTGTTGCCATTTATATGAGCTTGGACCAGTCTAGCTGTTCTCTTCTGACCTCTGGCATCAACAAGGCATTTTCACTCAGAGAATTGCTGCACATTGGGTTTTTTCTGTTTCTCAGACTATTCTCGGCAAACCCTGAGTGAAAAGGTTCAGGTGATTGGGTCAAAACAACCTGCCGTCTTCACTAAATGCACTTTAAAGGCTTCAAAGTTTGTGTAAGCTGTTTATTAAGTATTTATGTATTATTAATCATTTAATTATTTTTTAATTTAGCAAACTGGCGGCTCCGCTAGGGATGAAAAAATTTATCTATGTAGTGAGGAATAATCGAATAATGTATTAAGGTTATATAAGGTTATATATATATAATAATGTATAAGGATTTTATACCCGTATTATAAAATATACAGTATTATGCTGTAGCAGCAGTTTACAAAAATGAATGGAGGGAAATTTCTGCTGCAGGTGCCATCTGCTGAGGAGACCCGGGAATCCATTTGGCATGATTCTTGCAGTGCATTTTGGGTATTCTCTAGTTATTGAGTGTACATAGCTTGTGCATTTGTTATTGCAGCAAATTATGGAATTAAATGAGCACACTCAATAATATCCATTATGGTTTCTGACACCACTACAAATGGTTGTCCCCTCAAAGTGTGTCCTACTTAGGTCTATGGGATGATTTCAAAGCAAATTACGTAAGTCTCAGAATCAGAAATTCTGTTCCACAAAATAACAAAGTCAAGTTATAAATAACTAACAGTAGGGCTGCACAATATATCGTTTCAGCATCGATATCACAATGTGATCATTCACAATAGTCACATTGCAGGATATGCAATGTTGAGTTTGTATTATAATTGGTCATTTGCATGTGTTTTTGATGCTTGTGATTGTATAATGATTTTAAAAACATTCAAGTTTTAGAAGAGGTAGCATTTGTGACTTTAACTACGAATAATTTTATCGAATTGTTTTTATTTTTATCATTCAGTTACTGTACTTGAATACCGTTAGACATGTGGAACACTTTGTTTCAATTGTATCTTTTTCTTGATTGTATTTATAGTATGTTATTGCATGAAACAACTCACAACATACTCACAACACATGCAAATACACAAACGCACTGCAAGTAGCACAGACAGCAACGGAAATGTGTCAGGTGACCCCAAAAATTTTATAGATTGTTTATTAGATTTCTAACATTATAAATTCTTTCCAAATAGAAATATTAAGTTATCTGCTGAAATTGTTTTCATATCGCAATATACAGTTCTAACATGTTTGGCTCTCTACACCAACACAATCGATTTTAAATTAAACAAACAAGATGTGTTTTAACTGCAGATTGACAGCTTTAATTTCAGGGTATTTACATCTAAATCAAGTGAACGGTGTAGGAATTACAACAGTTTGCATATGTGCCTCCCACTTGTTAAGGGTCCAAAAGTAATTGGACAGAATTAATTAATTAATTCATTCATTTTCTTTTCGGCTTAGTCCCTTTATTAATCTGGGGTCGCCACAGCGGAATGAACCACCAACTTATCCAGCATATGTTTTACGCAGCGGATGCCCTTCCAGCTGCAACCCATCACTGGGAAACATCCATACACTCTCATTCACACACATACACTATGGCGAATTTAGCTTACTCAATTCACCTATAGCGTTTGTCTTTGGACTTGTGGGGGAAACTGGAGCACCCGGAGGAAACCCATGCCAACACGGGGAGAACATGCAAACTACACACAGAAATGCTAACTGACCCAGCTGGGGCTCGAACCAGCGACCTTCTTGCTGTGAGGCGATTGTGCTACCCACTGCTTCACCATGCTGCCAATTGGACAGAATAATAATAAATCAAACGTTCTCTTTTTAATACTTGGTTGCAAATCCTTTGCAGTCAATTATAGCCTGCAGCCCATCTGGAACCCATAGACATCACCAGGGTTTCATCCCTAGGGGTGCTCTGCCAGGCCTCTACAGCACATTTTGCCCTCAGTTTTGTCTTCAGCAAGTGAAATGCAAGCTCAATCAGATTCAGGTCAGGTGATTGACTTGGCCATTGCATAACATTCCACTTCTTTCCCTTCAAAAACTCTTTGGTTGCTTTTGCAATATGCTTTGGGTCATTCTCCATCTGCACTGTGAAGCACCATCCAATGAATTCTTAAAGTATTTGGCTTAACATGAGCAGATAATATTGCCTGAAACACTTCAGAATTCATCCTGCTGCTTTTGTCAGCAGTCACATCATCAATAAATACAAGAGAACCAGTTTCATTGACAGCCATACATGCTCATACCATGTCA
The DNA here is from genome assembly GCA_903798195.1 of Danio kyathit. NCBI lineage: Eukaryota > Metazoa > Chordata > Actinopteri > Cypriniformes > Danionidae > Danio > Danio kyathit. The sequence continues at coordinate 36,637,271 of LR812527.1, read as the reverse complement.
CTTACTACCACTATGCTTCACTGCTTAGGATCATGAGCAGTTCCTTTCCTTCTCCATACTCTTCTTTTCCCATCACTCTGGTACAAGTTGATCTTGGTCCCATCTGTCCATAGGATGCTGGCTTTTTTAGAACTCTAATCTGGCCTTCCTGTTTTTGAGGCTCACCAATGGTTTACATCTTGTGGTGAACCCTCTGTATTCACTCTGGTGCAGTCTTCTCTTGATTGCTGACGTTGACACACATACACCTACCTCCTGGAAAGTGTTCTTGATCTGGCCAACAGTTGTGAAGGGTGTTTTCTTCACCAGGGAAATAATTCTTTGGTCATCCACCACAGTTGTGTCCGTGGTCTTCCGGGTCTTTTGGTGTTGCTGAGCTCACTGGTGCGTTCATTTTTTTAAAGAATGTTCCGAACATTGGTTCTGGCCACGCCTAATGTTTTAGCTATCTCTCTGATGGGTTTGTTTTGTTTTTTCAGCCTAAGGATGGCTTGCTTGACTGATAGTGACAGCTCTTTGGATATCATCTTGAGAGTTGACAGTAACAGGTTCCAAATGCAAATAGCACACTTTAAATTAACTCTGGACATTTTATATGCTCATTGTAATTGAGATAATAACACATACCTGGCCATGGAACAGCTTACAAACCAATTGTCCAATTACTTTTGGACCCTTAACAAGTAGGAGGCACACATGCAAGCTGTTGTAATTCTTACAGCGTTCACCCGTTCACCTGATTTGGATTTAAATACCCTCAATTAAAGCTCTGCATTTAAAGCACATCTTGTTTGTTTCATTTCAAATGGATTGTATTGATGTATAGAGCCAAAAGTGTTAGCATTGTGTCAATGTTCAAATATTTATGGACCTAACTGTATATCGCAAAATGAAAAAGAAAAAAAAAAAAAACGCAATGTTAAATTTTTCCACTATCTTGCAGCCCTAACTAACAGTAACAGTAATAACAGTAAATGTACAAAAACATAATTTTTCATTTTTGGATGAACTGTCCCTTTAAGAAAGAATGCAATGCAGTGAACCTTGTCGGCTCCATTCTATTCCACAGTTAATGTTGACTATTCAGTGCCCCCAGCAGGCCCTTTCCTCAATCCAGGCATCTCATTCAGTGCATCCCATGGTACAGCCCCAATCTGTGGTCGAGCCTGGGTTAAGTATGCATAACAAATATGACTCCCAGTGTGGATATGAACTTTGCATTGCAGTGGCCTATTTAATATCAGCACGGCATATGATGCATCTCTTATATATGTGCACCATATGCAGTGTAACGAGAGACAAGGCTGTTAAGTTGGCAGGCGGATGCCGTGAAGAGGTTGTTTTTGTTAGAGGTTGAGAAAATAACAGGAATAGGTCATGCTAAAGTATCTAACAGAGCCTTGAGAGCCCCAATTTAAGCAGCACAAAAGAATGCGGTTTATGTTCAGAGCCGAGAGTCCTTACTCAAACGCAGTGCTGACAAATCCAGGTCAGAGCTTCTCACTTGGAAATGATAAGAGTTTATTGTGGCTGGAGATTCAAGTGCTGCAGAAAAGTAGGAAGCAACGCAATTCCTTTGCGCAAGGTGTAAAATCTCTGCAGTTTTTGAATCGTCATCATCATCACCGTCTGTCCTCCTCCCCGTGATGATTATTTGAAGATTAGAGGGCAATTTACTGGGTCTTCATCTGAAAGAAGAAAGGTGATTTGAAAGGAAACAATCTAATCTCTCTTTCTAATCATCTTGGCTTATTTTTCCTTGTCTTTTTTTAGAGAATTTGACCTCTCTATTGTGGCGAAGCAGTGTGCGCTGACACACACAAACACACACACTCAAACACATCTGTAATATAGACTGTGTGGGAGCTCAAATGGTGGCAATTTGTGCGGCTATAAGCGATTGGTTGACACGGAGGTGCTGATTATGGGGTATAAGTGTTGGGTTCCGATGGACCCATCCACACTGATGCCCTGATTATGGATAATTTACCCCTACTGTGGCAGCATGGGACTCTACCCACGCTCCCTTTCTCTCCCTTTCCTTTGCTTATGTCTCATCTGATATCAGAAAGAGAGATGGAAAGAAAGGTTGTCACCGATTCTTCCAGTGCCGCCACCATGCAGAAACTCATAAAGTCACTATTGAATTGAATATCCGCAGTCTAATATTCTTTGACAGACCCATGAGTTCTTTCCCCCCTATATCATTCCAACCTTATGACTCAGAATTGTGAAGAACCGTAAACGAAGATAGGCAAATCTCTGGGTATTTTAGAGATCGCATAGCGGGCCTTTTTTATTTTCGCCTTTTCTGCATCTAATACAGCACCCAAAGTACCGTCTATAAATTACACACTGTGCGCAATATATAATCTAGTGTAAGTGTGCAAGAAACGGCCTGCGGATCAAGCACAGAGTGTAGCGCTCCGCATTAAATCATTTATGGAGCCTGCATTCAAACAGGCTGTGGCGAGGAAACCAGCTCCAAGTGCATACATCATTTAGCGAAGCTTCACGCACAAAGCGTAGCGACATCTCCTTTATGTGCATTTGGACACGTCTTGAACTCAAGTCAAATATAACATATAGTATTTTGCCAGGAAAGGCCAATGAATACACCCACGTCATCTTGCGTGTTACTCGCACGGGAACGATTCGCCCACAGTGACACATGCTACCGTTACTGTGTGGTCGAGCACAAGGACACTGATTTCAGCCATATGGGCTGTGAAGCTTGAGTTACAACCGGGTTAAAGATGATTCTTGATATCCTGGAAGAAATGACTGGCACAACAATAGCAGCGGTATGATGAAAAGACCAGGAACGCATCCCAAGGCTGGTTTGGTGCTGGTGGACATGAGCCCACCGGCATCAAAAACGACAGCAATGCTGGTTTCTTCTTTCCCTTTTCCTCTCTCCCTTTATCTTTTTATCTCTCCCCCGAGCGCACCCGGCGTCATTCAATAAAAATTGTCAGTCCTGCATTCTCCCAGATGCAATAAGTCTTTGATACTGCAACCATTCCTTTCCATTAGAGTGGATTCCTCTTTATCAATACTGCATTTAAATGCTGCGATCAATAAGCAAATTATTCACTGAGTGTGGCATCTCTTCCCTGCTGTCTCACACCGAATAGTTCATTAGCCCATGCCAATGCGCGCCGTGGTGTGGAAATATTCATACACACACACAAGCACGACTTATTGACTGAACATGAGAGCAAAAGCGGATTGCTAGTTTTGACGTTAGTGCTACATGGAATAATGGTGCACACACTTTAATAGTATTTCATCACTCAAAAATGCAATACCGGAGTTTACCAAGAAGCATGTGGAAGGCTTGCAAGAGTGATGACAGGATCTGTCTGATGTAAATATCACTCTTACGTTGACTATTGCAGCTATGTCAAGTTTATTCATGTATTTTTTTTATATAATATGTGTGTGTGTGTGTGTGTGTGTGTTTGTGTGTAATATGTATTACAGTATGTGACCCAGGACCACAATACAAGTCATAATTGTCAATGTTTTGAGCAATAATTGGCAGAGATACAACTATTTAAATATTTTGAATCTGAGGGTTCAATAAATCTAATTACTAAGAAAATCCAGCCTGATCTCAGGAGGAAATGTTACTATTTTACGTTTCGTCAGTTTAGTGGCTAATTCATACAAATTCATATGAGTTCAGTCATATGAAAATGTTATATGGAAGCGTGACAGCAAACCCCACCTCTAAAGACAACCGTCATTGGGGGATAATCAAATCATACTAGTATGTACAAATGAGATAGTATAAATTCATAGGAATTAGCCAGTAAATCAAAAAGGTTGAATTGGCATGAGATAGCGTTAGAAAATCATCTTTAAATTTAGATAAATTATGTTCAATATACATTACTGATCAGTAATTTGAGTTTTTATATATTTACAGTAGTTAATCTACTAAATTTTGTGGCAGCATGGTGGCGCAGTGGGTAGCACAATCGCCTCACAGCAAGAAGGTCGCTGGTTTAAGCCCCGGCTGGTTCAGTTGGGATTTCTGTGTGGAGTTTGCATGTTCTCCCTGTGTTCGTGTGGGTTTCCTCCGGGTGCTCCGGTTTCCCCCACAAGTCCAAAGACATGCATTATAGGTGAATTAAATAATTCACCAATTTAGCTTATTTAATTCACCTATAGTGCATATCTTTGGACTGTGGAGGAAAGAGGAGCACCCGGAGGAAACCCACACGAACCCGGGGAGAACATGCAAACTCCATATATTATATTATATTATATTATATTATATTATATTATATTATATTATATTATATTATATTATATTATATTATATTATATTATTCATTCATTCATTCATTTTCTTGTCGGCTTTGTCCCTTGCGGGGTCGCCACAGCGGAATGAACCGCCAACTTATCCAGCACGATTTTACGCAGCGGATGCCCTTCCAGCCGCAACCCATCTCTGGGAACTTCCACACACACATTCACACTCATACACTATGGACAATTTAGCTTACCCAATTCACCTGTACCGCATGTCTTTGGACTGTGGGGGAAACCGGAGCACCCGGAGGAAACCCACACGAATGCAGGGAGAACATGCAAACTCCACACAGAAACGCCAACTGACCCAGCCCAGCCGAGGTTCGAACCTGCGACCCAGCGACGTTCTTGCTGTGAGGCGACAGCACTACCTACTACGCCATTGCATCGCCTTATATTATATTATATTATATTATATTATATTATATTATATTATATTATATTATATTATATTATATTATATTATATTATATTATATTATATTATATTGCGCATCGATAGATTTGCTCTTCAGTGTTTGGACTTTTAGCAGTGAAAATTAAACCACTCTGAAAACTGAACAGACACAGTTTAATTTACTAGAACTTCTATGTTAAGCTGCTTTGACACAATCTACATTGTAAAAGCGTTATATAAATAAAAATGAAGATTATATTATATTATATTATATTATATTATATTATATTATATTATATTATATTATATTATGTACATTTACCTGAATTAATCAATTTATAGACAGTGATCAGATATTAAAAAAAAATTATGAACACAAATGGGTAAATCCTTGAAGTTTGAAGGACAATGCCAATGTATAAAATATGTCAAAAATAAATACAACTGATGCATATAGCCTAGAGGTCAATGTGCCAACATATGCAAGTGAGTTTTAGTCCTGATTTATAGACCTTTCCTGATGCCTCCAGTTTCACGTCCTGTCTGTATCTTATCTCTCTTAATAAACACAAAATTACAAAAACAAATCTTAATTATAAATAAATAAATAAATTTTAATGCAGCTAAACACAGCTATATAGGCTCAGTGGTTAGCACTGTCGTCTCACAGCAAGAAGGTCATTGGTTCGAGTCCCAGCTGAATCAGTTGGATGATGAGTTGGCATTTCTTGGATGATGAGTTGGCATTTCCAGTTGGCATTTGTGTGTGGAGTTTGCATGTTCTCCTCATGTTGGTGTGGGTTTCCTCCGCGTGCTCCCGTTTCCCCTACAGTCCAAAGACATGCGGTATAGGTGAATTGAATAAACTAAATTGACCAAATTGCATGAGTGTGTGAATGAGTGTGTATGGGTGTTTTCCAGTACTGGGTTGTGACTGGAAGGGCATACACCATATAAAACATATGCTGGAGTAGTTGGCGGTTCATTCCGCTGTGGCGACCTCTGAAATAGAGGCTAAGCTGAAGGAAAATGCATGAATGAATATATATTTATACACATATGTAGGTGTGTGGGTGTGTGTGTGTGTGTGTGTGTGTGTGTGGTTGTAGTATGTAATATGATACAAAATGAAATTTAATATTTTATAGCTGCTCTGTCAAGCATGCTCTTTTGGGAGACTTTGGATTTTATTGAAAAAAAATTAAGAAAGGCGCAAAGGCATAGTTATTGATTGCGTTGTCTCTTACAGCTCATAGAATTTAATCTTCATAGTATGGAAGTCAATGGTTGCAGGTTTTCAGCATTTGTCAAAATATCTTCTTTTGTGTTTAACAGAAGAAAAGGAACTCATAAAGGTTTAAAGCCACATGAGGGAGAGTAAATAATGAGGCCATTTTCATTTTGGGGTGAACTATCCCAATATAAAAACATAATATTAAAATCTCTGACTCCTCTGCTTTGACGCCCTGCTCATTTGTCTGCAGTCTGAGATGTCAGTGAAATCTCTGGAGAAGACTGGAGCGAGCGATTACCTGCCTCTTTTCACCAAGCAGAAGAAGAATCAGACAAGCAGAAGACCTCTCAAAAAAAATCTTCATTTGCTCTCTGTTTAATCTCCCAGCTGTTTAAACAAATGAGAAGTTAACTAGACCCCATTTGTGTTATTTCTTTCTTTCCTACGGTAAGCTCCTGCTTCCTCACATGCGCGCCGGTCGGGTTGGGGATACAGAACACTTATTATAGGAAATGGAAACTATATCCATATCCTGGCAGCACAAAATGTCCCCAATATGCTAAACGGCTGAAATGCTCGCCGTGCTGTAAAATAGAGTGACAGTATGGTACAGTTATGTATTCCCAGGTGATGCTGCTCACTTGCCTGCACAGATTTTACACCCAACAGCTCAGCAGAACCCGGGAAGAGCATGACTCAGAGAAGCGCTCATACTGCCAAATGAGGATGAAAGAGACACTGGTTTAATCCACCCAGTAGATATAAGGAGGGGTTGAGAGAGAGAGAGAGGTAAGTCCTCACAAACTGTGTCCTATTCTCCCTTGAAAAGCTGCAGGGTAATTCACTCTTCTGAATAGTGAACTGTCCACTCAAATAACTCCAGACTCATAGTGATGTATCGAGATCCTCTCTCTGGAGGATTAGAGGCAATATGATGTGCATTTTTATGTGAAGGTGGATTTGTGCGTGTGTGCGCGTGCGTGTGTGTGTAGGTGCGTTGTGCGCTGTGTTTAAACGTGTGTGCATAGCAGATCTAGTCTTAGTCTTGAGGCGAGCCGAGTGTGACCCACTTTCCCTCTGAGCTTCTCTGCTAGAGATGCACTCAGGCACACACACACACATACACACACGCTAAACGCCAACATCAGAAGACTGAGAGGAGGGGAGATAGAGAGAGGGAAGGAGCAGGGAGATGATGATACATAGCCGCTGCTGCACTCCTCAATTCAAAAATCAATCCCTGCTCCAAACCCGCCCCTCCAGCACTTTGTCATGTGCAAAAACACAGCGCCCATTTTGCTGGGGGATTTTCATCCAACAAGTAAGCACAGCTGCACCCCTATGTGTGTGTGTGTGGGTGCGCATATGTTGCATATGTATGCGCAGAGAGTCGTCAACCTCGGCTGTGTGCCAGCGTGCCAGTTCTCCATGTAAAACGGCCTATACGTTAATAGTTCATCTAATATTAATGAGTCCCAAGTGTAATTGTATCACTGGGAGGACCTGCATGGCGATTACCCATCGAACCCTAACCGCAGAGCACCGCAGGCCGCTAATGTGTATTTATTATCAGGTCAGCGCTCGTGATGTTACATGTTATTAGTGGAGTGTAACAACAGCAGTGCTAAAATGATGGCATGCAGGCGCAAGAAACTCACCATAAAATCTGAATGGACAAAAAATATATGTACAATAATATGTTAAATATCACAAATAATATAATTTTTATTATTATTATTGTTGTTGTTATTGTTATTATTAATAATAATAATAATAATTTATTTAAAATATTTTAAGGTCTAATTTGTATTGTTGTAACATTTTTTTTGTTTTAACATTAATTTCTGGCATTAACAAAGAACAATACATTTTTATAAAATCGTTGCCTTGGAATTATAAGGTTCTATCTGCGTTCTAAAGGATTTTGAGATATTAAGCTTCAAAGTTTTTGCATTCCATATAGCAAACAATACAGTATACAGTTCTCTTTCATTCATTAACATGACAGAGACCATAAATACTGTAAATGTAAATTATCAAAATTCTCTTACATTTGCAAATTGGGGTAAAAAAAAAAGAACAGGGCAAATGCAGATAGAACCTCCTAATTCTGAAAATAAATTTTCTGCTTAAAATTATTTAAGGTTCTATCTGGCAGATCATTAGTTGAAGCATTACTTTTTAAGAAATACTTATTAATAGTTTGCTTAAGATCTGCTTATTAATTTAATAAAAAAAAATTGGTGTTGTAGCAATATGTTGATGTTTGAGAAAGTTCTTTTTTTTTTTTTGCTTTTATTTATTTAACATTTATTTAATGTTTTAGGGTGACTATTTTTTCTTGTTCAAATTAAGCATACAAACTGTGCTAAATATTTTGTCCAGCGCAGATGGTAATTTCATGTAAATAATATGATAATATTCATTGTTGTAATTAAGAAACAAAATGAAAACAATAAAAAAAAAAAAAACAACTTAATGGAATTTAGACTGCTGTCCTTGACAAGATCGTCTATAAAATAGTCGACAGTGAGGTTTCTCTTGATTGGTCCCTGTGCGTGCATTCGAAAGGCTGATTGGCTCACAGAAAGAACCTTACAGAGCCAAGCTAGAGTTCGACTTTGTAGATAAAACCTTTTTTGTTTTTTAAATAAAAAAAGTCTTCAAATGTAAACAACTTATAAATAAAAAAAAACATCACATAATATAAAACGTTGTCATTTAATAAGAATATGTAAAAAACTCAGATAGAACTTTATAATTCTAAGGTGACAAAATGTATAAACTGTTGTTAAAGGGTTAATTCGCTCAAAATGTACCAATCATGTACTCAGTCTCAAGTGGTTTCAACCCTTTATGAGTTTATTGTTTTCTGTTGAACACAACAGAAGATATGAAAACTGGTAATCATTGACCTTTGTTGTATTGAATAAACACTATGGAAGTCAAGGCTACCAGTTTCCAACATTCTTCAAAATATCTGCTCTCATTAGTTTTCAGTATTTAACTAGTAACAGACACAATTTTCATGTTGCAAATATTAGTAAATGATTGGATTGAAAGTTCCTAAGATGAATAAATGCCAAAGAGTTGTTCATTCATTGTTATAATGACGTTAGACATAAAGCATTTCCTTTTTAATCGAAGTGTTCTTGAAATCTTTCCTTTAAAGTATTAATAATTAAAAAGATCATTAATATGTGACAGTAAGACTTTACATTAATAACTTATTTAATAATTATTGTGAACTAACTGAGCGACACAGTTGCTCAGTGGTTAGTACTGCAAGAAGGTTGCTGGTTCAGGCTGGGTCAGTTGGCATTTCTGTGTGGAGTTTGCATGTTCTCGCCGTGTTCATTTGGGTATTCTCTGGGGGCTCCCCCACAGTCCAAACACATGTGAAATAGGTGAATTGAATAAACTAAGTTAGCCGTAGTGTATGAGTGTTTTCTCAGTAATGGGTTGCAGCTGGAAGGGCATCCACTGCGTAAAACATATAATAATATACTGGATAAGTTGGCGGTTCATTCCGCTGTGGCGACCCTGGGTTAATAAAGGGACTAAGCCGAAAAGAAAATGAATTAATTAATGTTTGAGTGTGAATGAGTGTGTATGGGTGTTTTCCAGTACTAGGTTGCAACTGGAAGGGCATCCGCTGTGTAAAATATATGCTGGATAAGTTAGCGGTTCATTCCGCAGTGCCGACCCCTGATTAATAAAAGGACTAACCCAAAGGAAAATGAGTAAATTAATAATTATTGTGAACTAACTGTATTTTTACAGCAGTTACATTTGTTTACATTAGTTCAAGAGGCATTATACTTAACATACAACTAATTTTAACATAAAACTCTGAAACATGTATTAGTAATTGTTAGGATTAGCAGTAAAACATAATAATGTAAGTATTAGTCATTAGTCAACCTAAATTAATAAAGTTAAACTGACTGTGAAGTACCTTTTTGGAATAAGGCTCCCCCATCTTTAATCAAAAGCATTAACATTAAAGTAAATACTTAAGGTCTCAGTGGTAACATTATTTAATAAAGTATTATACGTTACCTAACAATGAAAAATGTCTGTTTACATCTTTTATTAACCTTTTTTAATGCTAATTAATAAAAAAATGATTTATTCATTATGCTACTTTAATATTTAACTAATGTTAAAGAACAGTTCAACCAAGAATAATTATTTTGTTTTATTATTTACTTAACCCCAGGCAATCTAAGATGTGTCTTAACTTTTCACATCTAATGCAGGTGAACATGACTCAACATTTCTGACAGTAAAAAAAAATATAGAAAAAAATATAATAATGATTAAATATATAAATAAATATTTCAAAGTAATCCACACAATAATAGTGACAGGATTCTTTGTCACTGTACAAGTATAATGAAATTCAAGCAATCCTTACAGTGCAGTATCATGTAGCTTGCAAATAAACATCTCAATACAGACAACAATAAAGAGAGCATTATTACAATGCATTACAGATGAGCGTCTTCTCAAAGATTTTTGTATGAATGATCCATTTAAGACATGACAGCAGCAATTAAAATGATAGTTCACCCTAAAATTTAAATTTACTCACTATCCACTCTCCCTCAACTGCTTCCAATCCTTTATAAGTTTCTTTCTTCTGCTGAATGAAACTGAAGATATTTTGAGGGGAAAAAAAACAGAAATCAATCCAATGTAAAGACACCACTGGAGTGATATGCTAAGATCTTCAAAGAAATCATTTGCATGAATAATAATTTCATATGAAAATTCTAGAAAACACAAAAAAATAGGTATAGAATTATCTTGACTGATGGCCGAGAATTAATGTTATTAAGTCTAACGTCCCTGACTCATCATCTCTGCTTCGTACAATAAAAAAATCAGTCTTACAAGAGCCAGGTTTAATCAAAATAAGATCATCATCATCATATGACTTAAACATTCGTTTTGCCGACATTTAGCAATGGTTGAATTAAATATAGGGTGAGAAAATGATGAAAGAATTTTAATATTTTGGGTAGACTATTCGTTTAAGGCCAAAAGGCACAGCAAGCACAATACATAAACAGTTAAAATATCTTTCAATGTGGTAATCAAGTATTAGCTAGCATGCTAAAACCATCTGTTTGCAAAAATGAAAAGCGTAGAGGTGACCCATTATAAAGCCATTGAATTGTAGCACTATCCAAATTTGCATATGGCAAGAAAATAATTTCCAAGCAAACAATTTCAAACAGGGGTTTCTTGCACTGATAGCCACTAAAACAAAGTTACAGAGCACACTGGACATTTTCTGATTTTATTGTCATCCCTCCTCCGCATTAGGACTTTCTTATTGCAGGGAAACAAGCAGAGCTCCCACTGATTGAGCATTATGGTGAGCTGCTATGGAGAAGTGCTGCAGTTCATTAAATACTATATATATATCAGTTGAAGTCAGAATTATTAGCCCCCCTGTTTATTTTTTTTCCCCAATTTCTGTTTAACGGAGAGAAGATTTTTTCGGCACATTTCTAAACGTAATAGTTTTAATAAGTCATTTCTAATAACTGATTTATTTTATCTTTGCCTTGATGACAGTTAATATTATTTTACTTGATATTTTTCAAGACACTTTTATACAGCTTAAAGTGATATTTAAAGGTCTAACTAGGTTAATTAGGTTAACTGAACAGGTTAGGGTAATTAGGAAAGTTATTGTATAACGATGGTTTGTTCTGTAGTCTATCGGAAAAAAAAATTAGCTTAAATTAAAAAATTAGCCCCTAATCATTTTGTCCTTAAAATGGTGTTAAAAAAATTACAAACTTTTTTATTCTAGTCAAAATAAAACAAATAAGACTTTCTTCAAAAAAAAAACATTATCAGATACTGTGAAAATTTCATTGCTCTGTTAAACATAATTTGGGAAATATTTTTTAAAAAATTCAAAAGGGGGCTAATAATTCTGACTTCAACTGTATATATATATATATATAAAGTTAATTCTTTATTGTTCTTCTGATTAGTTTGTAAAATAAATGTAGCCTATAGTCATTGCTATGGAGATAATTTTACAGTAAATTAAAGTCTGTGTGAACGCATGTTGATGTATTTCAAATTAAAACACTATAGCGAGTAGTGGCGGAGATTTATTTTTATGCATCATTCACTCATAGCTAGGGCCAGGCAGAGTCTGCGGGGATTTTTTGCGCAGGAGTTTGTAAAAAATCCACGGATTTATGCAGAATACTTTTGTAAGTATTAGAACTAACTTAATATATGAAATGAAATAAATTAAAATTAAATAATTTAATGTTTACAATGTAAATCTAATTAGAGTCACCTGATTTGTAAACAAAGTGAGTCTCTTATATAATATACAGTATCTTACTAAAAGAAACAGAAAATGTTTACAAACTATTGTAAATGAATCATATAAACATTTTTATATTAGTCAATAATATAACAAGTGAATTTAAAAATGGAATAAATCTAAATTTACACAAGTAAATAGACTTAATGATGGGCTAAAAATCATGACTCAAATTGACGTCAACAATGAAGCACGTCACTCCAGTGGGCTCTATGAACAGCTAGAGTTTCAAAGCCAACGACAAACGTCCGGTGAAAGCTTAATGTGACTATTTTCAGTTTCACAAGGTTGTTTCTACAGCATCGATGTTGTAATGTTATTACAATGCATTCAGTTAAATAGACTTAAGTAGTTGTTCAAGCATAAAACGAGATGAAAGACCGTTGTAACCACTAGCGCCGTCAGAAACTCCATTGATAATACTGTGGTAAAATAAACTGTCATATTTCAAAGACATGGCAGATGGAAATGGAATTTAATGCAGTGCTTCTTGTCCGATCTGAGACCCACTTCATATCGTATATTTAACAGGCAGTGAAGATCACTAATTTTTAAAGAAATCAGATTAAACGTGACAATTTTGTAATGGAAAGACAGTTCACCGAAAGCCCTTGGGCTGCCTGGCTGAAAATGAAAAGTCCATGTGCAGCCCATTGCGGATCCAAATAGTCTAACTTTGATTGAAAATGACAAATTATGGATTATGGACAAACTAATGGATTAATTGTTCACCTAAAGAAAAATATGTCGGCTAGCAAAATAAAAAGTGTACATTTTAATTTCAGAGACTTTAAATCTTAAATTAATGAAGGATTGTTCTGGGTATTCCACATATTTTGAGAGATTAGACAATTTCATGTAAATTAAATCTATGTAAATAGGATGAAGGATTGTTGCATACAATTTCTGCCACACCCTGGTTCACGAAAAATAGTTTCAAAATTTGTCTGTGTATTCATAAGGTTGGAGACTGCTGGATTAGTGTATCACTCAGTAGTGTTTTGAACATAAAAAGGAGCCCATGATTAAGCGTTTTCTTATCAATGGAATCAATGGAAACGTCAAAAACTAAGGTATATTTTGAAACAAAGAAACCAAAATTTAGACAATGATTTTAAAAGTTGTAAGAGTGCACTGTGTTTGAGCATTGTCCAATTTAAAACATATTACAAATTAAGTTTCAATGGCAGGTGATTTATAAATAAATTGATATTCACAGATTCAGCATCACTAAAGTAATCTGTGATAATGATTTTTTTTCACAAACTTGCTAAAATTTCTAAGCAAAAATAGCCATTACCTGATTTCTGTTTCTGATTTTCACCATCCATTAATTTGTAACATTACGCCAGAAAGACACATAGGCAAACATCTTAATATTGACCCTGTATTTTCATTCCTAACAATGGCCATATAGAGCTAGTTTATTCACAATTCACAAGGCACTTTCAGGGTTTTCAAATACTTGAAACCAGTGATTATTTGACTTAATGCAACACCATTGAAAGACACAAAGCGTATTCAGCGCCCCGCTATACGGTAGATGATTATATATTATTAGAAATTACTACTTGTAAATATGAGCTGGGTAAAAAGAACCACATGAAACCTATCATTTAGGTGGCAGAGGTTAATGTTATCAGTTTTTCAGCGTCAATGTTTCATGCATTTTAGTTTGCATATGAAAAGCTATTCCTGAAGTTATGGGTCTAGCCCTCCACAGCATCATAACTTCACATAAAGCATCCGGACACCGAAGCCACACTTAAAAATGTACGAATGTCACTGCATTGGTTGAGATATGACACCGACCAAAGTTTATTTAAAAGAATGATAGCATAGGCATATTTTGCAGCAAACCTTTAACATTTTCAGTGCATCCGGAAAGTATTGATAGCGCTTCACTTTTTCCACATTTTTTTATGTTACAGCCTTATTCCAAAATGGATTAAATTAATTTATTTTCTCATTCTAATTCTAATTCTCACAATACCCCATAATGACAATGTGAAAAAAGAATGTACATAAGTATTCACAGCCTTTGCCGTGAAGCTCTAAATTGAGCTCAGGTACATTCTGTTTCCACTGATCATCCTTGAGATGTTTCAGCAGCTTAATTGGAGTTCACCTGTGGTTAATTCAGTTGATTGGACATGATTTGAAAAGGCATACACCTGTCTATATAAGGTCCCAGGGTTGACAGTGCATGTCAAAGCACAAACCAAGCATGAAGACAAAGGAATTGTCTGTAGACGTTCGAAAAAGGATTATCTTGAGGCACAAGGCTAGGGAAGGTTACAGAAAAATTTCTGCTGCTCTGAAAGTTCCAATGAGCACAGTGGCCTCCATCATCCGTAAGTGGAAGATGTTTGGAACCACCAGGACTCTTCCTAGGGCTGGCCGGCCATCTAAGCTGAGTGATCGGGGGAGAAGAGCCTTAGTCAGGGAGGTGATCAATAACCCGATGGTCACTCTGTCTGAGCTCCAGCGTTCTTCTGTGAAGAGAAGAGAACCTTACAGAAGGACAACCATCTGTGCAGCAATCCACCAATCAGGCCTGTATGGTAGAGTGGCCAGACGGAAGCCATTCCCCACCTGGAAATTGCCAAAAGTCATCTGAAGGACTCTCAGACTATATATATCTGGCCTGATGAGACTAAAATGGAACTCTTTGGAGTGAATGCCAGGAGTTACATTTGGAGAAAACCAGGCACCGCTCATCACCAGGCTAATACCATCCCTACAGTGAAGCATGGTGGTGGCAGCATCATGCTGTGGGGATGTTTTTCAGCAGCATGAACTGGAAGACTGGTCAGGATAGAAGGAAAGATGAATGCAGCAATGTACAGAGACATCCTGAGTGAAAACCTGCTTCAGAGTGCTCTTGACCTTAGACTACGGCGACAGTTCATCTTCCAGCAGGACAATGACCCAAAGCATACCACCAAAATGTCAATGGAGTGGCTTCACAACAACTTGATAATTTCTTCTTGAGTGGCCCAGCCAGAGCCCAGAACTAAATCCTTTTGAACATCTCTAGAGAGATCTGAAAATGGCTGTACACTGTCGCTTCCCATCCAACCTGTTAGAGCTTGAGAGGTACTGCAAAGAGGAATGGGCAAAAATTCCCAGAGACAGGTGTGCCAAGCTTGTGGCATCATATTCAAAAAGACTTGAGGCTGTAATTGCTGCCAAAGGTGCATGAACAACGTATTGAGCAAAGGCAGTGAATACTTATGTACATGTGATTTTTCAGGTGTTTTATTTTTAATAAATTTCATAAATCTTTTTTCACATTGTCATTATGGGGTATTGTGTGTAGAATTTTGAGGAAATTAATGAATTTAATCCATTTTGGAATAAGGCTGTAACATAAATAATGTGGAAAAAGTGAAGCGCTATGAACACTTTCTGGATGCGCTGTATGGTTTGATAGATATACATTTTTAAGGCTGGCTTTTTTTAGGCCATTACTTTCTATACTCCTTATGAAAGACTGGACTGTCACAAGTTTCATTGAAGAAAATAATTAGTCTGTCCCGATCAGCTCGTTTTATGTACTCCTCTGATTAATTTTCAGATGCAGGTCTTTGTAAGCGCCACCTTAACGTAAACACTGCTAATTAGCGGAAAGGCAGATGTGTGCTTGTGAGGAAAAAAAAAACATCAGAAATGAACAACTCATTGTGCAGCGTCGACTCATGTCAGCATATAAAGAGAGGGAGAGAGAACAGGAAGGAGTCTCTAAGCTCTTTTTGGAGCGCATTAGCAGTACTTGATGAGTGGTAAAACGCTGCATTTGTCATTGTGACACACTCCTGGCCCCCACTGAGACAGACTGCAGTTAAAACTCAGTCCTGATAGATTACAGAGACGACTACATTCATAACCCAGCTGTATACCTCCACAATGAGACGTCACATACGTACGTCCCACTTGCGGATGTTCAGGTGTTTATTGATGGATGCGCTCGGATCTGCATGGAAATGGCCTGTTATTGCTTTGTCGGTTTGTTTATTGTGTCTGTCCATTTGACAGCAATCAATCTTGGTCTTACACCAGGGTCATTGTGTGGCGAGGGAGGAGAAAGAGGAATCGTGTGTCTTTTAAAACGTAGTTCATCTTGTCACCAATGGAGAGATTTATCATAATGATGTGTCACTGTACACAAAGCATCATAACAAAAGTGTAATGTCTATAATGCAGGTCAAAGCGAACAAAAGGCTGCGCATAGACACACAAACATAGCTTTTAATGCATTTGGCTGAGCAAACGCCATCAATAACAGTGATCTGAGCTTCTATTGCGGTCATAAACAAGCGTTTTATTCCTCTCTCTCTCTCCCGGCAGTATCAATATGCCTAATGAAGAAGATTACAGGACATGCATACTAGATGTCCCAAATGATCTAATGAAATTTCCATTTCTATAAGAAACCCCAGAGCAGTGGGAAAATACTCATTGCCGATGTGCCCTGTTATGGTTTACCATTTCGGAGGCTGTATTGTGATCCTGTGAATGGTAATACGTGCAGTGTCTTTAAAGTCCATTTTAGCTCACTTTTATATTGCACAGTGTGCTGCTCTGATTATGAAGTCGCTGCAGTCGAGTAATAAGGGATCATATATTCATGTTCTGTGCATTTAATACGCATTTTAATAAAAAATGTGTACCCTGGCTATGCAGAGGTTTTTGGTGCTCAGATGTTTCTCTTTCATAGCTCAGGAGATTTAATGGAGGCATGTTTTATTTAAGCATCAGCTCTGTCTCAGATCTTCTTTGAAGAAATTAAATGCAGGCAAAATTTTATGATTGTTTATAGGAGTTTAGAGCTTAGTCTTTTTATAATAAATTCACAAAAAAACCTAAAGTGGAATTAATCAAATAAATACATACACGCAGAGAGAGATCTTTCTGTCATTTTAACTGACATTTGCACCAGACACTTTCTTACAATCACTCAACAACTCAATCAAAAAAAAAAATTAAAAACAACATTTTGCATTAATGCATTAATAATGATTCACACAGGTGAGTGGGCTTGACATACCACCTGTAGAAACACTCGTCTCTCTCTCTCTCTCTAAAAACAAAAACCTCCCTCCCCTCCCTCCTAACTAGCTCTTCGTTGAGCACAAACAGTTCCTCTGTAATTAGCACTTCTTCTGTGTTTTGCCTCTTCTTGTTGAATTGCTGAATGCCTCCTCAATTGTAAGTCGCTTTGGACAAAATAATCTGCTAAATGACAATTTAAATGAAGTGTAAATATATATTAGTCTTTAAAAATGAAGTCTGAAATGCAAATAAATAGGACCCAACTAACCATGGAATGCATTTAGATACAGCATATGCCAATATTCATTATACTGTATTGTTTTAATGAACATGCACAATATTGATATCGCAGGCTCTTCAATATACCATGAATAATTAATTATTGAAAATGTGTGAGTGCTTTTTAAGATTATTCAGGTTGTTTTATTACAGTGGTTGTTATTCACAGCACCAAATGCTTGAAGACTTAATAGGCAATTTATTTTCAAGCATTAACATTAAACATTAAAATTCTGTGAATATATATATATATATATATATATATATATATATATGTATATATATATATATATATATATATATATATATATATATATATATATATATGTATATATATATATATATATATATATATGTATATATATATATATATATATATATATGTTTGTATGTATGTATGTATGTATGTATGTATGTATGTATGTATGTATGTATGTATGTATGTATGTATTTTTGTTTGTGTGTGTGTGTGTGTATATGTGTGTGTGTGTGTGTGTGTATGTACCTTTTTGTTTTTTAACTGTACAGTAAAGTCCATTTGTAAACATCAGTTAATTTAACTTGCGTCAATGTAATGACAACTACAAAATAATTTGTATTATTCTTAGGTGATGTAATTTTTTTAACTAATGCCTAATAATGACACATTCAAATTAAGTCATAATCACTTATTTAAATATAGATAAAAACTAAAACAATTCTGTTGTTTTTATTAACTTTAACATATATCTATAACAGGGTGGCATGGTGGCACAGTGGGTAGCGCTGTCGCCTCACAGCAAGAAGGTCGCTGGTTCGACCTTCGGCCGGGTCAGTTGGCATTTCTCTGTGGAGTTTGCATGTTCTCCCCGTGTTTGCGTGGGTTTCCTCCGAGTGCTACAGTTTCCCCCACAATGCGCTATAGGTGAATTGGGTAAGCTAAATTGTCCATAGTGTATGTGTGTGAATGGGAGTGTATGGGTGTTTTCCAGTGATGGGTTGCAGGTGGAAGGGTATCCGCTGCGTAAAACATATGCTGGATAGGTTGGCAGTTCATTCCGCTGTGGCGACCCCAGATCAATAAAGGGACTAAGCCGAAAATAAAATTAATGAATGACTATATCTATAACTGTGGTCTGTAATGCATTGTGGTCTATCTGTCTATCTTGCTGTGGTTTGTAATGCATTATTTAACTTTTATTAATGGACAATATTGTAAAATGTTACCTATTGAACTTTATCATCCTTTTGCAAATGAATTTGTTTACAACATTTATTTACTCTAAACATTCATTCATTCATTTTCTTGTCGGCTTTGTCCCTTGCGGGGTCGCCACAGCGGAATGAAACGCCAACTTATCCAGTACGATTTTACGCAGCGGATGCCCTTCCAGCCGCAACCCATCTCTGGGAACCTACTGCGCCACTGGGTTGCCTTACTCTAAACATGTAAATGCAATAAAACAACACACTAAGTATTGATTATTATACCTGTAGTATAAAAGTAACTTTTTTGCAGCTTAGGTTAGTAATAATACAGTTTATCATAATAAAAGCTTCAACAAATAATTGCAACAAGAAAGTTTTGTACCGGCAGAAGTGCATTAGTGTCTTCAGATTTTGATAATGTTGGATCTGGAAGTAATTTATCCATTCATTTTCCGCGCAAGGACTTTTTTAAAGTCGTGCTTTATGTGTTATTAGGCATGAACAAAACCCAACCATTTATGAGAAAAATTACAAACACACATATTTGATTTGAAGCAAAGAATATGAAAATTGGACAAAAATAACTTTGTACATAACAGTTTTAAAGGGCACCTATGATGAAAATGATCTTTTGTAAGCTGTTTGGACAGAACTGTGTGTGGGTGTCCACAGTCTTATTGGGGTGATATAAAGACAATAAGTCTCTTTTTTTGAAACTTCCTGACATTAAAATAGGATCCAAATTCCTCCCATTTTGAGGCCGACCGCAACGTGACGTAGGAGTACAGTTTTTTGTACATTAACATAATGGATATCCATACAGCAGTGGATATTAAAGTGTATCCTGTCACATTTGCCGTGCAAAAACAGTGCAAAGTTAAACACACGCGCTGTGTGTGTATGTGTGTGAACTTTATAACGACATTGTATGACTCATCGAAAGGCTTCAATTAACTCCACAACAAATACATCAAATAATCATTGGGAACGCTCTCACAAACGTTACGTGAGATCTGCTTTTTTCATGTCTGTCACTGTGCTGTTTATCTGACGCAGCCGAGGCGGAGATTGAGGCACACTCTGACAGGTACTGGGAACGGCGTGAACTAGCATTAAAGGCACAAGCAACAGAAACAGCTACATAGTGTTCAAAGCAGAAAATCCAATATTCTGTAAGGTATAATAAATAATCTGATTGGTGTTTTAAGCTGAAACTTTACAGGCACATTCAGGAGACACAAAAGACTCGTCTTAAATCTTGAAAAAGGGGTCAAATTGGTGCTCTTTAATGAAGGAAAGAATGCTCCGGTTACTAAGGTAACCCTCGTTCCCCAAGGGGGGGAACGGAAATGCTATGTGGAAACTTCCACTATGGGGATTTCATTCAGAAAGCCAATCATCTGTAAGAGTATGTAAACGGGCCAATGAAATGCCAATGAGTTGGCAGCTTCAGCTTGCGCACCTGATGCTCGTTGCAATTAATTTGCTATAAGAGCACATGTGCGAGCAAAGCCAAAGCATCATTTTTTTAGCGGAAGAGACTTTCACGTCAACAGCTAAGGGGCAATCATTATGGCGAAGGAACATAGCATTTCCGTTCCCCCCCTCGGGGAACGAGGGTTACCTTAGTAACCAGAGCGTTCCTCTTCGGGAGGGGAACTTCAATGCCATGTGGAAACTTCCACTATGGGGAAATGTATGGAAAACGACATAACGATTGAACCTTACCTTCGCCCCCGATGAGAGGTTTGCCAGGCAAAAGAGAGCGTGAGCGCACCTGCGTCACCAGAGGCGCGGTCTTCCAACGTAATCCCTGGCCCTTACTTATCCGACTTCAACAGAAGATTTACGGATTTAGATATATTTTTCGGGAGCCGCAAATGCGTCTAGAATAATTTCTAGGAATTTAATACGACAGTACGTTGGGAATGCATGCAGTCCCGATAGAGAGTACACTGCGGAGGCCACCTGCTACCCAAGTGGGGAGACTGGTGGCGAGAGAGCATATGGAATAGCCCTGAGAAGGGGGAGTACGCATATGAATATAAGATGGTTAGCGGTGAGGGAAGACACGGGTCCGCCTGTGAGGGGGGGACTGCACCGTGGCAGTATAAGCATATGGGATCGCCTAGTGGGGATCGCACATAGCGGGCACCTATACCCAGAACGCGGGCTGACCAGCAGGCAGACCAACAACGTAACGGGCCAGCGCCTGACTCCTCCGCTGAGTCAGATGCTGGGGGCCTCGGAGGAATATCTGCAGGGTTCACCAGCGGGAAACTTGACTGACAGAGCGAAAAAGCGCACGTATCTCTGTGTTAGAGAGAATGGCGCAGCAAGCGTTTTACAACACCTAACCAAATTTCTCATTCATCGCGTGAGGAAATCGGCTCCCCTCAAGATTAATAATTCTCGCAATAGGTGTCGCCCAGCCCGCAGCTCTACAGTGTCTGTTAGAGAGGCGCCGCGTGCTAACGACCAAAAGGATGCGCGCTTCGAGGAGCTCCTGGGGGACACTGCTCGCCCTGGCTCAGATGAGCGAGGGAGATGGCATTCACTGTTCAGTGGGTATGTTCCAACCTCTGTTTGGATACGGCACTTCCCTTCTGCCGATCACTGTAACAGATAAAAGAGCTGAGTACGGTCCGTATAATACGCAAAGCGCGAAGGACGCAGCAAATAAAGGGGCTGGGTCTGCCTTCTCCGTGGGCAGCGCTTGCAGGTGCACTACGTAGCTGAAAGAACGCTGTAGGAACCTAGAGCACCTAGGTGGGCGAGGGTCTTAGGTAAATGTGAGAGTGGGCCGGCCCAACACGCTGGCACATTTCGCTGACCGAAAATGCCTCCAGATACCCACCTATTTGGCCGATGCAAACCCGACCAGCAGAGCTGTCTACCTGGACAGAAATCTAAGATACTGAGTCGAGTGATCGAGCAGACCTCTCCTAAGAGAGATCTCCAAGTGGGTATGAGAGGGAAACAGGAATAATTAATATCCAGTCTCGCGTCTCTGGGAACTGGATGATGAGACGATACTTCCCAGCGTGCCGCCATCGCCGCCTCCTTAGAGCGGGGATGATCGTAACGCCAACCCCTCAGAGCGGAGGGGACAGGCTTAGCTCCAGTCAACTGAAGGAGGATAGCATCACTCTGATCTGGCATGTTCGGGGTTTCCTTCTCTTGGCCACACAGCGAATAGACTCCACTTCAGGCGTGGGCATGCTTCGTAGAGGGTGCTCAGCCTGAGTGACAGTGTTAACCACCTAATCGGTAGGTCACCTAAGTCCTCCGCGCTCCATCTATGAACCATACGCGAGGCATAGATCTGGGCGCGGGTGCCAAACGGTGCCTGTCCCCTGTTTCCAGGGGATGTGCCAGGGAGGGGCCATCACGAGGAGAATAGAAAGCAGGTCCGATTAGGCCAGAGAGGCACAATACGAGAGCTGTTCCTCGACCTCCCTGACTTTACACAGTATCTGTGCGAGTAGGCTCACTGGAGAAATGCGTATTACGCACGCCCCGAGGCCAGCTGTTTAGCCAGTGGACTTTGCAGGGTTCGCCAAGTGGGGAACTCAAGCGAGAGTGCACGAATCTCTGCGTTAGAGAGAAAAAGGCGCAGCCCATAACAGCTGGCCAGTCGGGGCTGGAGTCTCCATTTTCCCAGGCGAAACTGCCGTGAGAGCGAATGGGCTGCACAGTTGAGCTCGGTGGGGAAAAATGGAATGCAGCGATTGCGCCGCGTATGACTTCGGGGGAGCTGACGGCGAGCGAGCTGAGACATGCGGTGAGAGCGGATACCCCCATGCGGTTGATATACGCCACCGCCGACGTACTGTCCGTCCTGACCAGCACGTGTTGTCACTCCAGCACCGGTAAAAACGGCGGAGAGCGAGGAACACTGCCAACAGCTCTAGGCGATTGATATGCCAATGCAACTGGGTTCCTTTCCACAGGCCCGCGGCTGCATGCCCGCAACACACGGCCCCCCAGCCCGTGCTGGAAGCATCTGTCAAAACGACAATATTTCTGGACACCTGTCCTAAAGGCACTCAGGCCTCTAGGAATGAGGGATCGTTCCAGGGGCTGAGGGCGCAGTGACACAGCGTAGTGACAGTCACCTGGTGTGTGACCGCGTGCCATGCGCATCTGGGGACTCGATCGTGGAGCCAGTGCTGAAGTGGTCTTATATGGAGCAATCCGAGCGGTGTGACGGTGGCTGCGGATGCCATATGCCCCAGGAGCCTCTGAAAGATTTCAGTGGAACCACTATTTTGCTGTCTAACTCTCTCAGACAGCAAAACTCTCTCGGTGACCGAGTCCAGCTCCAACCCGAGAAAAGAGATCCTCTGCACGGGGGCGAGTTGCTCTTTTCTCGGTTGACCTGAAACCCCAATAGGTGGAGGTGCTGGAACACCTTGTCTCTGTGCATAATCAATTGCTCCCGAGAGAGGGCTAAAATCAGCCAGTCACGGAGATAATTGAGTATGCGGATGCCCGCGAGCCGAAGGGGCGCTAGGGCACCCTCCGCGAGCTTGGTGAAGACCCGCGGAGACGAAGAGAAACCAAAGGGGAGGACTTGTACTGCCAGGCTCGACCTTAACGCAGACCGCAGAAACTGACGGTGGCGTGGAGTATTGAGACATGAAGTACGCGTCCTTCAGGTCTATTGCTGCAGACCAATCCCGAGGACGAACGCACCGGAGGATGCGCTTCTGCATAAGCATTTTGAACGGCAGCTTGTGCAGACAGCAGTTCAAATCGCGCAGATCTAGGATTGGCCATAGCCCACCACTCTTTTAGGTACGATGAAGTACAGGCTGTAAACCTGCTCCACATCTCGGCTGGAGGGATCGGTTAGATTGCATCCTTCGCCAGGAGGACAGCAATCTTCTCTCGCAAGACAGGGGCGGGCACAGGGCTGACCCTGGTGAGAAACAACCCCGTGAACTTGGGAGGCCGTTTGCGAATTGAATCGCGTAGATGAGTCTGATCATGCTTATGAGCCACCGTGAAGGGCTGGCCCGCACTAACCAGGCAGGCAGAGCTCTCGCTAATGACTGCATCGCTACGATCACTGACGTACCAGCAGTGGGGTAGCGCAGAGTGGGAGTGCTGATCCGGGGAGCGCTGGGGAAGAGCTGGAGGCGAGAGATTCACTCACCTTACGCCCAGACTCCGGAGGGGAGAGCTGGAGGTGTGAGAGAAAGGAGACAGTCCTCCCAGACCTTGTGAGCCACTGGCGAAGTGCGTCAATCCTGCGAGCTGGAAGGTTTTTCATCGCGTCCCAGACTGGCAGTATTCGGGCTGTCACATCCAGAGAAGGGAAAGATGCTCTCTCTGAGGAGCCCGGCCCCCCACCGGGGAGAGAGCAGGTTCCCTCTTCTCCGGATGGCCCGTCTCAGGAGCGATTCGCAGTCCGTTAACCGGACTTAACGGCACCCTGGGACCGGGAGCACTGGTTGTCTGTGAGGTGCTCTGCGCTGCCGCTGGCAAGCAGTGGATGGTTCGGCAGGGGGGGAGCGGTCTTACATCCCCGGCGATGGATGGTCCATCGTATCCCGACTGCACCGCCGTGAATTCCTGGGTGAATCCACCGACGGTGTCGCCGAACAGGCCAGACTGGTATATGGGGGAGTCAAGAAAGATAACTTTGTCGACTCCGCGCATATTTTTGCCAGGTTTAGCCCGAGGTGGCGCTCCTGGACCACTAACGTGGCCATCGTCCTTTCCGGGGCACACGCACCGGACTTGAGGTCCGTGGAGCTCAGTCGGGTGCGTTGCGGGGCTTGTTACAAGCCTGGGTCGGAACCACCCTCGTGCAGCTGGGCCAGCGCGCGTGCATGGACCCTGGCGTGCAGGGTGGAAGCAGCCTGGCCCGCGGCTGTGTGGGCTCTGGCTCGGGAGGCAGAAGACCAACACGTCTTGGACAGGAGATGAGGCTGACCCAAAGAACGCCAGCCAAGGGAGAAACCCAGCTCAACCGTCTGCCGCTGCCTGTCACACACTCTAGACCGGGAGACCGCTCTCGTTCACTCTCTGTCTGAAACTCAGCTGGAGGAACCCTCATCGACTCTCTCAGAAGGCTGTTGAAGTCTCTGAAGTGAAAATGATGCTTTGGCTTTGCTTGCACTGTGCTCTTATAGCAAATTAATTGCAACGAGCATCAGGTGCGCAAGCTGAAGCTGCCAACTCATTGGCATTTCATTGGCCCGTTTACATACTCTTTCAGATGATTGGCTTTCTGAATGAAATCCCCATAGTGGAAGTTTCCACATAGCATTGAAGTTCCCCTCCCGAAGGGGAACAACAATTCCCTAATGCCATGTGAATGACACAGTAAAAAAGCAATATTTTATATATTTCTCTATGACTTATTTAAATAACTTTTGTAACTCTGATATCTCTATAAATATAGCGTTGACATTGGCATGTCATTAAAAAGTGAAAAAATTAATTAAAGTTTATTGCAAAAGTAATTTTCAGAACAGCATCATTGGTACTGTAGATTTTCAGCATGAATGCACTATTAAGCTGCATTGGTTTAAAAAATAAGTTGAATTAATGCAAAGTGGTGGACTCAATAAAAGCATATGCAGTCAATTAACAACCCCGGAGCTCACAACAGGTCTGTCTTTAAAGGTTTATCAGTCATTGTTAAAAATCATTTTACCTATTAAGAAAATGAAGAGTTTTTACTTCTTGAAAAAAAAGTGTTGCACTCTATTTAATCATGCATAATTAGGATTCCAAAAATGAACAGATTTAACTTTTAAAATGAAGAGTAGACACTTATTTGTGTTGCTGAGGTCAAAGGTCATGCTTCTAATCATCCTTTTCTTGATAGAAGGACATAAATTAAGCAAATGCCTGTATAAGCAGGTTGCCTGACATCCACTCATCCTTGAAAACCGTGAACAAAACTTCACAATGTAAAAAACAGACCCAGACTAAATTAATACAGCTTCACTCGCAGCACGGATAAATGAGGTTTGTGCCGACCACAATTTGTTTTCTGCTGTGATTTATTGCCTGCCAAAAGCAAGAAAACAATGAAATTTAGAGAAATTTAGAAGCAAATCTTGACAGTTTTCTAGTCCGATCTGTCTTGTTAGCAAATTTGAATTTTTAGGAGGTTTTGGTGGCAGTAGTAATACTGTTTTTTTTATCTATGAGACTGTTAAATGCTTGATCCTGAAACGTTATGAGGTGTGCTGTAATGCTTTGTTAGAGATTTTTTTCAGACAGCCTAGGTAGTTCCAGGCAGATTTAACTGAAATAGAGTTCCATACCACTACAGCCATTGATTTAAAGGTTAAAGACCCCTTGGAGACGGCTGCACGGTGACACAGTGGGTAGCACGTTCGCCTCACAGCAAGGAGATCGCTGGTTTGAGCCTCGGCTGGGTCATTTGGCGTTTCTGTGTGGAGTTAGCTTGTTCTCCCTCTGTTCGCGTGGGTTTCCACCGGGTGCTCCGGTTTCCCCAACAAGTCACGACCCCAGATTAATAAAGGGACTAAGCTGAAAATCAATGAATGAATGAATGACCCCCTGGAGTACTTTTTCTGAGATTTTAACAGATTTGTGTTTGAGCATCATTTAAGGCAACGTTAGCACTTGACAGATTTAATTGTGGGGAAAACTGGATAATTTAGAGCTTTTGTCAGCTAATTTCATCTTCCGGGTTTAAAATCATTATTAGGGCAGGATCAAAATCAGTGATGTAGCGCTGATCTGCCTGTCCAGTAATGACGTGTCAGTTTCTCATTACTATTCTTAGACTGAGTTCTTATCCTATGAGAAGTCCCTGCTTCTTAATTATTCATGACTGCACGTGCTTTCCGATGACAGACTAATACGGACAGACCATAGACCTGCCAAGCTGTGAGACAGCACACAACATGCAGTATTTAACCATTCATGAAGGGTTATATGTGTTTGTTTTCATGATCCACAGAGTTTGTTGCATGGCTTTGCCCGTGATGCTGTCAGGGCCACCGATACAACCAACCTGTTTGTGTTCAACAAGCATTTTTGTTGGGAGAGCTCTACGAGAATTGGAGAATGGCGGACTTTGTCTTTTATCAGTTGAGTTTGTTACGATTAAGACACATTGCCGTGTTTGCACATGTTTAAAATCCTCCAGATTACTGGCAGGGCTAATAGTTGGAATAAATAGGGAAATAGGCCTGCTGTACTGCTATCCACATTGTCTGCATTCAGACCCAGGAATAAAAGCCTCATTCACATTAGTAGCGACTTAGCTGCCTGATGCTCTGGGTGGTGATCTGCTGCAAGCGCAGGCCTGTGTAGGTCTACAGCATGGCAAAAACAACCGATCTCTGAGCGATTCACGCTTAGATGGAGTTCGCCGAAAGTTGCTCACTCTCCATTTAAATGAATGGTCGCTTGTCTCTTTGCTGCTGCGAGTTGCTTATAGTGTAAATGAGGCTTGAGACATCAGGAGGAGAGAAGTCTTACTCATTTATAGTGTTTATATAAACACGATTATCTTTATAATGATATAACAAATTGTGGTTATATATTATCAGTGGTGTAAAGTAACTAATTACAAATACTCAAATTATTGTAATTGAGTAGTTTTTCTCAGGAATTGTAATTTACTGTGTAGTTTTAAAAACGTGTACTTCTACTTTTCCTTGAGTACATTTTTAGTGCAGTATCTGTACTTTTACTCCACTACTTTCTTTCAACATGCAGTAACTGCTTTATTTTTCTTGTCTATGGGTATTAGAAAAATCAGCCCTGAGATTCCTGTCCAATCAAAAATCGCACATACCGTAGAAGGTAAATCACATCATAATGAACTACCTCAAGACGTGTGCACTTTATAATTGCAGCAAACTGTTTGGAAGTATTAAGTGTCCATGAAGATATTCAAAATCTTTATGCGCATTGACCCAGAGACTGTTTAGATGCATGTCACTGATGAGAGGATGACTGATGTTTACTGTATGATGACTGAAATGGCCTTAAACACCCACCTGGCACAGGACGCCAACGTCATGGGGACTTTGCATTTTGTTTGGAAATGAAAATCAACGTCAGAACTCAAATGTCAACGTCAGAACTCAAATGTCAATGTCAGAACTCAGGCCAATGTCAATATCCAATGTCCAACCTAAAACCAACCAAATATCAACTTCTAATGATGTTACAGCTTGACATTGTGTGAACGTTACCCCTATGACATCTATCAGACGTTGGATTTTAGTTGGCGAATAAATGTCAGTATTTGACATCATATATGACGTTGGTTTAAAATGTTGGCTCGATGCTGGATTTTGGTCACTTTCTAACAACCTAAAATCAACAAAATATCAACATCATTTGACGTCATTATTAGACATCAAAATAACGTTGTCCTTAGCTGCTGGCTTGACAATTAATTTTGGTCACCTGAAATCACAACCTAAATCTAACCTAATATTAATGTCTCATGATGTTGTGTGCCTTCTGGGCAATAACTAAATGCACTACAGAATGCTACGTTTACACACACATGCACAAATTACATGTAAACACATCAGCTTTTGACAGCATAATACTCACTACTCACTACTCTTGGGTACTTTTAAAAGGGCTACTTTTTACTCATACTTTGAGTAATATTTACAGCAGATACTTTTACTCTACTTGCACTACATTTTTAGGCAAGTAATGGTACTTTTACTTGAGCTGGTGAGCCAACTGACAAAAGCCCTTTTTTTTCCCCCTGCTCTGCCGGCCACGCCCACTCCTCCCTCTGTTCTCACTGCTCCACTCCCATCATGTAGCATTTTTTGAACAAATTCTGAGGTAGACTTGAACTGAAAGAGGGGGGGTTTCAAATTATTTCAAAGGTCCTTTTTATGGTGGCAGAAAGAGCTCAGATGTCCTGTAAGTAAGAAATCATGCGCAAAGCATAACATTATCAGTTTGACAACACAACACATGTAAAATACAGAAACATGCTGTAAATGGTGCACACCACAATGGAAAACCCGACTGCTCCTGTGTAGAGTCAGTGGCGTTGTGAGTTATTTGTTTATTTTAACATCCTGGTCATGCGGTTCCTTGTTGTTTGTATACTTTTAGCCCTAATGATCTGACGAATCCGCTCTCAGGTGTGTTTACTTAACTTGCAGCACCTTTGAGCACTTTGGCTACCATACTTTCAACTGACAACAAGACACAAACACGGTGACCAAGTGAATCATTTTAAACAATAGTATAAAAATGGCAAACTGTTAATTGGATTTACATTTTATTTTATGTGGTAAGCATTTTCTTCCACTCTACTTCTTTTTAAAACACTCATGTATCTCTACAAATACGGAAAAACATGATTAGTATAAGCAACAGAAGCTTGGGAATGAGATGCATTAGTAAAGTATATACTGTAAGACGTAAAAATATTTTTTAAACCTGACAGAAGTCTTGTGAACAAGCTTTTACATGTGGTAAATGGAGTGTAAGTGGAATAATTAACTCCAGTCCATTGAATTATTTAAAAAAAAAAGAGTCTTATTTATTATTAATATTTAATGATTTAATGATTTTGATTATACTGCAGTGGTAGTCACTTAAAGGAATAGCTCCCCCCAAAATGAAAATTCTGTAATTATTTATTCACCCACCACTTGTTCCAAACCAATTTGAGGTTCTGTCATCTTGTTATTTAGAAATATGCTTAAAACCAAGAGACATTGACTTCCTTAGGATCTTTTTACATTACATTTTTTTGTGTACAACAGGAAAACAATCTCTTAAAGATTTGGAACCACTTGAGGGTGAGTAAATGGTATAGAGCATAAGAACGTTTTAATTTTTTGGGCGCACTACCACTTTAACACCCAAATCAGCCTTTAGGCTCGAGACTCGCTCCTGTTGGTCATCTGGCAACCTGTGAGTGCATTTGTTTTGATCCAGGAATGCAAAACCTAGTTTAACCACTGGGTGTCAAACTTACATACTGCACCTTAAAGAAATCATGTGCAAAGCATACATTGTCAGTTTGACAACACATGCAAATACAGAAACATGCTGCAAATAGTGCACAGTGCACACCACAATGGAAATGTGTCTGGCGACCCCAAAAAGTGACTAACCCGACTGCTTCCTGTTTAGAGTCAGTGGAGTTGTGAGTATTTTGTTTATTTGAACATAAATGCGGTTCCTGGTTGTTTGTATACTTTTAGCCCTAATAATCTGACGAATCCGCTCTCAGGTGTATTTTCTTAACTTGCAACATGTTTGAGCACTTCGGCCACCATACTTTCAACAGACAACAGCAAAAGACACAAACACACTGACCAAGCAAATCATTTTAAACAATAGTATAAAAATGGCAAACTGTTAATTGGATTTACATTTTATTTTATATGGAAAGCATTTTCTTCAACTTTTTTACACCCATGTATCTCTTGTAGACACAAACACAGAAACACATGATTAGTGCAACAGAAGCTTGGGAATGAGATGCATTAGAAACTTATATAAGACATTAATTTTTTTTTTTTTAAACCTGACAGAAGTCTTGTGAACAAGCCTCTACATGTGGTAAATGGAGTGTAAGTGGAATAATTAACTCCAGTACATTGAATTACTGTATTTAAAAAATGAGGCTTATTTATTATTAATATTTAATGATTTAATGATTTTGATTATACTGCAGTGGGTAATCACTTAAAGGAATAGCTCCCCCCAAAATGAAAATTCTGTCATTATTTATTCACCCACAACTTGTTCCTAACCTATTTGAATTCCGGCATCTTGTTATTTAGAAATATGCTGAAAACCAAGAGACATTGACTTTCGTAGTATTTTTTGTGTACAACAGAAACACACTTAAAGATTTGGAGCCTCTTGAGGGTGAGTAAATGGCATACAGAGCATGAGAACGTTTTCATTTTTGGGGTGCACTGCCACTTTAACACCCAATGTAAACTTCTGTGTCCTGAAGCAAAAAAGCAGCCAAGAACCTTAAGCCTTCTTCTCAGGGGAAAAGTCTGAGAAGCAAACGTCTCCATTCACTCTCCCATTAATAACATGGCTGTCTAGCAGAAACGGCTGCCATTTTAAAGAGATCTCATTTGTGTCTTTCTTTCCTATGGGATCCAACTTCTGCATGAGGGAATTTTCAGCTTAAGTGCTGTGCCGAATCTGTCCCATGAAACGAGATGAGGTTTGCCTGCGAACATCTTGAGATGTCAGCGTTGATCGGGACTGAGCACTTCTTGAGGTCATAAAATGTTGACGTTGACTGTGTATTTTCGTCCACTGCCATCATCATCATCATCCCACATTCAGGGCATCCATTTTTAGAACAAAAGCCATGATTTCATATCCCAAAATAACAGCGACTGTACACAGGAGGCATCTGTCTTCTGCACACACATCACAAAAGCTGCTCAAGTGAAGAAATGCAGGTTACAACAAACTGCTTCATCATTATCTCTCTCTCTCTCTCTCTCTTTCTCTCTCTCTTTCTTTTTTTTTTTGGCTTTCTTGTTGTTGTCTCGAGCTCTCTTTTTCTCCTCTTGGTTTCTGTCTCCCCAATCCATCCTTCCCTCTTTCCCTGTCAAGAAAGTGGGCTTTGATTAAAATATATCTGTCTTTGTCCACGAAACCTGACTCGGTGTGCTCACACTGTACCAGCTCACATCATTATGCGTTGAGCACCAAACAAAATCTGCTCCTCTTTGTCTTATCCTCGTCTGTGACTCATTCATTACCATGTGAAAGATCAAACTGGAGCACTATAGCGCTCACAAAAGGGAAGCACGCTAAAGCGAGTTTTCCAAGCCGTATTTAAACAAACAAACAAACAAGCAAACAAACAAACCACCCTGCGCAGAAACGCATCACGTCCTCGTTTAACTCTACGCCGGCTTTGATTCACGCTGCAGGCTGCTCGCAAGTTGCCTTATGAAACCGAGTAGCTTATCTAGAGCATCTCGAGAAAAAAGCTGGAGGAAATATTGTTATTATTTCATTTATTTTTTGTAAAAATGAGTGGAGCCAATGTACCCAGGCAGGCCTGGTCCTCTCCAGATGGATTCCAGGCAGGCTCATCTTCTTCATCCATTATTGATGAGTGGGGCAAAGAGAAATAGGTCAGAAGAGAATGAACTACATTCTCTTTGTTCACTCGGCTTGTTACATAAATGATTGAGATTTATTGCTTCCACTGTCATATTTAGTCACTGGCCTCTGATCGCCTTACAAGACTGCCCTGGCATGATTGTTTGCAATATTAATATATACACTTCTTAGCCTTGCTCCCAGGTGTAAACAAGTCATTCTTTTCAGTGATAGGCAGAAGTGGAAAATATAGATGCTGAGGTAAGTTCAAACTCAATACCGCTTGCCCACTGGTTGTTGGCAAAGATGGATGGATTACGCCCCGGGCAAGTAGGGCCAGAGTCCTGGGACGTCTGACGGCCAGAGTGCTCCGACACCTGGAAATAAGGCTCTCTGAATGTGAAATTGATATAGACAGATGAAAACTCCATCAACATGTGGCTTCATTGTGGTTGCATAAGGGTCTACAGATTCTTTTTTTCATATTTTTTTCCATGATTCTTTTCAATCCTTTTTTTTTCATCTAAAACACTATTAATTATCATTGTGTATGAAATGTGCAATATAAATATACTTGCCTTGCCTTACAGTATAATGCGCAACTGTAATGGCACCTCAATGTCTCAGGATTGCTATACTTCTCGTTATTTGGACGATGCATCTCCCTGATATTCATTAATGTTTTATTTTACTGCAGGCTAAACGGTGCTGTTTTGAAACTTAGAAACAGGCAATGAATATAAACATGTCAACAAATTTTCATGCAGAATCCGCATACTCTTAATGGACAACAAATGTACTGTGTGCCAGAGTTACATCTATCTATCTATCTATCTATCTATCTATCTATCTATCTATCTATCTATCTATCTATCTATCTATCTATCTGTCTATCTGTCTATCTGTCTGTCTGTCTGTCTGTCTGTCTGTCTGTCTGTCTGTCTGTCTGTCTGTCTATAATGTGTCATCCTGTGTCTGTCAGTCTGTATGATGTATGTCTGTCTATGCAGGAGTGTCTATCTATCTATCTATCTATCTATCTATCTATCTATCTATCTATCTATCTATCTGTCTATCTGTCTATCTGTCTGTCTGTCTGTCTGTCTGTCTGTCTGTCTGTCTGTCTGTCTGTCTATAATGTGTCATCCTGTGTCTGTCAGTCTGTATGATGTATGTCTGTCTATGCAGGAGTGTCTATCTATCTATCTATCTATCTATCTATCTATCTATCTATCTATCTATCTATCTATCTATCTATCTATCTATCTATCTATCTCTCTGTCCGTCCGTCCGTCCGTCTGTCCCTCCGTCCGTGCTTTTTCCATCTCCTCCATCCATCCATCCACCCATCCATTCATGTTAGCTTTTTTCATTTCATCCATCCGTCCACCCATCCATCCATGTTAGTTTTTTTTCATTTCATCTCATCCATCCACCATCCATCCATACATGTTAGCTTTTTTCATCTCATCCATCCATCCATCCATCCATCCATCCATCCATCCATGTTAGCTTTTTCATCTCATCCATCCATCCATGTTAGTTTTTTTTCATTTCATCTCATCCATCCACCATCCATCCATACATGTTAGCTTTTTTCATCTCATCCATCCATCCATCCATCCATCCATCCATGTTAGCTTTTTTCATCTCATCTCATCCATCCATCCATCTATCCATATATCCATACATCTGTGTTAGCTTTTTTATCTCATCCATCCATCCCTCATCCATTTATCCATGTTAGCTTTTTTCATCCCATCCATCCATCTATGTTAGCTTTTTTATCTCATACATCCAGCCATCCATATAAGCTTTTTTCATCCCATCCATCTCATCCATCCATCCGTCCATCCGTCCGTCCGTCCGTCCGTCCGTCCGTCCGTCCGTCCGTCCGTCCGTCCGTCCGTCCGTCCGTCCGTCCGTCCGTCCGTCCATCCATCCATCCATCCATCCATCCATCCATCCATCCATCCATCCATCCATCCATCCATCCATCCATCCATCCATCCATCCATCCATCCATCCATCCATCCATCCATCCATCCATCCATCCATCCATCAAACCATATAGTTGTGTTATAATTGTTTTTTAGATTACACTGTCAAAGAGAATGCATATTGCAGGGCTGCATCATGTTGGCCACTTAAATCCATAAATTGTACTGTTCAGACCTATTAATCTAGTATCTCAATGTACTATCCAGTAAATACCAGTTTAGCTTTAGTGACAGAAACCATTTGAAATCTGATAGACATCAGGATCCAGTTTCATGTGGATTTTCATTTTTCAGAGTGGCACAGGCTTAATGTAATAGCCGGACTGTGTCAGGAACCACAGAAAGGTATCTTTTCAGCACCGGTCAACAAGACAGCGCACTACAGGTCAACAATGAGTGTCAGCGCGCGTAATTGTTTGGAGAGCTTCTACATGACCATGTTTATGCCCTGAACCTTTCGGATATCACGGCAGTTTTAGTATGTTATTGTCAGTATGAGAAATGGCTTATTGTTCTGTATTCTGGAACAAAGTGCAATAATTCATTACAATGCTAATTCCGCTGATGACCTTTCTGCGGGTACACTCACCCGTTTACACACCGACACACGCGCATTAATCTTCCTCCCTAAATTAACCTTTATTAGAACAGTGTTGGTGTTCAGAGGGCTAAGACATCAATAAATTAATTAGAATAAATGTAATTAGGAGTCGGTGATTATGATTAAAGGTTTGTTAGAAAAGTCTGTCAGAGTGTTTGGTTTTGCACATTGTGTTGTGAAGTGTGCCTAGAGAATGCTTGCAGCCAGAGAGAAACTAAATGATGACTTGATTCTCTATGAAAAACCACTATCGCAATGCCATCAACACCCAAGGCATTTGCTCTTGGGCTAAAAGCAAAACTTGTCAAACTAAATTTGAAAAACATCTGCCGAGTCATTGCTTATAAGCACCTGATCCTCACTCTGACAGCTGCAGTGAACTAGTGAACACACTGTTTAAAGAGCAGGGAGCTTGAGTCTCGAGTCAGAGGTTGAGATGCATGCTAGAAATGAAAATAACAACTGATATGATTAATTAAGGGGCAGTCACACTAAACTTTTACTTTCTCCGATTTGCATTTGGACTCATATAAATGCAAGACCATGTAAGACTTGAAACACAAGGTCATATGAAGTAGTTTTGCATTCTGCTGCATTCCAAAGTGTTATTTTAATGAATTTTGGGCTCAGATTTTTTTTTTAAGTGAATATGTGTCACCAATAGAACAACCCTTTAAAGGGACAGTTCAGCCATCTGCTGATAATTGACTCTCAGGCCATCCAAGATGTAGATAACTTCTTTCTTCAGTAAAACAATAGGAAAAATATTATCTATTCATATAAGTCAATGGCACAACAACAACAACACAAGTTTCTTGCACAGGCTGACTGATGATTTTACCTCGATGTATTGTCAGGAGCCCTGTTTATTATTTTTATTTTGCCTGTATGTTGCTTTTTCTTTTGTTTTTTGACTTTCAAAGTATATGTAGCCATATTGCGAATCACCAAGGACCCTGGTTTCAGGTGAAAATCTACTTTTTTAATGTTCTGTCACCCACACATTGAATGGCCTGAGGGTGAGTAAATAAACAGAAAAGTTTCTATTTTGGGTGAACTGTCCTTTTAAATCTGCATTTCCATGGTTGCAGTAAAGTGGAAGAGATTGCATATTTTTACATAATATGTTGAAGTGTGTGTGTGTCTTGACTATTGCAGTGTCCATAGATATTAGGTGGAAATGTATGTGTTTATATATATTTAAGCAGTTCTTTCTATCTATTCTATTCTACTGTATATTTCTATCACATACAAATTATATGTACACTCACCGGCAACTTTATTAGGTAGACCTGTCCAACTTCTTGTTTACACAAATTTCTAATCAGCCAATCAAATGGCAGCTTAATGCATTTAGGCATATTGATATGGTCAAGACGATCTGCTGCAGTTCAAACCGAAAATCAGAATGTGAAAGAAAGATGATTTAAGTGACTTTAAACATGGCATGGTTGTTGGTGCAGGACAGGCTGGTCTGAGTATTTCAGAAACGGCTGATCTAATGGGATTTTCTCGCACAATCATCTCTAGGGTTTACAGAGAATGGTCTGGAAAAGGGAAATTATTCAGTGAATGGCAGTTGATGCCAGAGGTCAGAGGGGAATGGCCAGAGTGATAGTTCCAACTGATAGAAAGGCAACAGCAACACAAATAACCTCGTTACAACTGAAGTATGCAGAAGAGCATCTCTGAACGCACAACATGGCAAACCTTGAGGTGGATGGGCTACAGGAGCAGAAAACCACAATGGGTGCCACTGCTGTCAGATAAGAACAGGAAACTGAGACTGCAATTCACACAGGCTTACCAAAATTGGACAATAGAAGATTGGAAAAATGTTGCCTGGTAGGGTCAGAATTTGGTCAACACCATGAAAGCATGGATCCATCCTGCCTTGTATCAACGGTTCAGGTAGGTTATTGTAGTGTTATGGTGTGGGGGATATTTTCTTGGCACACTTTGGGCCCATTAGTGCCAATTGAGCATCCTGTCAACGCCACAGCCTACCTGAGTATTGTTGCTGACCATGTTCATCCCTTTATGACCATAGTATACTCATCTTCTGATGGCTACATTCCAGCAGGATAACACGCCATGGCATAAAGCGCGGATCATCCCAGACTGGTTTCTTGAACATGACAATGAGTTCACTGTACTCAAATGGCCTCCACAGTCACCAGAACTAAATCCAATAAAGCACCTTTGGGATGTGGTGTAATGGGAAATTCACATCATGGATGTACAGCCATCAAATCTGCAGCAACTACTTGATGCTATGGTGTCAATATGGACCAAAATCTCTGGGAAATATTTCCAGTGCCTTGTTGAATCGATGCCACGAAGTAATAAGGCAGTTCTGACGGCAAAAGTAGTCCAACCCGATACTAGTAAGGTGTATCTAATAAAGTGGCCGGTGATTGTATATGTTTATGAGGTATAAATGTAACTGAAATTAATATAATGTTTAAATTATTGTAGCAAACAGCACCTTTAGCAAATTCTGGAACCTCTTGTAACACTTCTCTTATCTAAAAGGCATTTAGTTTATGATGACAGTAAACTTTTCCTATTTTGGACTTTATTTAATGCTTTTTTAGTATTTAGATTTTTATATAATCAACAGCCGTAATTATTCATTAAATAAAGTAATACTTTTTTGTCAGTTCACTTTTTGACATAAATAGACTGTTTTTCTTTGGTTGGAAAAAAATCTATTCCTAGGAACAAATATCGGCTTTTAGATAAACAGCTAATTTGCCTCCCTTTGACACGTGTATTCTCAATCCACTCGACATACATTAGCCTGAATCTGTTTAGCCCTGATGCACCTGAGCAGCTTTAATCAGGCCAAAGGTCGAAGCATATGGTCAGGGGTCAAAATCAGGATCGCTGAAGTCATGAATGTTAACTTGTGAGGTTTATTCTGACAGGCATTCTCCTGCTATTTCTGCCCCAGTGATTCATGGGCCATTTAATGCAATCTGTCACACTCCAGCATCATCCTGAACTCTACACTAGCTGACACTTCAGAGACAGCTCTGATAAATGGGGCTGTAGTCTCCGAGGAGGCCGTTTTGGATTCAAGTGATGGCTAATTTTAAAGCAAACATTGCAATAATTATGTCTAAATGATCCTACTTTAGCTGCCGTGTCATGTATAGATTTATCTGCTTATATCAAAAGACAGTTTTATATTTAAAAATAGCATTTTCTTAGCGATTGAAAGAAACACCTAGCAATTTCTTTAATGTTTGCACATAAATGGCACTGCAGATGAGTTAAAATAGTGCTGCATGTGTTCTCTGGAATTATCCTAAATACTTACAGTACATGTTTTGAGTGAAATGTTGAGTCACATGTCATGAATATGAATGAGATTTTATGCATGCTTACGACAACTGTCATTAAGTGTCATTAGCTCAGTTATGTCATTTTAAAGGCAAAGATGACATTGTTTGAGATGTCTGACAACTTGACAATACCAAACATATCATAACTCGTCTTTGTCAGGGCAATTTTAGATTACCAAGACAACTTTCCTTCATTCATTTTCTTTCAGCTTAGTCCCTTTATTCATCAGGGGTCACCACAGTGGAATGAACCGGCAACTTATCCAGCATATGGATAAGTTTTTTTTTTTTTTTTTTTACTGCGGATGCCCTTCCAGCTACAACCCAGTACTGGGAAACACCCATACACACTCATTCACACTCATACACTACAACCAATAGAGTTTATTCAATTAACCCATAGTGCATGTCTTCGGACAGTGTGGGGAAACCGGAGCACCCGGAGGAAACCCACGCGAACACGGGGAGAACATGCAAACTCCACACAGCCACCTGGCCACCCGGCCGGGACTCGAACCAGAGACAATGCTAACTACTGGGCCACCATGTCGCCCACCAAGACAACCTAACTTGTCCTAAATCAATGTCATGAGGCCATTATAATTGTGTAATGAATATTTTTTATGACCACATTTCAGTGGAACAAACTGAATTTGTCATTAAAATTGCTTATTAAAAGTCTTAATTTTCTGTCAAATAAATTTATAATAGCGTCATTAATATTTAATGACATTTTAATGGAAATTTTATCCATTCATTCATTCATTTTCTTTTCGGCTTAGTCCCTTTATTAGTCTAGGGTCACCACAGCAGAATGAACCGCCAACTTATCCAGCATATGTTTTATGCAGCAGATGCCCTTCTAGCTGCAACACATCACTGGGAAACATCCATCCATACACACATACTCTACGGACAATTTAGCTTACCCAATTCACCTATACCACATGTCTTTGGACTTGTGGGGGAAACCGGAGCACCCGGAGGAAACCCAAGCAAACACAGGGAGAACATGCAAACTTCACACAGAAATGCCAACTGACCCAGCTGGGGCTCGAACCAGCGACCTTCTTGCTGTGAGGCTATTGTGCTACCCACTGCGCCACTGTGCAGCCTCATGGCAATTTCAATTAAGATAAAATGAAAATTGTGATGATCATGTTATAAATTCATGACAATTATAATCAACACAGCCTCATTAAAAATATGTGCTTCAGCTTACATTTATGTAAAACCATAAAAACGTACTTCAATGTATGTTTGACTGCAGATTCTAGGTAAATTGAATGCCATGTGGCATTATAATGCAGACAACTTTAGTTCCTATTCACACTAATGACATTTACAGGGACATACAGTAATAACAATGAATACATACAATACAACACCAAATACATACTGTACCATTAAACAACCTAAAAGAGTCTATGATTTGCCTGCGATGCAATTTTCTCGTACATTTGCTGTTGAGAACACTTAACCTTGTTGTTGACATACGAGTGAGTGCATCCATTGAAATCTTTTTGGCTTGACACTTCCAGTCTCATTCACTTCCGCTGATTTTTAGACATTTAAAACTGCTTGTTATGCTGCTTGATGTTGCAAACTGATATTTTTAAATTATATTATTCTATTTATTATGTATAGTAACGAACACACTTGTTTGTAGAGTAAGTAGTTTGATCGTTTACTGCTGTTTATTATTTCTAGTCATTTCTCCCATAGGAAAATGAATCGGAAGTTCTAAAACAATCGCAAAAAAACGAGCGCACTTCCGCATTACAGAATAAGGTCAATATAGGGTTTAGGGAAGTTGATCACAAGGTGATTTGTACGTCAAGCCTTGCTTTCTCCTGGATGTATACAAGAAAGCATGGGTAAATGACGCATTTAACAAAATGTACACTGAGAAATGCATTTTTGATTCGCAAAAATGAAGACAATGCCCTCTAATCGATCTGCCAACTATACTCTACAATGAAATGTGACAGGAGTGATGTAATTGTTTAGTAAAAATGTAGTCTAAGGCACATATTTTCGATGAGCTTGGATTGACATCACGAGTATCATGTTTATGCCTGATTTATGACTGAAGTTATGTTGTCTTGATGATACCAAAGTTGTCATGACAAACACGAAGACCGGTTATGATGTATTTGGTTTTGTCAAGTTGTCATAACAAAGACATCTCAATGTCACCTTTGTATATAAAATGTCATAACTGAGCAAATGACACTTAATGACAGTCGTCATAAGCATACATAAAATCTCATTTATATTCATGTCATGATGGTTGCTCCGGTTTCCCCCACAGTCCAAAGACATGCGCTATAGGTGAATGGAATTCACTAAATTGGTCGTAGTGTGTGTGTGAATGAGTGTGTATGGATGATCCCCAGTACTGTGTTGCAGCTTTAAGGGCATCCGCTGTGTGAAACTTATGCTGGATAAGTTGGCGGTTCATTCTGCTGTGGCGACAAAAAATAAATGAATGAATTCATGTCATGATAACAAACGTTTTATGACAGTCCTATGAACACTCCCTTCAAGTAAAGTGTTACCATAAAAATATATTTTTGTTCTTGTATCTAATTGACTAAGAGATGAATATACTAATGATAACAGAACTCATTTTTATCACTCCACCTGCAGTTTTCATCACCATCTAGTGTCATGACAGAAGACTAAACTCACTAGAGTTCGGCAAATACTGCTGTCGTTGTCACATTATTTATTTTTAAGATTTTTTAGGTGAGAGTAGTTATTTAGACTTCTCGTATTCATAAGCAACACCTATTTGAAAATGTGTTTCAACAATTTTGGAGAAAAGAGTAACACTCACTCGCTTAGAGTAACTTTACCATAGACTTTTCTTTTTGTAGAAACTGATGTATGTTTATACAAAATATAATTCATTTTAAATGTGAAGGCTTATATATGGAAAAGGAGAAAAAGCAGTATTGTCATGGGAAAACCCAATAAAAGGAGACATGACTTTCCTCTGCAGACATTCCTAAATAATGCTTTATTAAGACAAGACTGGTCTGAAGAGGAGTTTGACTTGAAGAATAAATACAGAGATGAAGGTAATCACAGTCTCTCAGTGGATCTCTTTCTCTCTCTTGCATAATACAGTAGCACCACAGTATTACTCTGTATATTGTTGTAATTTAGTGTTTGCTTAGGCATTTATAGGGCTACTGTTGGTGAAATCCCGGATGCGGCTGAGTAATACAACCAGAACTCTGCTGATTTATTTATTTTGTTTTACCCCAGTCACCGATATATTCTTGAGTAAATGCATCCAAGAGTAAGATCCTCTGGTCTGGCATCACTGGGACATTAGATTGCTCTACATGATGCAATGAAAAATGTAATGTCTTCATTACTATCTAAAGTGACATTTTCAAATTTGCGATAATTATTAATTATAAGATGACATTTAACTGTTGAATTATTATGAATTATAATTGTTGTGTAAATGCAGTATCGCTCCTGCAGCACTGTGATCTGATTATATCTACACATCTTCCATTTATTTGAAAAATATTTGTAGGATAAATATGTGTACATAGCCTGGGATGGGCTGAAATGCATTTTAAAATAAAATACCAAATACCTCAATTTTACATGTATCAAAATAAACTACAAAATACAGCAGCCACAAATGCATCAAAATAAAATACTGCATTTTGAAAATACTACAAAATACTTTTACAAGGGAGCATGACATTTCTTCACAAACCTTCAATCAATAGGACTATTCGATGAATCCCTTCACCATTAAACTTTTGTTTCTCGTTCGTTTTAGCATAAATTTTGTACAAATTTCATACAGAAAGTCCTGTCTTGAAGATGATCTCTTTAATCACTGTAAAAACCCTGTAATGCAGATAATGAGTTGGAATATAGTACTATATAGAACTTGTGTTTCTATACATTGCGTGGCCAGCGAAATTGCAACAATCTCTTAACAGTCTTATATTTTAAAAGGGTGATATATGAAGAGGTTATTTTATTTTTTTGTTCAATAAATGTAGTTTTTTTCAATTGAAATCTTCAATACATATTGTAAAAACATGATTTATGAAAACTACTACAATCTCCAGTTTTAGTAATTTCCATAAATCATGCTTTCTTGCAGTTGTACTCTTCAATGCACAACTTAAAACATGATATCTCAAAAAGATATCTGTTTTTGCAAATAAACTCTTCATGTACAATTGAAGCAGGTTTATTAGGTTAACTAGGCAGGTTAGGGTAATTAGGCAATTTATTGTATAACGATGGTTTGTTCTGTAGACTATCAAAAAAGTGGAAGTTGGAACCAAGTGGGAAGTGGTGTTAGAGAGGCCAACAGGGGGCGCTCAACCTGTGGTCTGTGTGAGTCCTAATGCCCCAGTAAATGTGAAGGGGACACTATACTGTCAGTGGGCGCCGTCTTTCGGGTGAGACGTTAAACCGAGGTCCTGACTCTCTGTGGTCATTAAAAAATCCCATGGCACTTTTCGTAAAGAGTATAGGGGTGTAACCCCGGTGTCCTGGGCAAAGTCCCTCAATCGGCACTTACTCATCACGGCCTCCTAATCATCCCCATCCACCAAATTGGCTCTATCACTGTCTCTTCACTCCACCAATAGCTGGTGTGTGGTGAGCGCACTGGCGCCGTTGTCCTGTGGCTGCCGTCGCATCATCCAAGTGGATGCTACACACTGGTGGTGGTGTGGAGAGACCCCCCTCATGATTGGGAAGCGCTTTGGGTGTATGGCCATACACAATAAATGCGCTATATAAATACACATTACATTACATTACAAAAAATATAGCTTAAAGAGGCTAATAATTTTGACCTTAAAATGGTTTTTAAAAAATTAAAACTGCTATTATTCTAGTCGAAATAAAACAAATAAGAGGTTTTCCAGAAGAAAAAAGATCAGACATACTGTGAAAATTTTCTTGCTCTGTTAAACATAATTTGGGAAATATTTATAAAAGAAAAAAAATTCATAGAGGGGCTAATAATTCTGACTTCAGCTGTATATCCACATCCAGAGATCCGATGATAACTTTAAAATGGTCTCCTGATTTTTTTCCAGAGCTATGTATAACAACAAATAGCATCTTGCTTACACAGGAAAGGGTGGAGTTAGTGAAAATAGACTTTGTCAACAAGCTTGATCTTATGCACTCAGTGTAAATAGAGATGCCCTATAAAGGGTTCTTGAATGGCTCTTAGTAGAAGCTTTCAGCCTCTTGAAATGACTGTATGGTCCTTTGAAGATGAGAAAAAGAGCTCTTATGCACTTTTCTGCAAATCGGTGTGTTCATCTCATATATGTTTCCTATTAAAGCTGAATTATCAAAATAATAATCATCATTTAATACAGCCTTTAATATCTGATTAGTTAGCTGGGGCATCTGGTAGGAGATTTAAGATTTTAATTAGCGCATGCTTAGAAGCGAACAGAGCCAATTCTTACTGCGTAAACAGAGAGCGAATGAAAACAATTATAGTAATAAAAATAATTGAGTCGTAAGTAAATAAAGCAGCAGCAAATAAGCATCTGATCATTTGCTTAACGCACGCTACGAGTTGCTTGAGATCTGCTCTGTTCTCGTGCCTGACGTTTTAATCCTCTTTGAGCTCTAGAGAGCTGTAGTCATGCATCTAATGTCTGCTGGATCACAGTCTTGGGTTTCAAATCCTCAGCAAAGAGATGGGACTACATTCATGATATGTATATCCCAGAAGGCTTGGCTTTAATGAGATCTCCGCCCCTTTCTCAGGGTCACAGCCTATGTACTGCAAATATATGTTGAAGTTCAGTTTAGCACGAGCTTAGATGGGATGTTCTCAGGGATTTAAATAATATGGAGCTAATGTATATGCAATGTCCCGTGCAGCCCCCGCGGTGATGAGAGGTGAGAGGACAGCCTCATATTCTGGGATGTGTTCAGACTCACCGGGGCTTTGGTGCATTATATGAAAGCCAGAGTTAATTTAATTTCTATATTAATCTCGCCAAAAGAAAGTCACCTGCTCTCTCGCATCACCTGTATAAAGCTGTTCAAAGGCAAGGGGTCCAGGAGGACACCCACTCATTTCGACAAGAAAAAGAAAGAGCGTGCCCTTCAGCTGAGTTATTTTCGAGTCGTCCATCCGGACTTTCTTGGAGGAACAGGAGAGGACAGATGAGAGAGAGAGAGATCGGGCCTCCCAGTGCTGTTTCTGGGACAGTTCCCCTGATCGCAGACGATAGAGAGAAGAATGACATGCGTGAGGGAAGAACGCAGGTAGTGGTAAAGGAAAAGCAGCAGGATGGAAGAGCAGTCAGACGTGATGTCTCGTGGGGATGAATCTTTTGGAGGGGATTTGCGAGTGCGGTTTTTTTTGTAGGGACAGAGATTATTGAGATGAAGTTAGATGCCCTTTTCAACATGCCACCCAGCGTAATCCTGCAGCGAGCGCCGATAGCACAGTCACCGCTGACTTTTTAAGGACGCAATGACACTATCAGAATTCAGCAGACACAATGACATGGCCACCCTTTCGCGGGATGCGTGACATCATTAGAAGCCCTGCAGCCATGATGTCATTAGTCACCCTCCAGTGACACATTACACCACTGACCCGAGGACTAATTGTATATCACAGTGTAGTAATCTTCTAAACTAAGTCA
Source organism: Danio kyathit (assembly GCA_903798195.1). Lineage (NCBI taxonomy): Eukaryota > Metazoa > Chordata > Actinopteri > Cypriniformes > Danionidae > Danio > Danio kyathit. The sequence goes on along the minus strand of LR812527.1, from coordinate 36,592,718 downwards.
ATTCTAAATGTATGTATTGTATGATATAATAGGTGGCTCAGTGGTTAGCACTGTCATCTTACAGCAAGAAGGTCGCTGGTTCGAGTCCCGACTGGGTCAGTTGGCATTTCTGTGTGGAGTTTGCATGTTCTCCCCGTGTCGGCGTGGGTTTCCTCCAGGTGTTCTGGTTTCCCCCACAGTCCAAAGACATGCGGTACAAGTGAATTGATAAACTAAATTTGCCGTAGTGTATGTGTGTGAATTAGTGTGTATGGATGTTTACCAGAACTTGTTTTTGTCTGGAAGAGCATCATCCGCTGTGTAAAGCAGGGGAGAGCGGGCACAAAGTAACACTTTTTGGTTTTGGCCAAATAATGAACAAAGTAATGGGGTTAGACAAACGCTACTTTTTACCAACAACACACAAGCCTCTCTTACAAAAAAGCACTGAAAGTATGATCGCCGGAACAATGGTTCCTGTGCAGTATTGCCAAAAGTGCCAGGAGTAAAAATGTTACTATTTACCCCAGCTGTGGGGCAAGTTGTAACAGACAGAGGGTTAGTTGTAACACATTCTTATAAAGGCAGATTTCACACAATTAATTTAAATCCTGTTTACTTTAAATAGTAGTTATTTTTCCTCAATACATAGCTCAATTAATTTTTTATTCTACATAGCACAGAATATTTATTTATTTATTTATTCATTGGATAAACGCATTTGGATTTATTTGCATTATTATACATTAGTGTACAATGCATTTATTTGCATTATTAGCAATAAAATATTTTTTTTCTATTAGAAAAATATGTTCTATTAAAAAACATTTTATGTAAAAAGTTCCCAACATTACACTCAAAATTCAACAATTCATACATTCATTCATTTTCTTTTTGGCTTAATCCCTTTATTAATCTGGGGTCGCCACAGCGGAATGAACCGCCAACTTATCCAATGAACCACCAACTTATCCAGCAAACACCAGAAAAAAATCTAACTGTTGGTAAAGTAAGAGTGTAAAAGCCATTTTTCAGGTGATGTATCAAAAAACTAAAATAGGACTAAAGCATACAATAAATGCATCACAAATCAGTTCATTTTAGTTCAATTTGGGTTTATTATAAGTAATGAAGCAATCCAGATAATCAGTAAACACGAACACACACACACAAATGTTGCCTAAACACTGGCTAGTAGCACTACTTGAAAATTAATTTTGCTCTCCTTTTTTTCTGGCTTGAAAATTTCTCAATGACCTTTTGGTTAAAGTCAGTCATCTCAGTCACCAGTCTCTTCTCTATAGTCTGCATGGCCAATGCATTCAGCCTCTCTTGCATCATGCTGCTTGAAACAGCAAACACGGAAAACAGTAAAGGCATGACTTACATCACAACCTGCCAGCCAACTCCGTTTGTCATAACAAGTGCTGGAAAAGCCTCGAATATACATGCGCTCGCCATTACTTAACTACTGGTGAATTTGCAAGAAGGGTCGATCTGGTCCAAGCTCCTTCATTCTTTTTTTTTCTTCATCCAAACGCCTTGTGAACGGATATCTTTGCAAAGATACAACAGAATTTTCCTTCATCTCGAGAAATTGCATTCTAAGCTCTTTGGTGAGAATGGTCCAATCACATAAGGCCAATCATATAAAAACAAATATGATTCGTTCTAACAACAAAAATGGGAGGGTTCGGGACGCAGAGCGCTGCGCCCCAAAGACAATTTAAAACAGGCCAATTAGAGCTTATTGTCATATCACGTGCATTGCAAAAGTTTGTGTACCTACATAGACACCCATTAGTCCGGCGCCCCGCACATATGAAAAAATATTGTTCATACATTTTTTTTAATAAATGTTAGTATGACTACAATAAATGTTAGAATGTTATAATTAAATCAATTTATTTTATTAATATTTGTGATAATAAACATTAACATATTAAAGGGGTCTAACTTGAAGGGGGCGGCGCCCCAGCGCCCTCTATTGACCAGCCGTCACTTTGAACTTGTGGGGGAAACTGGAGCACCCGGAGGAAACCCATGCAAATGCGAGGAGAACATGCAAACTCCACACAAAAATGCCAACTCACCCAGCCAAGGCTCGAACCAGCGACCTTCTTGCTGTGAGGCGACAGCACTACCTACTGTGCCACCTCATCGCCAAATTCAACAATTATGTTGTTCATTTAATTGGTGTCCAACAGTGTGTGGTTTATTTGTAACACCCTTACAACTAACCCCACTGTGTCGTGTTTTCCTCAAAACTGGCTAGGAGTCACTGTGTTGTTGTTTTTTTACATCTTTCAAAATGGTTCCATCTTTTAGCCTAGAAGACGGTGATCACAACAATATAAAATTTTACGTACAGAGGCGTCTGCCAACACTGTGGTGAAAACCTTGGAAGCATGCCATGGTTAACCCTAAGGTAATACCTTAAAACTCTGTTACATTTTACCCTGCATTACTTTGTGTCCTGCGCTCCCCTATGCTGGATAAGTTGGCGGTTCATTCGCTGTGGCGACCCCTGATGAGTAAAGGACTAAGCCAAAGGAAAATTAATAAATTTAATGTTAAATAATGATAGCTATTTTTGGAAAAATACTGTCAATAACATACGTGGAATATAAGGAAATCTTTTTATTATCATTTGATTGTGTTCTGTTTTTATTTTAAACCCACATCAGATGTTAAACAGTATAACATAAAGGCTTAGTGAATTACAATTTCTGAACAAATGAACTGTGTTTGAAACCAGAGTAAAAATAGCTGATATAAGTACACATCAGTTCATTTAGCTTACTGTATTTCCTGATGTTGCTTGGCAACCACAAACAAGTAAACGTATGCCACATTCAGAATATATGCGTACAATACATATAGAATGGCAGCAGAGCAGCAAGCCATGAATATTTAGATCATCTCTCTCTCTCTCTTACACACACACACTTACTTACTCCCAGGGCTGTTTATATCGAAGTTGATATTTAGCTGCACCATGTTGGTGTTTCGTAACATCTAATTTTTACGAGCTGGGTCGTTAGCCCAATGCTCACTCACCAACCTGGAGGACCAGCACATACACTACGGACAATTTTAGCTTACCCAATTCACCTATAGCGCATGTCTTTAAACTTGTGGGGGAAACTGGAGGAAACCCACGTCAAAACAGGGAGAACATACAAAATCCACACAAAAATGCCAACTGACCCAACCTGCGACCTTCTTGCTGTGAGGCGACAGTGCTACCCACTGTGCCACCGTGCTGCCCCATGTACACATACACAAAATAAATAAAAAACTATTGCAATATCACTCATCCCAAAACAAATTATTTGACCTAGCATAAAGTAATAAGACTAAGTGATATTAAAAGATCAAATTCAATATACTTTTTTGCATGATGCTACTGTATACATGTAAGGAGAAACTGTTCATGCTGTAGGACAAAACATTCAAGTGTGGTCAAGTTATGCTTATACCACAGACTTTATTTTACCCATGAACTGAAAACCCCTATTATTCATTCATTCATTTTCTTTTCGACTTAGTCCCTTTATCAGTGGTGTAAAGTAACTAATTACAAATACTCAAATTACTGTAATTGAGTAGTTTTTCTCAGGAATTGTAATTTACTGAGTAGTTTTAATAATGTGTACTTTTACTTTTCCTTGAGGACATTTCTAGTGCTGTATCTGTACTTTTACTCCACTACTTTCTTTCAACCTGCAGTAACTACTTTATTTTTCTTCTCTATGGGAATTAGAAAAATCAGTCCTGTGATTTCTGTCCAATCAAATCGCACATATCGTAGAAGGTAAATCCCATCATAATGAACTACCTCAAGACGTGTGCACTTTATAATTGCAGTAAACTGTTTGGAAGTATTAAAAGTGTCCATGAAGATGTTTAAAATCTTTACGCGCATTGACCCAGAGACTGTTTAGATGCATGTCCCTGATGAGAAGATGACGGATGTTTACTGTATGATGACCGAAATGGCCTTAAACACCCAGCAGGCACAGGACGTCAACATGACGTCTGATTGACGTTGTACCCTAACGTCATGGGGACTTTGCATTTTGTTTGGAAATGAAAATCGGGTTGACGTCAGAACTCAACGTCAGGCCAATGTCAATGTCCATTGTCCAACCTAAAACCAACTGAATATCAACGTCTAATGATGTTACAGCTTGACGTTGTGTGGACGTTACCCCTATGACATCTATCAGACATTGGATTTTGGTTGTCATACCTGACGGATAAATGTCAGTATTTGACGTTGGTTTAAGATGTTGGCTTGACGTTGGAATTTGGTCACTTTCTAACAACCTAAAATCAACCAAATATCAACGTCATTTGACGTCATTATTGGACATCAAAATAACGTTGTCCTTAGATGCTGGCTTGACGTTTAATTTTGGTCACCTGACATTACAACCTAAATCGAACTTAATATTAACGTATCATGATGTTGTGTGCCTTCTGGGCAATAGCTAAATGCACTACAAATGCACTACATTACATGTAAACATATCAGCTTTTGACAGCATAATACTCACTACTCACTACTCTTGAGTACTTTTGAAAGGGCTACTTTTTACTCCTACTTTGAGTAATATTTACAACAGATACTTTTACTCTACTTGCACTACATTTTTAGGCAAGTAATGGTACTTTTACTTGAGTATGATTTTTCAGTACTCTTTCCACCACTGCCCTTTATTCATCAGGGGTCGCCACAGCAGAATGAACCGCCAACTTATGCAGCATATGTTTTACTGGAAGGATGCCCTTCCAGCTGCAACACAGTACTGGGAAACACCCATACACACTCATTCACACACATACATACGGCCAATTTAGTTTCTATAATTCACCTGTACCACATGTCTTTGGACTGTGGGGGAAACTGGAGCACCCGGAGGAAACCTATGCGAACATGGGGAGAACATGCAAACTCCACACAGAAATGCCAACTGACCCAGCCGGGACTCGAACCAGCGACCTTCTTGCTTTGAGGCGACAGTGCTAACCACTGAGCCACCATGTCGCCATAGTGATGTTCTTTTTTCTGTACACTACCTGACAAAAGTCTTGTCATCGATCCCAGTTGTAAGAGCAACAAATGATAACTGGACTTCTAGTTGATCATTTGGAAAAGTGGCAGAAGGTAGATTTTTCCGATGAATCATCTGTTGAACTGCATCTCAATCATCACAAATACTGCAGAAGACTTATTGGAACCTGCATGGACCCAAGATTCTCACAGAAAAAAAGTTGGGTGAAGGAAAAATCATGGTTTGGGGTTACATTCAGGATGAGAGGGGTGTGAGAGATCTGCAGAGTGGATGACCACATCAAAAGCCTGAGGTATCAAGACATTTGTGCTGCCCATTACATTACAAACCACAGGAGAGGGCACATTCATCAGCAGGATAGCGCTCCTTCTTATTCTTCAGCCTCCACATCAAAGTTCCTGAAAGCAAAGAAGGTCAAGGTGCTCCTGGATTGGCCAGCCTAGTCACCAGACATGAACATTATTGAGCATGTCTGAGGTAAGATGAAGGAGGAGGCATTGAAGATGAATTCAAAGAATCTTGATGAACACTGGGAGTCCTGCAAGAACGCTTTCTTTGCCATTCCAGATGACTTTATTAATAAGTTATTTGAGTCATTGCAGAGATGTATGGATGCTGTCCTCCAAGCTCATGGGAGTCATACACAATATTAATTCTTTTTTCACTGCACCATGACTTTACATTCTATACCGTACATTATTTCTGTTCAGTGACAAGACTTTTGTCTAAGCAAAGTCAGACCTTTCTGTCCTAATTAAATAATTAAAAATCAAGGCATGATCATATTTTACTTTGGTAAAATAAGCGTAATCTAGAGGCCTTTGCCTTTCATATAAGCCACTTCTGATATCAAATGATCAACTAGAAGTTATTATTTGTTGTTCCTAAAACTTGGATAGACGACAAGACTTTTGTCAGGTATTGTAATGTTTAGAACAAATTTCTAAATGTTCACATTTTCAATTCCAAAACTCTCCAAGTTTAATACTTGCAGTTTGGTTTTGGTTTAAGTATTACCACCAAAATAAAGGAATTTATACATAACAACAATAACAAATACATTATCAATGAATAATCAAGACATATTTTCTTGATTTCTGATTTTTTTTTTAGTTTATTTTAGGTGTTTGCATTATAACCAGTACTAATTTAACATCAGATTTCATGTGATTGCAAATCCTGTCTATATAAGCTATGACCTACCCCACTTTTTCGAGTAAAAATAAAGCGACGGTGTCTACAGAATAATGAGCTCCTTCTTTAAATAAAACCTAATGACGCAACCTAACTTAATTACTTTACATAAGGAGTAACACAATAATGTAACTCAAGTGCTGCTCTCCAACAGTGGTCTCCATTGATAAAATGAAATCTCACAGATGCTGTGACATCTCCGGGTTTCCATAGTTACGCTGTCACAGCCACATCATTAACTGCCCACTTTCAGAACGGCACTACCAACCCTCTGTTATGACCTCACTACAGCTCAACAGCCACAAAATCAGCATCTTTTGATGGCTGAATAACCTGAATTACACCATCATAATTTCATCAGGCATCACACAGGATGACAGGGTGTGTTTTCTTTTTATCCCTTAAGTAAGCAAACGACTTCAAACACATGAAGTGTTATGCATTTCAAATGGAATATGTGAAGTACGGCACCTCTCATCTTGCATGCTGCAGTATGCCTTATATCTTTATGGGTAAAGCGCATATATGAGCAAATCATAGTAGCCTATATGCATTTTTTTGATTGAGATCAGAAGACAAGATCAACACAAAATCGCTCATGTAATCTCGTATTCAGACTCTGAGTCCATTCCATCACATTGAATCTGACAGCTGCTGTTCGGCTGACTGATAACTGGGTTATTCACTGGACTCCACAGATGCGATAAATGCTTTTTGATCTATTATTTAGTTCGCTGTAACATTAGCATTATTTGAATGTTAAATGGGCACCAGCTCACTCTCTGATTGGGGCTATCAAAGCTTCTGGAACAATCTGTGGAAATGAGTTTGAGAGCAACAGCTGATTTGTCACGCCTCTTCCCATGTCCCTCCTCAGTAAATCACGCCAATTAAACCTTCATGTGTCAATTATTGTGTTTATCTGGAGTTGCTTACTGATAAATTATGGGTATATTTGTGTGAAAGTAACCTCAGTTGATCTCTCATAGACAGGGTAACAAATAAAAAGCACTTCTTCGTAAAGATAGATTCTCCGTAATACATTTGGTAGTGGTTTTATGTGAACACATTTTCTATTCATGACTGTCTTATTGCAGTTTAGAGGCTGAATATTGTTGCATCCCGTTTGATGTCTTCCTTTAAATGTCTTCCTTTAAATGTGACCCAAATGCAATATCTAAATTTATTCTGCATTTTGTTTTAGTTCTCAAACCTGATTGCACTGTAAAAAATGTAAGTCACTACAAAACATAATTTTTTTTCGCTTTTTCTTGTTCACTCAACTTTTGAAAACATCAGCTGTAATGACCTAAAAGTACTTGTCAATAATACAAAAAAAATCATTTAGTTGGGTTAACTAAATGGGTTAACTCTATTTCCACCTGGGGGTACTTATTCGAGGCCCTCAGACTATGCAGCCCCACTGATGTGATCCAAAACCAGCGACGAGATGATCCCAAGGTTTTCATAATCCTGAACCAGGCCGTATCCTGAGCAGCTGCTGTGATGGTCATGGAAGGAGTGGACAGCATGAGACTGATTCCTGTGATGCTCCAGGGACAGACGAGTCTTCGCAGAGGTCCAGCATTCTCGGTGCCTAGACTGCAGCTCTGCACAAGACGTTTGGCCATAGGAGAAATAGTCGTGCCCAACTGAGCCTTGTTTCTCTCGAGGTTTTTTAAATTCTTCACTTTCGCGAATTGATGAAGTTTTTTCCTCGCTGGTGTCGCCACTGACTTGCATGGTTCAGGATCTGTAAAGCTGCGCATCGATGGAATTGCTCCTCAGTGTTGACTTTCAGTAGTGATCATTAGACCACACTGACTGAACTGAGCTAAACTGAACTGAAACACTGAAAACTGAACTGACACTGTTTCAATTGACTATAATCTTCTATGTGAAGCTGCTTTGACGCAATCTACATTGTAAAAGCACTATAGAAATAAAGGTGAATTGAATTTAATTGAATTAACATAAGATTATTAGTTTTCTGGAGAGGTGAACTACTCTGTAACCAAACTTAGGAACACTATATAATAACTACACACTGACTCTACATTAATAAACGTTAGTAAGCAGTTTATAACTGCAGCTACAAATGCTGTATTCTTGACTTATAAGCAAATTTATAATGTGCTTAATAATTGTACTTTCATACTTTGTTAATGATTTATTTTTCATTATTAAATTAAGTATTGCATTATTTACAAACCAGTTATTTAAGCATAGTTGGTGTTTTTTTAAGATCATTCAGAATGTATTAGTAAATGCTTAATAAACTATTTAAATTAACATTTATAATTCTTATTATTCAGGCATATACTAATAGTTAATTTGTATGTTAATAAATGCTTTGTTAACTCAACTTCATCCAGTTTTGTGACCTAATCTAAAGTGAGGACTATTTATGCCCTTATAAATGACAATTAAAGGTTCAGACACTGTAAAAAGTATTACCTAGATTTAACTTATAAAAAGTGAGGCAAGTGGCTGCATCGGACGTTTTAGGTTGAGTCAATTTCCAGCCTTTTTAAAGTATATTAAACACATAAACATTGCTTAAAACAAATGCAACAAAATTAAGTTGAGCCAACTAATATTTCTAAAATTACTCAAGTCAGATTAACTTACTTTTTTGGTTTAAGTTAACTTACTTATACATTGCTATATGTTACCTGTACTTATTTTAATTAGGTATTAAGAACTCTATGATCTAAAAAAATTAACCATGCATATGTCATTTAACATGAATTAAATTGACTTATGGCTGTAACCTCAGAAAATAAATCTTCATTTCTATATTCTAAGCACAATATACAGTGATTAACAGATAAACAGACTTTCCTGTCAATAACAATTAAATAAGAATGGGAAGATGGATTAAAGACCATAACATTTATTTAAAACACTACGTGAGATGAGTAGTACGTCAGAATTCATAGTTTTCACTGAGTGAGAACAAGTACTGTAACTGGGTGACCTACTACTTCCACTGTGAAGTGTGCATATGATTTACACCATCCCATGAGGCCATGGGAGAGAATTAATGAATGGAAGTGAAACAATGCATTTGATGCAGGTGGGCCATGTTATAACGACAATATGGTGGATGTAGTATGTCCAAATACCTATTGCTACTCATATTCATACTACTGTACAGTGCCGGCCCTTAGGGTTCAGGGGCCCTAGACGAGATAAAAAAAGTTAAGCCCATTGGTGTAAAAACAGTGAAAAGAAAGCACAAAAACAATTACAATTGTAATATTTAAGTGAGGCAACGCAGTGGCGCAGTAGGTAGTGCTGTTGCCTCACAGCAAGAACGTCGCTGGGTCGCAGGTTCGAACCTCGGCTGGGCTGGGTCAGTTGGCGTTTCTGTGTGGAGTTTGCATGTTCTCCCTGCGTTCGCGTGGGTTTCCTCCGGGTGCTCCGGTTTCCCCCACAGTCCAAAGACATACAGTACAGGTGAATTGGGTAAGCTAAATTGTCCGTAGTGTATGAGTGTGAATGTGTGTGTGTGGAAATTCCCAGAGATGGGTTGCGGCTGGAAGGGCATCCGCTGCGTAAAATCGTGCTGGATAAGTTGGTGGTTCATTTCACTGTGGCGACCCCGCAAGGGACAAAGCCGACAAGAAAATGAATGAATGAATGAATATTTAAGTGTATAAATTTGTATTAACTGTAACATATTTAACCTATATTCCATATGTAAAAATATTTACTTTATTGTTTACTTTAAAATAAGTATATAAGTATGACAAATAAAACATGAATCAAATGCATTTTAACTAGAAACATTTTTTCAAGATTTACACAAACAAAACTTTGCATTACATGTTGGACAGTGGGTACATTTTTGTAAGACGCTATACAATTTACACAAAAACCTATAATGTCTACTAAACAAACGATGTAGAACTATACGCTCACATGGCAGATACAAATGCATGTATCTGATTTTTTTTCACACATAGGAATGAGGTCTCTTGTGTCCTTGTTTTTTTTTTCTTAAATGTTTGCAGTTTACATCTGATTTGTGCCATAACGCAGAAAAAGTGTAGTAATTTGAATGTTTTGAAATGGCTGCAGCAGAGGTGGAAAGTTTGATTTGCCTATTAGTCAGTCGGCACTGATTCTTGAAACAATACCGCAGTGCATGTTGTGATATCATTATAAAGTAATTAATTTGTTGACTAGATGCTGCATTAGCAGATAAGGAACAGCAGTGTGTTTGCAGTTAAGGCTGAGAGGATGCTAATATTAGCACTACCTCAAGTGGTTAAAATGATGTGATAAATACACAAGGGTGACTGAAATGTTTAATGGCACAATTATAGTCACACTTATTGACACTTATTGCTGGACATACAGTGCTCATCTGAGAAAACACAAATCACTAATCTATATTTTAAAGCAATATTTTATATAAGATTTTTTGCAAAGCTATGTTTGTGCATTATATTTATGCATATAATTAATTTAGTCTAAATCTAATAACGTACGATTATTTAATTTATATGTTAGGGAAAAATATTAATTAATAAAAAAAGAAAAATCAGGAGAAACAAATATATTTATATATATATAAATTTTGGTGAAATTTTGTAGTTGATGTTTGTGAATGTAATTGTATTATCTTTCTATTTCTAAATATGTTCTGGGACTAAAATATTATTTTAATAAATATAGCTGTTTAATAAATCTGTTTTGTTCAAATGCACCAAAATATACTACACATATTTACTGAGAAATGGATAAAAATATAAATTTCCTAAACTATATATATATATATAATAGACTGATTTTTTTTTTTTAATTATTTTTCTTTTTCTTTTAGTCGCCTGATAAAAGTCTTGCGTTAACACAGCACATTAACGGCAATAACGGCCCACCACTAATATTTATATATTTACTTATCGGGCGATTAAAAAAAAAAAAAAAATCAGTCTATTCATCGCAACCTATGATGACTTTCAGCTTGATATTTTAGCGAGGATGTATAACTGACTGGTGAGCCGTCTGACAAAAAAGTGCCCTTCTGAATCAAATCAGTATAATGCCCTTCTGGATCTTTCACTTACTTCGAAGACACTACTCACTATGCTTACATGGACATCTGTAATCTAGTTATTTGCCTTAATAGACAATAATATAATTAAGGTGTTTACGTGAAGTGCTTTCATGTAAGAGTTTCCTGTAATTTTGGGTGACTTTAACTGCAGTTGGGCAGTTTCACTTTAACTCATGAACACTTCATTCATGCCCCCGTGACAAACTGGGGTATTAGATGCAAATAAGGAGTAAGGACTGGTGAGAGTGTTATGGAATTTAACAACGCAAAATGAAAAGAAAAAAACTTTTTGCGATGTGTGTGTGTGTGTGTGTGTGTGTGTGTGTGTGTGTGTGTGTGTGTGTGTGTGTGTGTGTGTGTTTGCGCGGTCCTTTACTGACAGCCACGTTTGTGGATCTTGTCGGAAAATATGCCACTAATATATGCATACTCCACGTCTTAATTCCATTTTTGTTTAGTTTAGTTATGACTTTAGTTGGATTAAGGAAATCAAAATTCGCTGTTTCGAGCTTATGTAGGCCTACAGTTCAAAATTCATGTTTAACGGAACAGTTTAACTGAACTTAACAGTTAGTAAACACAAGTACATCTTATTGAACATAATTTATTTTCATCACCAATTATCATAGTAGAACAGTTTCTCAAGCAGAAACCGGAGATGAGCCCCTGGTCTGATGCGCCACCTGCCTTGAGAAACCCGTTCTCAAAGACTTACTTTTAGTCATTATTTGAGTAGCATACATATTCTGAATGCCTTCGGCAGAATTCAAATGAGCCATTTTAATTTAGATTAATCTAGATTAATTCCAAGATTACAGTGAGATTAATCTAGATTAAAAAATTTGATCTATGCCCAACTATAATATGTATATACGGTATGTATATATATATATATATATATATATATATATATATATATATATATATATATATATATATATGTATGTATGTCCTGTTTTTTAAAATAACTCAATGCAATACCTTTTTATAAAATAACTCAATGATGCTGTGGCTGCATTTTGTACAAGCCCCTGCTGGACTATTGATGCTTTAGCCAGCAAAGTTACATGTGTGAGAGACCAAATTAATGTTCATTCAGCCAACTGAAACATAAGCAAATCAGAAATGCAATCAATTTCAGTCTTTTTGATTACATAGGCACCAAGCATTTAAAATAGAGGCAAATGAAGTGTGAGAGTATACTGTATGTACAGTATACATATGTATCTGACTTCAGTTCTTAATATTTAAAGGAATAAATGTTTTGATCTTGGAAAAAAATGCTAAAGTTAGACAACATCACTACAATACATCACAATACAATACAATGCTTGATTCAATGATGCAATTCAATGATGCAATGATTAATTCACAAGGTTCCTTTTACAGCATCGGTGTTGTAATGTCATTAAAATACATTGTTAAATAGACTTAAGCATTCCTTTAGTTGTTAAAGCATAAAACGAGATAAAAGACCATGTAAGCACTAGCGTCATCAGTACCAGCAGGCGAGCGCAGAAACTCCAATGAAAATACTGGGGTAAAATAAACTGTCATATTTGAAAAACATGGCAGGGAAAAATGGAATTTAATGCAGTGCTTCTTGTCCGGTATGAGACCCACTTCATATCGTATATCCATCAGGCTGAAGATCACTGATTTTGACAGAAAATCAGACCTTAAATGTGGTGATTTTATAATGGAAAGACAGGTTACTGGAAGCCATGGGGCTGGCTGGCTGAAAATAAAAAGTCAGTGTGCATATAGCCCATTAGTATTTAAAATATCAAACTCAAAATAAGAGGGTACGATGTTGACGTTTGCCTGCAATTATCTGAATGCATCCGTGAGCACAGATGATGTGGTTTTTTCTGTGCGAGGAGGATGCACAGATGTTTGCAATGACATATTTTGAGAGTTAGTTAGGACAGCCTATCATAATGTTCGGACCGAACGTTTTAATTGGTCGAACTTTTCTTGCTCCTACACCTTCCACAGAATGATAAAATACATATAATTACATTTGGACCACTTAATTTAATGTTTTCTATCAGAATGTGAAGAGACTCTCAACCAGCATAAAAAAGGCTTCTAAGACAAGCACCAATTGAACATTTAATTCATTAAGAAAAGTTTTTCATTTCATTAGTTTCATCCACCTTAAAAACGATCAGACATTGCTGTAAACTGGTTTATCAGCCATTAGCCAGTAAGTGTCTTCATTAGTGTTGAATTGCCTGAAAGTAGTCTTGAGACCATTTTTCAAAGGACTTCGTCTTTTCTTGGTATTGGGAGC